>JAODXP020000008.1:21682139-21689135 GCA_027497455.2 Sardinella longiceps | reverse complement strand
AGAGAGGCTTGAAATTTCACATTTATAAACTATTGTACACATTTGGACAACAGATGGCAGTAGCTCTTCTCTGTTATTATACAAACTTTTACAGGCTCTGAATCACTGACAGAAATATTTGTTATTAGTTCAATCTTCCCTTCATGATAAATCCATTGAGCTGCAGTGTCTCAATTTGCTATAGAAATAAAGCCTCCTTGTCAAACATAAGTGGGTTTTTTTTAACCCTTAAATATGTTATCTCTGTGTGTGTGTGTGTGTGTGTGTGTGTGTGTGTGTGTGTGTGAGCAGGTGGATTCTCTGCAGACCGTGTTTGGGAAGGTCCAAAGCAGCTACCTGCGTTCGTTGTCCGAAGTCAGCGAGTTACTGAAGAAGAGGATGGACACGTTGAAGGCTCTGAAGATATGAGCGTGCTCACACGATGCCCCAGCAAAACCTCCCTCCCTCCGACCCCAACCCCCCCCCCCCCCTTCTCCCAACACACGGCACTGTGTCCTGCCCAACTCCCCCTACCCCCACGGACTCTTCATGCAACTAGCCGTAACCATTAGGACCGCATATCCCCCTGCATCTTATGTTTACGCTCTACATACGGTCACTCATACACGCTCGCTTACACACACACACACACACATACACACACACACACACACACGTAGGCTCAGATATGGCGGGAGTGCCACTCGTGCCCTCTTTTGGTGTGACAGACTGACGGACGGACGGACAGAAGGAAGGAACGGTCATTATATGAATTATTATAGATTATCAAGTATGTTTAGAGCTATGCTGTAAAACCTGTCCGCAGAAGAGAAGAAAAAAACACAAAAGCAAAGAAACATTTTTAAGATTAAGTTGATGAATGTCCACCTGTTTTTTTGACCTGAACACTGAACGCCTCCACACAGCCCTACTCAAATCAGCCCCCCACCCCCCCTCCCTTTCTCCTAGTGTGCCCCACCCCCCACCCTAAGAGTGCGTCTGTGTTCCCCCACACCAGACACCCTGGGCCAGATGTCTGGAGGTGCGTACCCCCCCACCTTAGACACCTGTGGGTGGCACTGGGCGTCTGAAGGTCGTCTGCGTCTCCTCTGCCCCAGATGCCCTCCTTGGTTGCTGCCTGGCCTGGCCTGGCCTTCCCACCCACCTGCACACAGACAGAGACGTCTGGCTCTGCTTTCTGTTTAAAGCTGCTACAGCTGAGGGGCTCCCCCTACAGACAGAGGCCGGAGTTACGAGGAGCACGGCAAGATGGAACTTTGCAATGGACATTTGGCTGCTCTGTGTTATGTGACCTCTGATATCAGCAGCACAAGGCACATGCACACACACACACACATGCACAAATAAACCACAGTAGACACACACACATACACACACACACACGTATATCGGCGTACACACAGACACATAGAATGTGATGAGTGTGCTGTGAACAGGACAGGTGTGTGAGGTGTCTCCTCACCTGTTGTTGCAGCGTGCCTGGAGATTTGCCATGGCCCTCTCTCATTGGTCTGTCTGAGGAATCTGAACTCTGCCGATGCCTCCTTAACGTTCAGCAGAATGAGACTCTGAGTTGCAGATGGAGAAGTCCCCCTTCTCAGATGAACAGTAGCAGTTTGGCTAATAATAACCAAGACCTCACAGTTTTTGAGTCACCTGTTCAGCTCTGTGAGCGGAATACCTGAGACAGCAGAGGACGTTACATTGCAGGTGCATTATGGCTAAATAGGATCATGTGTGTGTCTGTGGGTGTGTGTGTGGTAGGGGGCTGGGGTGGTGTGTTCTCACTCTCTGTGCTTGTTGCAGGAGACGCCACCCCACCTCCTCCCCTCCTCCCCCTCCAGACCATGTCCCTCCCCAAGCATTTCACTACTCAGAATCGCCACACGGTTCCTCCATAGATATTGTATACCAAAAAACGCTTCTTCTGCTTGCCAACACCGTAGGAACTCTGTAAGAAAATAAAGGGTTGCACTCTACAGCAGGGGGCGCCATTGGTGCTGGCTCCCAGAGATGCACCACATGAGATGCACCCATAATTGACACCGTATGTGTGTGTGTGTGTGTGTTTGTGTGTGAGTGTGAGTGAGATGCAGAAGCTGCCTATAGACTTGGAAGCAGGAGCTAAACAGCATTAGCGTCCTTGTCTTGTCATGGTTTGGGACATGGGACTGGTGGGATGTGTCTTCAGACGAAACAGTCCAGTGGTGGGACCTTCTAATCAGAACGTTTTGGGGCTAATATTGGGGGCGGGGGTCTGGTATTGAGTGGACAACAGGACATGGGGAGCGTCGGTGGACTGAGGCAGCGACAGCAAGAAGAGATGATGACTGTAAGAGATGCTTCAATGGTCGACAATCTGTTCATCTCATTGCTTCTTTGTTTCCGTTGTGATAGAAAAAAAATGAAAGAAGAAAACAAAAAAACACTGGAATGCCACGAGGAGTTGTCTTTTTTTTTTAATAAAAATGGAAAATAAAAAATCAACTGTGATGGGTGAATTTATTATGGGATGGTTGGATTTAGGATTATGGGCCGTGGACAATACAGTTTCAGTCTTTGTTGGGCTGCAGGGATGTGTGTGTGTGTGTGAGGGGGATTTGGGGGGAGGGAGAGTGCATTTCTGTGGTTTGTATGTTCCTGTTTATTAAGGAAGTGCTGAAGAAGGGAATCAGGATCTGGAAGATCTGGCAAGAAGCGAGAGCATCTATATGTGTGTGTGTGTGAGTTCCACATGTATGCGTGTGTGACCGGAGATGAATTTATGACAAAAGAAATTAATCGAACACTCAGATTAATCGATGATGTCCATCTCTGAGTCATCGATTAGAATGGAAGTCCCTATTATGATGGATGCCACTCCTGGCAACACTGCAGCAAACCAAGAGTTGCTGATTGTGCATTAATGTAAGCATCTGTATTTCTGTTTTCTGTCTATGTGTGTGTGTGTGTGTTTATGTGTGAGGTGGACTTTGGTGTGTATTCTTTATTTTGTATATTTAAATTGCGTTGTGTGTTGGAGAGAGCATGTGTTGGACCTAGTACGTGTGTGTGTGTGTGTTGGTTCATGGGCCCTGGGTTTTGCCCAGCTGGCAAAGAGGGAACTAGCAGGCATAACCTCAAGTACATCCCCCTGCTTCCAGTGAGTAGCTCGTGACTCGGGGAAAGTGCATCTGTGTGTGTGTGTCCGTGCGTGCGTGCGTGCATGCAGGCCTGCATGTGTCCATGCCTGTGTGTTTTGGGGTGGATATAATTTATTAATTAATTCTTAGTTTAGTTAATTCTGTAAACATTCTTTGAGGTGTTGCAGACTAACTCGGATGAACTAGTCTGATAGACCAGTAAACTATAACTATGTGTCGTTTTCTTTCTTTTCTTAACTTTTTTTTTCTTTTTCTTTTTTTTTTTTTTAATCTGGCAGGACAAGGGGATGTTCAAACTGGACCTTGTGACAGACCAGTCGGACTCTTGCATAAAGTCTTTCCTATCTGATGCTGTGCTGGTCTTAGACATGCGTCACCCCGAGGTGAGATCACCCACATCCCACTTCCCTACACACACACACAAACACACACACTAACACAGAATTGATACACACTTAATATAGATGTGCAACCCACACACTTCCAAGATTTGTATACACACACCTCTGCTTTTACCCACAGGATCACACTCTAACAACCTCTGGACATATGTATAATACAATCTCTGGAATATACCCATCCTCACACACACTCGAGGTGTGTGTGTGTGTGTGTGTGTGTGTGTCAGACATGCTGTCTACAGACAGCCCTGTGAGAAGCCCTCAGCAGTCGGTGTGTCATCCTTCTGTCTGCGCCAGACCCAACTCAAAGTAGAGCACACACACACATACTGTACACACCCACAATCTGGTTCCTTTTTTATTATCATTTTCACATTGCAGGAAATATGCAGTCGTCATCATCATCATCTTTCATAATGAAAGCTTTATCAGTTCTATATCTGCCCACCTCCTTAACTACTATGACTGACACTGTAAGGTGCTTGAGGAGGAATCTTGTGACTCATACATATGGTCATTAGTTGTGTCTGGTCTAAGTTAAGGCACTTCACTCTATAGCTTGATTTAGTAAGCTATAGGTTGACACTGAATTGATTGAATGACATTGATCAAATGTGTTTAAACAAACAAAAACTAACAAAACAACAACAACAACGGTATCAAAAGTGAATAGCCTGTGGGACTGGTGGAATGCATTATGAATGTGCCAGAGAGAGAAGAACAAGCAAATAGTAGCAAAAAAAGTATGTCATCACTTGGTCGTTCAGTATAAATGTGTGTTTGTGTGTGAGTGTAAGGAGTGAAATCACTCTGCTTTCTCCGTAGAATACAAAAGCCCAGACCAGCAGGGCATTGCATGTTTCAAACAAAAAAATATATTATTATTATTATTATTATTATTATTATTATTATTATTATTATCATTATTGTGATATAAACGTAAACACATCCATATAATTACCATTCATTCAACATCCAATAAATAACGCCCAATAAATAGAAAAAAAAGACACGGTGTGTATCAAAGTCCAGTGTCCAGAAGAGAGGCCAAAGGTCGGAGGTCAATGCCTGTTGGTGTGGAGGGACACCCCTGTCCGTCGCTTGCAGGCCACTCCCCGGAGGGCTTTCAGCTCGCGCTGGCTCTGGTTTAGAAAGGAACGGAAACGGGTGATCACGTTGCAGCCATAGGCCTTCTGCTGGAAGCTGTTGAGGGGGGGTAACGGTGGCGGCTGGCCGGTGGGGCCCGGGGGCTCCAACACGCTGTTGGGGAACAGGAGCTGCAGGAGGTTGTGCAGCCTATCCGCCAGATGGGGGCAGCGTTTCTGGACGTCGCTCATCTGACTCAGTACATCGGAGCCTGGCAGCTGCAGGTCAGCCTGCTGCTCGTACACGTGCTGTAAGTGCGGCACAAAGTCATGGAGGCGCGTGTGAATGGCCATCAGACGTTCCGTCCAGTCCTGGCCGGACACCGTGGCCTCGGGGATGCCTTCCGTCTGTGCCTGGCAGATGAACTCCACACCCTCACCTTGATTGGCTTTCTGTGGGAAAGGGGAGGAGCATTAGAGAAGGTCAGGGGTCACACTGCGTTGATGTGCTGACTAGAGAGGAAACTGATGGTCACTGCCTGATCTGTCTTTTCTGCGTAAGTAGAGATGAGTATCGTCATCTCTCCTAAGTGGGTGTGTGAAACCACAAGCTTTAATGGGCAGGGGTGTGTGTGTGAGTGTGTGTGAGTGTGTCATACTGATAACAGAAGTCACGACGTACATCCTTTTGAATTTAGCGTAAATGTGTCCTAAAAAGGTAGTGGTATGGTTGAAGATTGCGCACATCCCAACTAGGTGCAAGGCAAGGCTGATTGACTGTGAATTGAAGAGCCTGCTGCACACTAAAAATCCTTTTTTGTTGTCTTTATTTTCCCATGGCAGGATAACGTTTCGACAATCAAGTCTCTGATGAAGAATCTGATGAAGACTTAACTGTCGAAACGTTATCCTGCCGTGGGAAAATAAAGACAACAAAAAAGGATTTTTAGTGTGCAGGCTCTTCAATTCACAGTCCTAAAAAGGTAGTGCCTTAGTCTGCTTAAATGGACAAACTGCCCGTTCAACTAATTTACAGACTCATTTCACTACTAACTCTAACTTCATTAGAATACACATGAAAAAAGAAACAGAGGCGATATGTGATTTCTAAATAAGTTTTGTAGCATCACTGAGCTGAACTATATGCTTTAGCTTTTTAAGACTTAATGTTTCAAATACTGAAGACTTTAGTAAGTGCTCAATTAGGCCAGTATTCTCCTAGTGCCTAGTGCAGGCTGAAACGCATGAAGCTAGCACTTTTTTGGACTTAAGCACCTAGGAGTATACCAGCCATGGGGTATGTCTTGATATCAGTGGTGTATGGCTGCATGCACTGTCAATGCCAATTACAGGACAAAAAGGGCATACAGTCATTCTTAAACTGTGTACAGTAATACTCTACTCATGCATGAAGTACTCATGCATGTCTTAGCTAGTGTGGAGTATATGTACTGGGCAAAGGGATGTAGTATGTACTACTCACGTATGTTTTGAGCAGTTTAGTGGTATCCCGGTGAATGAGGCGAGTGAGCTGCATTGTTTTCTGGAGAGAGTTGCTGCAGGTTTGGGGTGGCGATACACTCGCTGAACTTGAGACGCACATACACACCAGGAGCGAGGCCAATAACAACACACACACTGCAAAGAGAGAGAGAAAAACACACCCACGTAAACACATTACCTTAATTCCTAATATATAATTTTGACTCATTTTGTGGTGGGAGTTGCAAAGTGTGAACCGACTTTGTGTATTCATTTCAGTGTTTTTTGTTTGAACTACGCTCTTCACCTGAGTGGTGATGAATAGAGTTTCCTGACAGTGTCTACGTATGTGATGACACGATGTTTGCTTCAAAACTGAACTGTTAAATCCCTTTTAAGCAGACCCCAGACCGAAGCATCCAAACAGACAAACCACTGCAAGTTCTCTGTGCCAGCGGAGCAAGGGGAAAACCCCCCACGTGGGTAGCTGACTGACACACCCCACACGTTCCATGTCTTCAACTTAAGACTCAAGAACAGAGAACCTAAACCCCTAAACCCAACAACAGCAGAGAACCTTACCCTAGTTTCAACAACGTAGAATTCTCAACACCTACATAGTATTTACAGTCACACACACCACAGCTCAATAGAATTTACTGTAGGCCTACAGTATGTGTCAGGTCAAATGCAGTCAAAGACCCCCAGCACTGACTAAGATCATTTGAATTGAAACAGTTGAAACATACAGAAAGTTGAGTACCTAACCCAGCCATTAGTGATTCAGTAACAAGACGCTCCAGAGCAGATGGCTCAAACCTGTAATCAAAGTGCTAGAGAAGCAAGTTTCATTTCTAACAAGAAGTTCTAGAAAAAAAGAACTTG
>JAODXP020000008.1:21674639-21677139 GCA_027497455.2 Sardinella longiceps | reverse complement strand
CCTGAGGACTGCTCTCTGCAAGTGTCCCTCTAGTTCAATAGTAAAATGAATGTGTGACGTGAACAGTTTGGTTTCAATGAATGTGTGACGTGAACCGCCACAGTTTGGTTTCAATGTTGTTGCTGCTTGTTGACCTGTAGGCCTATTTGACTTTGAGTCTGTGTGTGTGTGCCTGTGTGTTTACGTATGTGGCTCTGAATCTAGCAGTTCTCAGGAAATACCCTGTTTGCTGTAGATGAAAGACTTCTGTGGAACTGCTTCAGGTGTCAAGGCTTCTTCTTGAGGGAGATTGGCAGGGGGATTATAACATTAAAAAGCTGATTACACAGTTTGGCCCACAATCTGAAGTTGATTTGTAAAAAAAAATAAAAAATCATTTTGTTTCTTTTAAAGCAGCTCAAGCAACAGTATTACAAGCTACAGATTGAAATATCAGACCCCAAATAAACATAAAATGTAGTTTTTGTGTAATGACTTCATTGCACTGTATATTAGTTATGGTTTCCAATAGTACTAATCATATGTGCATTGCATAATTACACACTATTACGATTTTCGGTAATGCTTTAATGAAGGCCATGAAGTACTAGGTAAAGAGTAGGTAAGAATGCTGTAACAAAAAGTATCAAGGGATAAAATTATCTCATAAGTATGCTGGAATAATAGAGTAAATTAGAGGCAATATCTCAACAGAAAACCAGAAAGTGTAACTTATCAAATAGTAGGGCTATTCATTGACTGATGAACTAAAAAAAAAGCACTCAAGCACAGATCTCACCAAGGCATTAGGTATTCAGGATCACTAATCATGTTATTTGAAAATGTAATCAAAATCTGTTCCTTACTTTTCGAGTTATAATGCACACAATTAGACAGACAGACAAACAAACAGCTCAATGCTGGCGATAACATTGTTTTTTGGGGTCGTAAAAATGCACAATCTTAACCTAAGCCTATGCGAGTGTAAGAAGCACAATGGGCTATTTTCATTAGATTAGATAAATTTTTTTTTACTTCAGTCCCATTCTCATCTTGGGACACTTGCGCAACTTGTGACACCACTGACCAAAAATCACCATTTAAATATCTCTTTTTTTTTTTTTTTTTTTTTTTTCAGGTTAAATTTTTGCGCTGATTAGATTGCATTACACCTAACACTAACACATCATTTGTAGTTTCCCCCTCACATCTTCATCTTTGGAGTCAATCAGCATCTTTGTGACTCGGCCCAATATGGTCGTTCCTGCGTGTGCTGTAATGTGTCACCATTATGTCACCATTTGGGGAAATACACTAATTTTTCACCACCAACCAACAGACCAACGGAAAACTAAACATGGTAATTTTCAATCTATCTATGCATGGATTTGTTGTGCAAGAGCAAATCTACTGTAGGCCCATATTCTCAAAGAGAATGTCATGATCTCTCTCTCTGTAAGATAGTGTACATGGTTTCTGGCATAATTTTAAATAAAAATAAAAAAATGAAAAATGACGCTGCTCCTGTGGTGTCACTGGTTAACAGAAAGCATCATGGAAAATAAAATACAACATGAAACGACTGGGTGATAACACAATGACACAAATACAAACCTCAGAACTGGTGTGTGTGTGTGTGTGTGTGTGTGTGTGTGTGTGTGTGTGTGTGTGTGTGTGTGTGTGTGTGTGTGTGTGTGTGTGTGTGTGTGTGTGTGTGTGTGCGTGTGCGTGTGTGTGCATGCGCATGTATTCACCCACACTCACACAAGTACAGTATGTGCATGCCCGTCCTTGCGTGTTTTATACTACTGTATGATCTATCTGATGATGACGGAGAACCCCTGGGCCCTCTATTGATCTGAATTCTCAGAACCGAACACACACACACACACAAACAAACACACACACACAGTTTGCATGAAGCCCTGCTAGTCTGGGATAAAGATAAAAGAACACTTTCATTTGAATATAGACTCTTAATGTTAACAAAATATGAGTGATGTGTGTGGGTGTGTTTGCATGTGTTTTTGAATGTGGTGTGTGAGTGTGTGTACAATACGTCAAATATGGCACATGAATAGTTCAATGGGTTTAAATGCAGGAGAGAAGAGAGCTTCTCTGTTATACAAACAGGGTGTGATGAAGGAGTAGGCCTTAAGCTGATTACAGCATAGTGAGCTCTCCTGTCTGTCAAAGACGCTGTGTGTGTGTGTGTGTGTGTGTGTGTGTGTGTGTGTGTGTGTGTGTGTGTGTGTGTGTGTGTGTGTGTGTGTACATTCTTCACACATTTATTCCTTTCCCAGTGTCCATTCATGTGTGCCTCTGTATTGACGTGAAGGGAAGGTGTGTGTGTGTGTATGCCTGTGTTTGTCTTGGCTCATACATTTCGTCTGATCATGCTCAGCTGGTTTGCTGGGGGGGCGGATCTGCACTAGGAGAGGCTGATTGTTTGTCTGTGTGCCAGCGTGGAAGAGGGAGTGTGTGTGTGTTTATGTGTGTGTGTGTGTGCGTGTGTGTAAGG
>JAODXP020000008.1:21667139-21669639 GCA_027497455.2 Sardinella longiceps | reverse complement strand
AAGAGAGGACGAGAGAGTGACATGAGAGGATGGGAGAGGAGAGAATGTCAGATCAGACGAAAGAAAAGAAACAGAAGTGGAT
The DNA here is from genome assembly GCA_027497455.2 of Sardinella longiceps. Lineage (NCBI taxonomy): Eukaryota > Metazoa > Chordata > Actinopteri > Clupeiformes > Clupeidae > Sardinella > Sardinella longiceps. The sequence goes on along the minus strand of JAODXP020000008.1, from coordinate 21,669,557 downwards.
GAGAAGAGTAGAGGAGAGAAGACTGACAGAGAGAAAATGAGAGCATGACAGGAAAAAAATGTCAGTTACATGTACTGTAGATCACCCATGCTTTTAAAGGCATTCTTTCTCCCTGGTGGCTGTGTGTGGTATTGCATGGATATAATATCAAGTCCCCACATCCCCACACCCATCCCAAATCCTGTAGTGTACCCAGAGACTACTACACTCATGGATGCCTGCTTCCCCGTGCTGGATGCCTGTGGAACTGCACTGATCCCCAGTCAGTCCTACTCTCACATCTCTCTCCATCCAGATGCATGTAAGGCTGACTGGAGGATCCATGAGTTGGGACCATGGGGAGTTCATTCAGTACATTATGACATAAAAAGACATTTAGAAAGTGTGTTGAGATTTGTAATGAGATTTGCTTCTATTATGATTTAGTCTTTTGAGTTGAGCATGTTTTTTCCTTTATGAACTTAATTTGATGTCTGTTTCAAGCATCAAAATGTGTCCTGATGATGACTGATGAGACGTTGGACCTCAGTAGCTGACAAAACCAATCACTGTTTATCAGTTTCATAAGTTGAAGGTCAACTTGATCTTCTTTGATGTGAATGCTGCCTGCATTGAACTAGGCCAGTGGTTCCCAGGCAGTTAAACGTGTGGAATAAAAAGCAGTAGGCCTACAGATTGCTTTGCTGAAGGTGCTGAACTAAGATTCTAGAGTCCTGCATGCAACCAAGGTTGTAATCAAGAATCTTTGGCATAAGAACAAATTATATCTTGCTTCCTTCTAAAGGTTTGATGATGACTAAATTTCCATGGCAGCCAATGACAGTTCAAAAAGAGCGATAACATCCTGCTGACATGGGTACTTTTATCAGCTTTTCAAATTTAACTTTGATAAGCAAAGAGTACACATGCGAAATGCATTTCAAGAATGAGTTGAGTTGATGTTTGCAAATGTCTATTTGACATTGAATGTCTATTAGACATGTCTATTAGACATTGAATCATTTTTGGGAGTGATGAACATTTTGTAAATGAGAATTTGTTAGTGTTCCCTATCTGCAAAGCATGTATAAGTTCTCCATGATCTCATGAACCTCTCCAAGGTTTTGGATTGGTTCTCTTGTTAACACTGTAAGTTGAAGTTTAGCTATAGCCAGGCCTAAGGCTGTGGTGGCTAAATGCTAAAGCTAAATTTGGAAAATGTATCCACCCCTTAATGGAATTTACCCACCAAATAGTCAGAAACCCCACTGCATTATCCACATTTGACATCTAAAACTACTTCTATAGTAAGCCAAACAGGACAGGTTTCACAGAACATGGCTGTGTCTCATACTGCACATACTGGGCCACGTTGCACTGATCACAATTCATCATTTTTCCATCTTTCTCTTTTTATTTTACCCCTAGCTGTGTCACCGTGACTAGAGACCACTGCATACAGTATAAGCTGTTATTATCACTATATTGATTTCTCACCACTGCCTGGACCTGCTTTTATTGTTTCACACATTGTTAATATGTTATTGCATTGCAAAGCCAATACAAACCTAATAAAAGCCCCATAAGTTATAAAACCCTACCCACTGTCTCCCACACTCCTAACACATTGTAGGCTATAAAGATAGTGCTGTCTGACACATGTTGGTCTCTTTGCAGGAGTGCAGCTGGCTGCCTGGCTGGCATGTAAACAGGAGGATGGAGAGGAGAGAGAGAGCTGCTCTGGTCCAGAGAGAGAATGTAAGTGACGCTGCTGCGGCTGCCCTCTGCACTACGCCCTCTACTGGTCATCATTTACATTTACATTTATGCATTTAGCAGGCGCTTTGGTAACACTTTATTTGAAGGTACTGTCATAAGACTAACATGACACTGTCATTAACTATGACATGACATTGTCAAGAATCTGTCATAAACTTTATAAACCTGGCATGACTTCTGACATACCCTAACCCTAAACCCTAACCATGACAAATACAGGGTGACACTTAATGACAGAAGTCATGACAGATGTATAAAGTTTATGACAGATTCGTGACAGCGTCATGTCATAGTTAATGACAGTGTCATGTTAGTCTTATGACGGCAACTTCAAATGAAGTGTAACCGACGCTTTTATCCAAAGCGACTTACTGGGTACAAAAGAGGGATAACAATCAAGCTACAACACAATACAAGTCATTCATCATACATCATCATACATTATACAACAGTGCACCTGTCTGAAGAGAGAAAGAAATACAGGTGTACAGGTGTGTACAGGGGTGTACAGGCGTGCGTTTCCCAAACATTACATTTACATTTATGCATTTGGCAGATGCTTTTATCCAAAGCGACTTACATTTGACAACTATCAATAACATGCGGGCGAGTCTCCCCTAGAGCAAATTAGGGTTAGGTGCCTTTCTCAATAGGGGCACA
>JAODXP020000008.1:21642139-21659639 GCA_027497455.2 Sardinella longiceps | reverse complement strand
CGGCAGCAGTGAGAATAACGAGCAGAAAGCGGATAGTGGCTGCAGCATCAGCAGCCGATCTCGAATTCCTAACACCGGATACGCTGAGATCACGGACTCCGGCGCGCGAAAAGAGAGAAGGTTTTGCCGACAAGGAGAAACACTGAGGTCGGCTAGCCTACAACATGGATTCGACATATGCAGTTGACACCGGACATCGTCCAGGATTGAAGAAATCAAGGATGTCTTGGCCATCCTCGTTTCAGGGGTTTAGACGGTAATGTATAAAGGTGGAATTATTTTGCATACCGACGGTTCGCTTTGAGCTCATTGTGTCTGATGGGCACTTGGTTCCATTCAGGGTTATTCTGTGACAGGGGGAACTTTCCTTTAGCTCTGTGCGATTTCTCGGAGGTGTTGCCTCTCTCCAGTCAATCGCATCAGGACATTGATGACTTGGGCACGCTTCAGCATGGCATGTCTTTGTTACCCTGAGCGCACAAACGGACCCATCCTTCAACGTCCACGTGATCGTGTACAAAAGTAGCCTACTTCTTAGATTGCCCCGATGTGATAAACTTAGTTCTTGTTGACTACTGCTTTTGTTATTTTCTATTCTGTATCAATGAAGCATTTTCAAATCATTGCATGAAATATGAAACATGCATTTCTTATTTTATTGGACTAAAGGCTTTTCTAGACCGTTTTCCAGTTGAATTGGGCGGTGAATGTGTCAGACTGTAGCGGTCCTCTGGTTAATCTGTACAATCAGCTGTGAATCTCCAGCCACGGGGATGTTGTCATCATCGGCATGGTTGGAGGAGAGGAGAGCAGAGCAGAGAGTATTGGTCTTCTGGCCCTTTAGAGCCGATGGCATGTGGGGGCAGATGATTTGTAAATCTGCTCCGGGGCAGGTAGAGAGAGTGTGGGGGTGGTGGTAAGAAGGTGGGGATAAGTGGGCTACTTGTATGTGCATGTGTGTGTGAGTGACTGAGAGAGAGAGGGTGTGTGCATGTGAGAGAGAAAGAGAGGGAGAGAGTTAATGTGTATGTGTTTCTGTGTGTGCGTTCATGCGCGCACGCACTCTGGCACGTGTGTGTGTTGAATGGGATGGGCTGCCTCGCCTAAGGGCAATATACATTAAGCTCCTCTGTGACCAGTGAAGCACTTCTTTTTTTTTCATAGTTGGTCATGGTTTCAGAGGCTGCGTCGTGATCAGCAGTGCTGACATGACGACACAGGCAAAATGTGTCAGCCAGTAGCCTATGCTTTACTGTTGACCACTACCAGTTTTATGGTCAGTGTTGTTTACAATGACCAGAACTAATGTGTTTATCATGGTCAGTGATTGCCATGTTTATTGAGGTCAATGATGTCTATGTTATGATTGTATTTAATATAACATATAATATAATTGTATTTTCATTATGCTCTGTGAGTGTTAGCTTCTGTGTTTACTGTGAAAGATGACGTTTGTATATTGGTCAGCTTTTTCATTATCATTTTTATTTTATTTCACTCAGTTGACCACTGCGATCAGTTTGGTGTGAACCGTGGTGTTATTTGTTATGGTTGTTTTATTATTATTGTAGCCAAAACAGGCCATGTTAGTATAGTGGGAGGCTTTGCCTTAAGGCTGAGCCGGGATGACTTGACAGCTCCTGTGAAAATGTGAACAGTTCAGACAAGTGCCCTCCTCAGGGGTGTGGGCTGATTTAGCTCACATGAAGCTCTTCTCATTAGCCAGTGCTGCTGTTTAAATGAGTGGATATGCTAGCTCTGTGCTTGCTGTTTAAACATGAGGAAGTGGAGTGGAGCTGACCTTTCAAACAGAGCCTAGCCCACTTAGGGAATTCATTGCTTACTCTAATAGCTGAAGTTTTTACTCTTGTTCTTTTTTCTCTACTACTACTTTTTATAATCCTGTCTGAATGCCCTCTATTACTTCCAACACCCTCCCCAACCTGGCAACCAATCACTATTACAGAATACCATCTGATGAAATGGCAAGAAATTCAAATGCTCTATGTGTCATACAGTATATATCTGTGTGTGTGTGTGTGTGTGTGTGTGTGTGTGCGTGTGTGTGTGTGTGTGTGTGTGTGTCTCTGTGTGTGTGCGTGTACATTCAGTATGTGATGAATACATGTGTGAGTGTTGATTGTGTGTGTGTGTGTGTGTGTGTGCGTGCGTGCGTGCGTGCGTGTGCGTGCATGTGTGTAGTACATCAAAGAGAGAGGACAAAAAAGAGATTTGTATAATAATGGTTAAGGAAATATTCAGATTTTGTGCCTCAACATCTGCTTATGCAGGCGGATCTTCAGATCTCTCAGCGCGTCCATTTCCCCTTAGATGAACATGATGAATATGTAACTACAACCTTTATTGTCCCTATCTAGGCCATGGATGTCCCAGGACACAGTCCCTGGCCTCCAGAAGGAAAATGTCAATGTCATGAATACATTTCTTTTTATGTTCTTATCCCCCGGAGGAATTTGAGTAATGCTCACTCAAGCAGACACAGAGGCGAGAGAGAGAGAGAGAGAGAGAGAGAGAGAGAATAAGAGAATGAGAGAGGGACCATGAGCCCAACAAATGAGGGATCAGCAACAGGGACAAATAAAACAGACTAGAGACCATCATCTAGGTTTGGAACAGTAACGTGAGCGGCTAGGACCTGGGAGGATACATAGCCTATATTAGGATGGACAGAACACGGCCTAATTGCACAGGCAGAGAGCTTAGAGAACAGTAGTAGCCTATTTGGATGGCTTGCTGAGAGGATTGCCGTTTTGGGAGGGATAACTGATATATAACAGCGAGCATTGAAACATTACATTTACATTTATTGATTTAGCAGCCGCTGTTATCCAAAGCATTTTTTCCAATCTATCAATTATATCAGAGCCAGTCACCCTGGAGCAACTTAGGCTTTAGTGCCTTGCTCAAGGGCACAACAGTGACAACTGGGACTCAAATCCACAATTTTAAACCCACAATTTCCAGACTAGTAGCAAGCACACTATCCTTGTTCCTGTATAACCACTATGCCACCACCACACTGAGATCAACAGTATTTTTAGGTGAGGTATAAAGAAAAGTTTTTGGGTTTACCCAGGGGAACTGCAGTGATTGGAAGGGATATACAGTAGACCGTGTTGAGATGGCTGTGGGGGCTTAAAGGGATATTTCACCTTTTTATGAAAATGGGTTATTCATCCTCTTACCTGGTCCCATGTGTGGGTAAAAGCATTTTGGTCTCAGTGCATGGGTTTCCTTGTTTGGCAACCCCAATTTTAGCTTTAGCTTAGCATAGGCGTTGTAAAGTAAACTAACCAAAGAGTTTCTATCTGGCTACTTTATATTCCAGGACCTATGCTAAGCTAAAGCTTAAATAAAGTTAAAATTGGGGTTGCCAGACAGGGAAAATGCATGCACTGAGACCAAAATGCTTTTACCCACATTGTGTAACTCCAGATAAGGGGGTGAACACCATTTTCATAAAATAAGGTGGAATATACCTTTAACTTTATAGGGTAGCCTCAGCAATAACTGCATGTGGTTCAGCTCACTTGGAGCTTTGGCCAAGGCGGCACCAAGAATGGTACCAGGTACCAATTTTTTAGTAATGGAAAAGCAAAAAGTCAATTCAAGCCAAGTGGGTACCAGTCAGTGGAAAAAGCACTATAACGGAAAAGCACATCAGCGATGTTGGATGGGGCTGATAGGGGGTTGGGAGGAAATAGCAGGGTTGAGGTGGCTTGCTGAGGGGAGCAGCAATAATGGGCAGCACTTGTGCTTTATGAGTCTCAGGGTGACGCCTAGACCTGCGTGCAGGAGCTGCATGTGAACACCCCACCCATACTTATTTGGAGAGCGCTGGAGAGGAGGAGAGGGTTAGAGAGGGGCAGATGGCTGATGATCAGGGTCTCTCTCACTCAGTGTGTGAAGGTTCCAGCACCTGCACACTAGACTTGTCTTTGAACACACAATTTGTCCTCTTTTAGTGGAGAGAAAGCTGTTGTGATGAGGAAAGGAAAGGGGGTGGAGATGGAGAATGGGGGGGAGGGTGGTGCTTATTGTAGTGTTAATCTGAGAAGTGTGTGTGGCAGTGGCTGTGTGCTTCTTTGGCAGAATCAGCTTATTAAAATGCTAACTGGTGTGAAAGCAGGTGTCAGGGGAGCCGCTGTGCAGTTATTTGTTCAGTGATACTGGCTGCAGGCTGCAGCTCTGCTCTGCTCTTATTGATGAAAGCTGCAGCTCTACTGACACTAAAGAAAGATGCACTTCTGCTGTTACTGATGCAGGAGATGCATCTGGCCAGTTGATGCAGGATGCAGCTATCTAAAAAAAATCCTCCCACACCTCTGGCTGTTCTTCTGTGAATTTTAGAGGAGAGAATTGATGGAATTTTGTCAATATTGGCATTTTATTGCCAATTTATCTGCTTATTGGTCCAATTCTTTATCAATTCCTTAAGAAGAAGGTAGTCAGCACAGTTTTTCAGAATTAGCACATAATGCAGGCCAATAATGTAGCCTATAGCTGGAACAGGTATCAAAATGTAGCCGTACAACTTTATTATAATGCAGTTGGGTTGTCTATTTCAGGAAAACCTAGGGCTGCTCAAATAATGGCAACATTCAAAAGAGACAGTCAAAAGAGCTGCAATGAATACTTTAGGAGGGACTGCATCACATTTGCTTCTCTTTTAGAAAATCTTTTACAAATCATTTCAACTGAAATTATATTCAATGAATTCCATAGCCCTAGAAAGACCTACTGACCGTGGTTTGGAAAATATTATTAGCACCATTAAGAGGAATTCTTAGGAATGCATAAAATTCCAAAGGATTTGATTCCCGGTTCTAACCAATTCCCACCCCTTAAAAAATAAATGTGCTACTGCCGCTTCTTAACACCACATTCTACAGTCCACATACAGTATTATGTGCTGTGTGATATTCACATAGATCTGTGTCTCCCCTGTTAGTACAGTAATGCAGTCTGCCTGAACCCCTCATGCAGCGTCAGGCCTCAGATGTGCTAATGTAAGTTGAGTGGTAGGGCAAAGCGGGGAGAGCATCAAGGTCACCATCAGTGCCCCAAAGAACACGCTTCTTGATGAAAACAAGTCCAGCCCTCCAGTGCTGTAAGTCACTTCCATAAAAGTGTCTAATAAATGTGTAAAGGATTTTTAAAAGATGGAGGTGTGTGTGTGTGTGTGTGTGTGTGTGTGTGTGTGTGTGTGTGTGTGTGTGTGTGTGTGTGTGTGTGTGCTTGAGGTTGAGCTGTGCTACCTCTGTGAGCACCTCTGTGCAGCTGTGGCTCACTGGCTGTTTTAAAAGCCCCCCCGAGGGGAGAGTATTTGATAAGTCATTGATTTTGATATCAGATCTCCTCCAGCGCTGCTCTGAGCATGCTCAGTGAGGGGGAGCACCTCTCCTGGGCTTACAGTGGCAGGATGTGGCTGTGGGAAAGAAGAATCAGGCTGAATCGACACAGAAGGAGGAAGTGCTTGTTGGAAACAGTATGAGCGAATGCATGAAGCACCTCTATGGGGTGTATGAAGTACTTTAGCAAGAGGGTTTGGGAGACAGGAGGGTTAACAGATGGAGTTAATGAATAAAGTAGGAAGTGGTGTGGGGACACTGATTTCACTAATTCATACAAATGCATCCAAGTACATGCTGCCAAGTTGGAAATGGGTCTGGGAAACAAATCAAACTAACACACATTAAACTAGAAAAGCGCTCAGAGAGCGCAAACCTCCGCCAAGGCAATATGGTCACAGACACAAGATAAATTCTGGATGTTCTGGATCACCGATCTCCACCAAAATCGAATCACATCTTGCCTGTCCCCCTGGAAATTTCATTCAAGTCTGTGCAGTAGGCTACTTTTCGACAGACAGACAAGCAGTAAAATTCGCCAAGCCATAGACATCCATACAAAAGTCCTAATTATTTAATCACAATAAATAGTTTAACACTGTTATTTGATTATTGCCTTTGAAAAATCAGTAGGTGTAACCCTTATTTCTGTAAGAGATGGCGTATGTTTAATTGATGTAGAGGCGATAACGGAGAAAATAACCGCAGTAAAGTTGGGTTCAAATTCGACATTCAATGGATATGCGACTATGCATCGCGCCGTTGCAATATCGGCCGATTGTCCAAAGTAAAACTAACTTGAATATTGGCTCATGGAAGCTAAGGCATGATATTCATCCAAAAATGAAACCGCTTGCTAGCATGAAAGGAGACATGACACTCTGATAAAGTTATTTGTTTGTCATAGTCTCACCCAGACTGTGGCTAGACTATTCATAACAACTATTAAATTGTGATTTCATTGGCCTACATTAATGTTTATTGTTGGTTATTCATGGATGTCCTGGTAGTGGCAAGATAGTAGGCTAACGTTGGGTTACAGCTAACGGCCCAGTCAAGAAAAACAGCTAACGTTAGCATCTACCGAAAACCAATGCATGGGGAAAATACTGCTTGATGAGCTGGTCATGGACTGACATTTTCCCCCTTGTCATAGTGTGATAGCCTACCATCCCACCAGCTGCGTAGGGCTATGTAACCGGTTATATGCCAAACTCACAACAATAAAGCCAAACAGCACACTTATCGGAGAAATTGACATGAATGTTAACCAGGCGATAGAAGTAAAAGCAATGTTATGAGCTCTTTAGCCTTAGGTGTCCGAAAACCGATTGTCCCTGCATACAAATTTAGCCATAGTAAGAAGTAGTTAAGTCTACAAATGCACAAACCTTTCTCTGTTAACTGCAAAATCTATTGCCGACGGACCGATGTGTTGAAACTTTTTTCTCGAACTATTCCAAGTCCTGCTTGACCACTGCTCACGTCTCCGGCTCGGTAATGATAGGCTACTATCCCACACTGAACCGGCACGGCTAATACTATCCCTGAAAACTGTTGCGGGTTGGCAATGATAGAATGACATGAACACTATCGGTAATACAACTAGCTATGAGCCGACGCCGTGCCTACTGGAATATTTTCGCTGCACAAACACTAGATGGCGGGGCAGTGCAATGTGAGCTATAGCCCATGTGAAAAGCAACAATTCGCAAAATAAATTCCATATAGTGTTCCAGTCAACCAATCATCACCAAAATTTAATCAGTTCTCACTGGTACCAATACAGCCATTGTGCAAAATTTTCATCCAAATCCATGCAGTACTTTTCAAGTTATTTTGTACACAGACAGACAGACACACACACACACTCACACACGGACACACACACGCCGAGCAAAACATAACCTCCTTGGCGGAGGTAATAAAACAAGCATTTGGGTGAAATATGAAATTGGACCAGGAAATATATGTACTGTATACTGTATGTCTGAATTAGGAAGTCAGACCATGATATGTTGAGCTTGTCTGTGCAGCGGTAAGGCTCTCTCTATGTTTGAGTGTGTGTGTGTGTGTGTGTGTGTGTGTGTGTGTGTGTGTGTGTGTGTGTGTGTGTGTGTGTGTGTGTGTGTGTGTGTGTGTGTGCTTGCCTGCCTTGTGGCTGTTTCTTTAGTTATTTTTTCTCCGTATTTTGGGAAGCACACTCATATCTAGAAACAGCACCTGGATGGAAGCCAGGGAACTTACATAAGATCCCTGTTACATGAGCTCATGGAACATAATGACACAGGTCTGCAAGCTAGATGATAGGGCACATATTAATCTGTATATATGCTGGATAGGAAGTGTATAGAGAGAGAGCGAGAGAAAGTGTGTGTGTGCGCGCGTGCGTGTGTGTGTGCACAGTTGTATGTTTATTATCGTCTGTGTGTGACAGAATTCTGTGTATGCCCTCCAGGGGACCCTCCATCCCTGTCATGGCTTGGTGTGTGTGTGTGTTTGTGTGTGTGTGTGTGTGTGTGAGAGTGTTCTCAGTGTGTTTGTTTTGTGGGCTTATTATCGGGTTATACATTTCTTGTTTGTGGCAACTAAAATAAATTAATTCAAACAATCCAATGGTGCACTGACAGGTCCATGTCACTCTTTCACACTGTGTGTGTGTGTGTGTGTGTGTGTGTGTGTGTGTGTGTGTGGTGTGGTGTGTTAGATCATGCTGTATCAGATAGACACTGAAGACCTCTGTGTCTATGTGTTTTGTGTGTTTTGTGTGTGTATATAATGATCTGTGGTTAGGCTAGCTGTCAGAATGGGATCTGAGAAGCTCTGTGTGTGTGTGTGTGTGTGTGTGTGTGTGTGTGTGTGTGTGTGTGTGTGTGTGTGTGTGTGTATGCGAGCAGGCATGAGTGTGTGTCTGCGTGTGTGTGTGTCTGTGTGTGTATGCGGATGTGTGTATCTGTGTGTGTGTGTGTGTGTGTGTGGCACTCGCAAGCAGGCGTGTGTATATGTATCTGTGTGTCTCTGTGTGTGTGTGTGTGTGTGTGTGTGTGCGGGCGTGTGTGTAGGGTAGCTGCTGATGCCACAGGGACACTCAGAGGAAAGAGAGTTCACTTTTCATTACACTGACAGAGCAAGCAAGTGCAAAAGAGACGGAGGGGGCTGGGGAGAGAGAAAGAGAGATGAGGGAGAGGGAGAATAGAGAGAGATGGAGAAAGAGAGAGCAATGGGGGAGAGGGAAGGAGGTGAGGAAAAAGAAGGAATGTGTTAAGGATGGGGAAAGAGTGTGGGGGAGAGACAGACAGACAGAGAGAGAGGTGAGGAAAAACAGAGGGAATGAGAGAGAGAGCACAAGAGAGTGTTAAGGAAAGATAGAGAGAGAGGGGGGAGAACAAGGACGTTGAGAGGAGAGAAAGGAAACGAAAGTGGGGGAAGAGAAAGAATGGAGCAGAGGGAGAGAATAGGGAATAGCAAGTGGAGAAAGAGAAGAGAGGGAGAGGTGCCTGAGAGAGAGAGAGAGAGAGAGAGAAGATCAGTGGAATAGGGTGAGAAAGAGAGGTATGGATGAAAGGAGGAGAGAGGTGGCGGGGGTATCAAGAGAATGAGAAGAGGAGGGGAGAGAAAGTGATGGCACTGAGAAAAACAGATAGAGGAGGCAGTGAAGTGTAAAGACGAGAGAGAGAGAGAGAGAGAAGTCAGAGATAATGATTTCAGTAGAGGCCAGCAGGAATTAGTTGATTCTAGATGCCATATCTGTTGGATCCAGTATGAATCAAGAGAATCTGATCTGATTTGAGCAGAATCCAGCTTAAATCAGAGGTGACTCTTTAGATATGATTTAGTCAGAACCCAGCATGAATCATAATTTATGTCATTTTAGATGTGTCTTTTACAAGCTCCCTCAGGCCTTGAGCGTGCACTCTAAGAAATTTCTGTTATATTACAGTGAAATTTCAACAGTAGTTTACTATTACTAACAAGAATTTCAAAATGCTGTTATAATGCATCCTTTCACATGACATTTAACAGTTATACTATTATCCAATCAACACCTCCACCGTTTAACTTCAAAAAATAGAAAATACTGTTTATCTATCAGTCTGTGCAGCAATAAAACAGTGCAACAGTGTATAAGAACAGTGCAGCTGTTTCAGAATAATTTCAACCGTTGGTGCATGTCAACTAGTCCTACCAACACATTTACCAGAGAGGGAGATCTTTCTTTTACCGATGGACACGACAACCAAGAGGACGAGACCTAGCATTGATTTTTTTCAATGGATTTATCAAAGAGAAGTACGAGGATGGAATACCAACCAAGTGCAACAAGGTAATGCAGCCTAAGCTATTGTCAGCTAGTTTGTTAGCTCGTTGCTAACGTCTGAAATCGTTAATGTAAATATGTGCCCCAAGATAAAACTTCTGTAATGTTAATCGCCAATTACAACTCCAAACAATTTATTTTAAATTGGTTAGCCTATAGCTTAGAGTTACTGTACTTTGTAACAATGCCTGATGGTAACATTAGCGATTTTGTTCTATGGTAGCTGTGCAGATGAAGCCTCCTCCATGACCGGCCAGGACTAGGAGTTTTTCTATGAAGAAGACGCCACACTAAAGACGGTTAAAGTATTTTTGGGCACACTCAAGCAGCACAGGATCTTTTTTCTCGATAACTCGAAGTGAATGGAATTTATTTTTCAATTCTGAGGACTTTATTTCAGCCAACAGAAGCATGGAGTTGTATGCAGCTATCTAACACTACTGTTTCACACTGTACTCCCAGCACTAGCATGCTAATGAAGGTTGGTCCGAGCCTCATACTCAGTGATTAATGATTGTAACAGCTGTTTCTAAATAAATATCAACAATATATTAGATGTGCGTTGTCTTTGCTGTTATTTCTGATTTGTATTTTGCTGTTCTCAACGTTTGAAATTGTTAAACACTCTTGGTAAAAACTGTTGGTCACGTTGCTAGTGGATGGATGCTAAATGGAACGAAAAGGTAGGCTAACGGAGACGTTGGAACTTTTAAAGGAACTTTTAGTTCTTTCATAATACAGTAAAATGATATTATACCGTAGAACAACAGTATATAAGCAGTAAGAGAGAGGTATACTACTGCAAAACAACAGTAAACAAACAGTAAAACTATGATTATCTACAGCAGTACTGTGTTAATGTAGGACAGCATTCTACTGTTGAAATACTAACGGTACAGAGGACGGTAAAGTGACGGCATTCACCTGGCGTCTCAGCTGCCAGCATTTAGCTGTATTTTAACACGATAATTTCTTAGAGTGTGGGTGAAAAGATACTGCCTCAATCTGCCACTTCCGTTACTAGTTGTAATAACAGGGACATTCACAAAGAGGGAACATTAGAATTCGATTCAACACTTTATTGCCATGCCATCACTGCTTAAGACTTGTAAACAGGGCATATGTGACCTCACAAACCCTATCTAAAAAGCAAAACAGTTTAATACATTTTTGGACTGTTTGTCCTTAGAATTTATCATTATGTCCTATCAGTAATGTTCATTGTGAAGTAAGATGACATGTTAGATAAATAGTCTATATTTGTCCCATATGGATATCCTCCACACATTTGACAGTCATTCATTTCATTCCAAGTAGCAGATGTAAACATTCTTGACTGAAGTGTCTCACACAAAAAGAAAGTATAATATCCCCAACAAGCACAGCAACATAGACACCAATTCTCACTTTCACCCCAACACTTTCAACATACAGCCTCACAGACATGTAATATATCCCTATCTGTAGTGTCTTTGATTGTGATTGTGTTATACATACTGTATGTGTTTAATACATATAATAAACATACAGTAGTTTCATTAAAACTGTCCCTAGATCAGTGGTGAGTGGGCCCTGCCCTACTCCAAGGTCGTAGTGATGTGATGTGATGATGTCTGGGCACGGAGTCTGAGGCTGGTCCCCAGGCCCTGGGGCTGCCCGCAGTGGCGGGGGCGGTGGCAAAGGGGAGGTGGGGGTGCCAGCGCTGTTTGAGGCAGATAGGCAGTGATGCTGGCCTTATGACGGGGCCTGGCCACCAGTCACTCAAGTGATTTACACACAGAGAGCCCCAGCACATCAGTTACACATGAACACACACATGCACACAAATACTGTACATACTGTACGCACTTGCATGCATGCACACACACATATACAACCCACTGATGCATCTCAGAAACTTCTGACACACACACATACACACAGCCCCATAGGGCCTTTTATCCATAGTTACTCTATGCACACACAAAGCTATTCCTGCACACACACACAGACACACACACACACACAAATATTGCCCATAGGCTCTGAACTGCATTTGGCCTTCCATACTGCACAGATACAGAGAGGACAGTTTCAGAAAGCTTTCACTTTGAACTATTGACCCATTGTTACAACACATGTTACATACTGTACACACACACACACACACACACACACACACACACACATGCATGAATAAAACTGTAAACATGAAAACAAACCTTCTTCTAATGACACGGCAAGATGCATTTCTTTAGCCCACAACATGGCCTGCAGTAAATCATACCAAACAGATTTACAGTGGTATCAAATCAATAGCACTACATTACCCACTAATGGGAAATGTCATAGTACTTTTTTATGTTTGGTACAGCACAAAAAAATAACAGCCTGAAACAAGTAGCTGTAATTCTCTTCAGTGGAAATAAACGTGTTTTTAATTGTGACAATGACAAATGATGTATCCTACAGTAGTGCTATGCACTACAAATCCCCTGATGGGTACATTGGTGGCAGTGGCTCTAACAGTGCAGCTCATTGAGATCAATTGATATTATTGAGCCTCATTCACCTAATCTCACTCATGTCAGATGCGTCTTTACGCTGCTAGCGCAGCTCCACTAGCCCATGGATAGATGCATCTGATATCTACTCATAAGAGATTCGCTTCAGAAGACTGGATGTCATCAAAAATCCTTGCATATAATTGGACAAATCACATCGAAAGCAAGTTATTGTATCCCATCATGCAATTCAATTCATTTCAATTTTATTTGTAGAGCGCATAAAATACATTCACCAAACTTTCTACAAATTTTCAAATTTGAAGAAAAAAAATTGTTCTTAAATCCCACTTATGCAGTTTTTAAGGAGATTTGGAGATTCACCAGGCTTTTGAATGGGGCTTTAAGAACAAATGTAAGAAAATTCTTAAGTGGATATTGCTGAAGGAGGCCCATTGATATCACCCATAGCCAGGAGGGGATAGCTTCAGTCTCCTCAGGTGGCTGCAGATGAAAGCTACCGCTATCATCTCTGCTACTTTGTGCTGCTAACTCTCGAGCTACTTAGCGCTGTGACAGCTATTAATGTAGTCTTTTTATTGTGTCAACATCAGACCTCATTGGCCTGAGTCATTACTGGGGATTAACCTTGCTTCACAAATACAGCTTGTCAGCAGCAGCTGTGGGAACAAGTAGGCTTCTGGAGGGTTCAGCAGCCGCCCACAACACATACAAATATTTGCTGGGATTATACAAATTATAAATGGGCGACTCACAGGGTTGTGTTGCATTTTTGTATTGGGACAGATTATAATAATGTTTTCAATAGGACTTTTCCATAGGAGCTGACAGTCTACCCTTTAACCAAACTCTTTCTCTATGGAGTCTAGGCCTCATTCCTTCTTAGCCCATCTAGCAGTTGTGCTGCTAACCTTAATACAGATATCCCTGAAGGAGATTTATGCCATCCAGTTCTCTCAGTTGGAAGTGTGTATGTTTTTGTGCAAGCAAGTCTTTTTTACACACACCCCACCACTCACACACTCTCTCGCTAACACACACACACACACACACACACACACATACAGTACATGCACAAACTGTCTCTCTCTTTCTTTATTTCTCTTTTCTCTCTCTCTCTCTCTCTCTCTCTCTCTCTCTCTCTCTCTCTCTCTCTCTTTCTGTCTGTCTCTCTCTTTCTGTCTGTCTGTCTCTTACTTTCTCTCTCTCCTCTCTTTCTCTCTGTCTGTCTCTCTGGCACACTGATTTACTGGCAGCCCTGGATGGGTTTCATTGATTTTCATAAATTACCAGAAATTGTCATTGATCTGTGTGGTTGAAAAGATGTGCCGAGGTGAGGATTCATTCAAGAGACATCCACTGATCTCACATCCCTATTAGTGAGACCACACACACACACACACACACACACACACACACACACACACACACGCACACACACACACATCTCTCTCTCTCTCTCTCTCTCTCTCTCTCTCTCTCTCTCTCTCTCTCTCTCTCTCTCTTTCTGTCTCTCTTTCTTTCTCCCTGATGAGCGCATACACATACATAAAAGCTCTCTCTCTCTCTCTTGTCTCTCAGCCTCACTTTCTCTGTCTCTATCTCACTCACTCACTCACTCATACCCCCCCCCCCCCCCCCGACACACACACACACACACATTGAACACATTCACAGCACAATTATGTAGGCAACTCCCCTGTGGCTAAAGCGCCATGCCTCCCCAGGAAACAGGACACAGAGCAGTCATGGTATCAGTGTAATTCTGTGTTAAATGAGCTGTGTGTGTGGTGTGTGTGTGTGTGTGTGTGTGTGTGTGTGTGTGTGTGTGTGTGTGTGTGTGTGTGTGTGTGTGTGTGTGTGTGTGTGTATATTAGTGTAATCTGTCTGTTTTGTTTTAAAATAGGCCTATACAAAATAAAAAATAAGCAACCTCTTTTCACGTTACTTGTAATATGGCAGAAATATGGGTAGAGTTTGAGATAATCTGTGTGAGAAAAACGGGTGACATTTGTTAATGTGACAATGCATACACTCAAGACACCAAAGGATGCCATGCACTTTCACTCCCTATAAATTCCATTCAAGAACATATACTGCCCCCTAGAGGCTGTAGAAAAATCCTACAGATTATGTGCTCAGTGTGGTAGGAAATTATTGACAAGAGCTACTACTATATGCTGGCCCTAGATTGGTCACAAAAATTGTTCCGATGGATTTGGTCCAGAAGAGTTCTTGTCTTCAGTTCTATATGTTCTGCTGCCATCTTTTGGTGGGCCGATAGAGCAATGATTTGGAGGTTGGTAGGATGCTGGATGGTTATCTCTTCAACTAATCCTGTCAGGACTGATAGGATTAATCATTCACAGGGATCATTGAATCACACCTTTATTCCTTTATGTGTGTGGGTGATGTGTGTGTATTTCTGTGTCTGTGTGTGTGCGCGTGTAACACACGTGTGTGTGTGTTTGTGTGTGTGTGTGTGTGGCGATGGCTGCGGCTGTGTGCATATGTCACTCTGTGAACAGACATATCTTGTTTTCCCTTATGCTTTGTTGTTGCTGGTCTTATGGCCGCAGGCTTTCTAGCCTCCTCTAAGGTGAGCTGGGGTCTGGAGTATGGGTGCCCAATGAGGACACACAGTACGGGGGCCCCAGTGATGACACACACAGTTATGTATTCCAACTTAGACGTGCGGGGAGATAGCTTGTTGCCCTAATCCTCTTATTGTCATAGTCCAAAGGAAGCTGATTAGCTGTGAAAAATGTGTTGCTAGGCTAGAGGCTAGTACATGCTGCTGCTGCCGCTGCAAGCACATGGCTTTAGAAAAGCTGCTGTAGTGAGAGCCTGGGGAAAGCCTCAGCAACGGAGACGTAGGTTCAGACGTTTGACGTGGAAGGCAACAGGAACAGAGTGTGTGTGTGTGTGGATGTTTGTGCTGAGGAGGAGGGAATGTGTGTGTACTGTACATAGCATGCATGCGTTTGTGTGCGTGTGTGATGAAATGTAAGTGATTGCACAAGGTGTGTGTGTGTATGTGTGTGTGTGTGTGTGTGTGTAAGAGCACCATATTGCGTCATTGATCATACTGATAATGCTTCCACAGAAGCTTCCACAGAATTTCAGCTCTTTAACCATATTGTGGTGCTGATGAGACAGACACATATAATAATGATGGTCTTCATATACGCATTCATACTTAGCTAAAATAGCACCATCACACATCAACTGGAATCAATCAGCATTATTTATGAAATGCAGAAAATAAAATGAGGTTTGTCGATAAATTTTCCTTATCATGATTATTATAAACTCCACCAAGGAGGTTATGTTTTCGCCGGCATCTGTCTGTGTGTGTACAACATAACTCGAAAAATTACTGCATGGATTTGGATGAAATATTTGTGTGTATTGGGACAAGTAAGAACTGATTCAATTTTGATGGTGATGGGGGATTCAGAACACAATCTGAAATTTAAATTGTGTTTGTGACCACATTGACTTAGCGGAGGTCTGCACTCTCCGAGTGCTTTTCTAGATGTAATATGGATGGAATATTATTATAATTTTGTCGATATCAACCAGCCTGTGTGTGTGTGTGTGTGTGTGTGTGTGTGTGTGTGTGTGTGTGTGTGTGTGTGTGTGTGCGTGTGTGTCAGCTGAGGTGAATGGATTGTGTTAGTGGGGGTGTTTGTGCAGAGTGTGTTTTAAGTCCTGACCCAAGAGTACCTGATTAAGGCCTCAGTTTACCTTAGAGACCTTAAAACACACACACACACACACACACACACACACACACACACACACACACACACACACACACACACTTACATTAGAGGGGAAGCTCTATGATATACATTTGCATCCCACCAGTCACTTGACTTACATAGCTGAACTACATAACAGGTTGGTTTTTGTTCAATTAAAGCTGCATAGATAGAATAGTTCAAACTACTGCACTACTGTACTTTTCTTTTCCTAGATAGCTGTCTACTGACTTAGTGTTGATGACATCATTGGTTCCTGGATTACACAGTTCACCCATGGTAAACGCGTAAAGTCTGTTGAGGGTGTCAGTGTCGTGCGATATATAACGGACTTCTCTTTTTCTCACAGAAACAAATCAGAACTTATATTGAATTCAATTGTGATTTTTTTTTTTGCCTATACTGTCTGTGTTGTGGGAGATGCTAGTTACAGCAGAGTAAAATCTAGCAATTGTCGCTTAAATTTTTAGTTTAAGTCCCTTAGACATTGTCTCTTGTCTTAAAATACTCAGAATATCTTAATTAACATACAGCTCTGCCAGTTTTGCCACTCCTAAAGTGGGTTTTTGGAGAAACAGATCAGAATTTAGTGAATATTTATATCTGTGAGAAAATACTATTATATCCCCAGAGTTTGTCTTGGGATTGACATTGTCACCTTTTCTGCAGCTTAACCTGGTCAGGTTGACCCATCACTGTGTGTGAGGACTGAGCAAAACCTGCCCCTTCTGTATGGTCACACCACAGAGGTCAAAGGTCAAGTGTCACATGGCGAGGGCTTAGGTCAGACATGGCCCTCATGCCTTCACAAGGATAACTTTGGGATAGTGATAGTCAAACACTTGGATACTTGGATCAATCCTACTGTTGGTGGTACACAAAATAATTCTGTGAAAGGTTCTCTGTTCTCACCAGCATAAACTTAAAGCCAATGCAAACTACACATGAAAAAAAGATCTTAGACTAAGGCAAAGCCAGTCACTGACAGTAGTTGAATCTTTCCGTTCAGTGATTATCCTGTATATAAATTCACTCTATTTGCAGTTTATTCTAATGATGAGCTAAATGCACCAGTACCAATATCTCCACCGGTACACACTTTCAGCTTTCAGTAGCACACACACACACTCTAAACACTTACTTCCTCTCTCTCTCTCTCTCTCTCTCTCTCTCTCTCTCTCTCTCTCTCTCTCTCTCTCTCTCTCTCTCTGTCTCTGTCTCACCAAAGACCTCGACTCGCCACCAGGGGTCCCCCTTAGGTTCAGGCTGTAGTGTGTGTGTGTGTGTGTGTGCTCGCAAGTGTCTGTGTGTGTCTGTGAGTGTGGTTTAAAGTTAATTATAATTAGTTATAGTTATAGAGTTAATTATTGAGTTAATTGCGTGTATCCACTATGTGTGTGTGTGTACTGTATGCTGAAGGCTTTATTAGAAGTGGGATGAGTGTTCTAGCCATTCAATGGCCTGTGAAACACTAAAAGTCTGTGACAGAAAAGAGGAGGCAATGATGAGAAAGGTGTGTGTGATAGAGAGAGAGAGACA
>JAODXP020000008.1:21629639-21637139 GCA_027497455.2 Sardinella longiceps | reverse complement strand
GATGGTGGGTTTCTATTGTAGGGTATTAGGTTGTGTTTATTAGACATCAAACTAAGTGCCCGTCACAAAAAAAAAAAAACACGTAACAACATAAATTGCTATTATTTTTTGAGCGTTTATTTAGCTGGGGTCAAATTGACCCCAAGGATGAAGGGTGTGAGTAAGATTTGAGGATAAGATACAGTAATTGATGAAGAGTCAGAGCTAGAAGCAAAAACATCATTGACAATGACATGGATATTGATTGATCCTTCCAATTTCCCTCATTTTTGGGGATCTATTTGATTGGTCGTTCAGTGTTCAGGAGTGCCCCTTATGCCTCCAGGGGTGTTCTGTATTAGAGATTGAGATTATTATGATAATGATTAGGATTAATTTGACGCTTCCTTTAATGGAGTACAATGACAGTCCTGTGTGTATGCCGGAAGTCTCTCATACTGTACATGTATGTCCCTTGTTTTGAGTGTACTGTATGAAGCTACATTATTGTATGAGAGTTGGCTTGTGTTTTGCGATTGTGATGTTGTGATGATCGGGTTACTCTGGGATTTGTGGTGAATGGGATAGGATCTTGTGATTGTGATGATGGAGGGACTGCTCTGTGACTGGGTGCTTTGTTATTGTGGTTACGGAACTGTGTGAATGTTGTAGGACTACTGTGTCTTCTGTTCACACACACACACACACACACACACACACACACACACACACACACACACACACATTCACAGAGCTCCTGCAGTTTGGTTTCCACTGTGGGTGTCTCCTTTGGATCAAGGCCAAGGTCACCTCTCCCCACTTCTTCAACACCTTTATAAATATACTCCTGTGAGTGCCTCTGCCCAGTGGACCAATCACACGCCCTCCTCAAGACCAAAAGGCAATCACGTGCCTCCCTCAACCTTGAAGACCATACACATACAGCACTTCATTCAGTGTGTGTGTGAGTGTGTGTGTGTGTACCGCACCTTATGTGATTGTGATGATAGATCATGTAGGTATCTGCTTTCTTTTGTGTGGTCAGGGAAAAGGCCTTAGTCTGCAGATATGGTAATTAAAGGTTTCATTATAGTACAGGTTTGAACATGCTGAGTAGCACATCAAAGTTCTCAATTGAAATTTCAGTCACGTTTTGGCCTGTTTGGCTATGGTGTTATCCATTGTGTTGTGGTGATGTACTGTAAATAAAGTTGAGTTGAAGTTAATCAAACTGAAAGTTTTAGGCTGCCCAGTCATTACACCACAATCCCTAAAGTGCTCCTGCATCCAGTAATGGTTGGCCAGGGGTGCTTTTGGTGATTGATTACGCTGTTGGTCTTATTGTTCTTGTTGTTTTGACATTGCTTGTGCTGAGGAATAATAGTGGGCTACATACACACTCTTGACTTTTGGGTTATAGTTCTGGTAGTGTGACTGTATTATTGTGTGCTTCATGGGCTGGGCTGGCTACAGTATAACGTTAAAAATAAATAGCAATAATTTCTAATTAATCACTATTTCCATTGTTATAGTGCTGTTACCATTAACATCAATATAAAAGCTTTGTGTTAGTGTGTTAATGCTTTAAGACCAATTCATGTCTGTATAACTAACAATGCACCAAATCTGAAAATGAAGACACAGCAGTATCCTACCATCATGATTCTTATGCCAATTTCCCTACCCATATATGTACGTATGAAAAGATACTTGTAGCCTATTGGCATGCTGCCTATGGTGAGATATCTGTTATAAATATTTCAAATTCTTGACATAGCTTATTTGAACATTTAAAAATATGTTAAAACATTTAAAAATATGGTACTCAATAGTTACTTTATTTACTTTCCTTAGTACCTGGTCACTTTTACAATGCAGCAATGTAGTTGTTAACAGAGTTTTAAATGGTAACAAGTTTGTCCAAAAATAGTTTTCTATCTCCGGAGCTCCACCTACAGTCGCCGAAATATTACAAAAAATACAACTGCGTTACACATTCTCAACAATCAATGTAAATTTATTTGCAACCCAAAGAGTACAAACCAGAGATGATCATTTTCGTGCGTTACGTTGTCTGACAAGCCGGTTATAAATGCGATTTCAGTTATACCTATTTTCAGTTTCTATTTCGTGGACCCGACACTACCATACTGCAAGTGGGATTACCGCGAAACAAAATGCTTGAGACTGACGAGAGAGCCATCGGTCACCCCGTAATGAACCATTTAATCATCAAAGCGACTTGAGGCTGGTAAATTAACAGTAAAACGTTGCCTGGTGTCCCTTTAAAATGTCTTTATTATTATGACAGGTCCACTAAGGTCTTTAAAATTGCCCACGCGTAGCGGCGTTTGGGCCTTCTTCAGGGCATGTAACAAGTAACAAGTTTCTTTTAAAAAGTAACTCTACCAACACTGTTTATGTGTCACATGGCATGTGCCTGTAGTGCTGGTCCTGTGAGGTTATTGGCCCCCTCTAAAGAGCATGCTGTGCTGTACGTGAGTGCTTGTGTGTGTGTGAGAGAGAGAGAGAGAGAGAGAGCATCTCACCATACTGACATTCAGAACATCCTCACACACTCCATCTGACATTCAACACACCTACAAAGTCACTTGATTATCTCTCTCTGTGTGTGTGTGTGTGTGTGTGTGTGTGTGTGTGTGTGTGTGTGTGTGTGTGTGTGTGTGTGTGTGTGCCTCAGTGTGTGGGAACCCACTGAGTGAAGCAGAAGGCCATGATCCAGGGAAGCTTTGAAGTCACCATGTAGAAAACCACTGGGGTGTCGTTAATCCCAAAATAGTGTGTGTGTGTGTGTGTGTGTGTGTGTGTGTGTGTGTGTGTGTGTGTGTGTGTGTGTGTGTGTGTGTGTGTGTGTGTGTACCGGTATTTGCGTATACATGTGTGGGGAGAAGTGGGGGTTGGAGAGAATCTGTTTCAATGATCAAGAAAGAATGTTTATGTGGTCAACAGATATCTGTGTGTGTCAGTGTGTATGTGTGTGTGTGTGTGTGTGTGTGTGTGTGTGTGTGTGTGTGTGTGTGTGTGATAGAGAGAGAGTGGTGAGAGTTTTTTTATGGTGTGTACTGTATGTGTGCACACCTGATAAATGTGCTTGTAGCTGAGACAGGTGTGTCTCATGTGTGTTCAGTACTTGGTCTTACGTCACACTGGGACTCCCTAAAATCCCACAGGGATATTCTACGTATGTGAGTTGGTGGATTACACACACACACACACACACACACACACACACACACACACACACACACACACACACACACACGGTAAGGAGCAGCTGGAGAGGTCTGGGGCACCTAAGCATTGCTCCTGCGTGCAAAGAGAGTGCGTCACACAGCTAATCTCTTCTCTGAGCCTCACACACATGGCAGGGAACAGCAGGCGAGAACACCCCTACACACACACACACACACACACACACACTCACTCACTCACTCACAGAGAGAGAGACAGATATAGAGAGAAGGCCGGCAACTATTTTACAAACATATACTTAAATACAGCAAAGTAAGCGCACACACATACACAATGCAAAAATACATTTGCAAATTCACAGCCTCTTAAATGCTTCAATGTGCATGTGTCAGACAGCAAACACACACACACACACATACACAAAGACACACTCAAACCCTTTGTTCTTGGTCAGAGCCAACTACCTAACAGCGTAAATCACAATCACAGTTGGTTTGATTGTGTGGATGTGGGTCAGTTTGAGAGTTACAGTAGCACCTGGCCTGGTAAGCCCCGCGCTGAACTCCATGGTGCGCAAAAGTTGGGAATTGGAAAGTCAAATCATGGATCAACCTTAAAGGAATGGTCTGGAATGAAATGCTTTCTCAGGCTAGTTACACACGATTGGGGGCTTCATGCATTGAGTTGGTAGCACAAGCATGTCAATCGGATGTGTTTTGAGAAACCGCAGCACCAGGGGCACATCATTTGCCAATACAAAGCGCAAAGCACAAACCTTTGAAAAGCTGAAAACAGCATTACACTGCTGTGGAAGTAAGTACTGTAGAAGGTCCCTACAGACAGACCCAAGTGTCCCTAACTCTGCAAGTGTTTGAACACGTTGTGTGTAACATTGTTTATAGCGAGTAGCCTACTTTGCCTGCTGTTCTCCTGTAGATGCCATGGGAAGGAAGTCTGTAAAAGTCCTGAGGAGAGCCAGGGTGCAAGTGCCTTGAAACATACTCATATCTCATATATCACTCACACTCATATATCATTTTTTATTGTATTTATTTATCTATTTTTTGAGGTGGTGGCTTCTTTGACTATAGGCTCTTTCTGTTACTTGCCCATATAAACTAGCTTTGGAAATTTCAGCTTTTAAAGTTAAATATAAGTTAAATATAAAGAGTTTTTCTTTCATTTTTATGGGACCCACAGGCCAAGAGACTGCCTTTCATGAATGGCTAGCTGGGATGGGTGTGTGTTTTTCAGTGTTATTATACTGTCACCATGAATTGGAAAATGACACCAAAGAGACTACTGTAGGGCAGCCCGATACATTGTTTACACAGCATTGTAACAGTGTCTCTTTATGCTGCTGTTGCACTGCTCTCACTCACTCACACACACACACACACACACACACACACACACACCCCCCCCCTCTCTCTCTCTCTCTCTCTCTCTCTCTCTCTCTCTCTCTCTCTCTCTCTCTCTCTCTCTTTCACACACACACACACACACACACACACACACACACACACACACACACACACACACACACACACCACCTGTCCAGTTCCTTCTTTGAGAGCTTCCAGTGGATCAAGGCTGACGACATCTCTCCCTTGCAGTCACATTGCATGTCTTGTAATGTGACTTAATACATTTAGTCAAAACATCATGCTGTAACTCTTTGGCTGCTTGATAGGAACGGTCATTTCTTATTGATTTTCCACGGCTACACTAGAATCACATTAGCCCAATTAAAATAGATCTATCCGAGTCATGTGGGGAGTTTTATTATCTAATATTTATCTCAGGAAAAAACAAAATA
This sequence comes from Sardinella longiceps, assembly GCA_027497455.2. Lineage (NCBI taxonomy): Eukaryota > Metazoa > Chordata > Actinopteri > Clupeiformes > Clupeidae > Sardinella > Sardinella longiceps. The sequence goes on along the minus strand of JAODXP020000008.1, from coordinate 21,632,128 downwards.
CAGCAATGTCACTGTTTTCCAATACCATACAATCCCAGTGGGGAGGAAAGAGGTGGAATGACACCAAGAACTGACTATGTTCTCATGGGGCTACTTGTGTTGTGGATGCAGCTGCATGTTCCATAGCTTCCTCCGCTAACCAAAGGCCTGCTTGTTCACACCAGGAACAGCTCAGTCAAGTCAAGTTTATTATCCCACCAGGAGAAGTTAAGTTTATTATCCCCCCCCCCCAGGGGATGTTAGCGTGTATTTGGAATCAGACATTAAAAACAACAGGCTGAAATAGATTGAATATTATTGAAGACAAATACAAACAGGTAGAGCATGAGCCAGAAATAATAACTATAATCTATCTTCTCGTTGATGAATGTGATCCCTACATTTCTCTGGTGTCTGGCTGTAAGTTTTTTGTCATTTTTAAAAATGCTCTGGAAGTGATTCCCAAAAGCATTGTTTCACATGTCGGCATTGTTATAGTATGGAGTGTGGATGATGTCATTCATATTATAATGACTGTGAATTGCCTGTAAGAACGTTCCAGAAAAAAGTGTAAAAAAGCATAGTTGGCTTGACTGACCGTCTCCTTCTCCCTCTCTCCTGCAGTTTTGACGTGGACAATGGCCCAGTCTCAGGCAGGAGTCCCCTGGACGCCATGTGCAGTCCCGGCTCAGGACTGGTGCTACAGGCCAACCTCGCTCACGGCCAGCGGCGCGAGTCCTTCCTGTACCGCTCCGACAGCGACTATGACCTCTCGCCAAAGTCCTTATCCCGAAACTCCTCCATCGCCAGTGACATGTAAGTCCCTCCTGCAAAACTACTATTGATCAGTACTTGTCCCCCTTCAGTATACTTGAAGGTCTGTTGGTTCCCTATAATTCAATACAATGAGGTTCAATGTGTTGCCTGAGGTACACATTAAATTCAGTATGCTCCATAAAGTACACACAAAGATCATATATCAACCTTCTCTGGTAGATTTCAGTGTAAGTGGAGTATGTTCCCTAAGTACATACTCACTGTACATGAGAGTTACTATGTGCAAGTACACCGTAGTTAAAAGTACACACAAGATCATACATCAACCTTCTCTGGTAGACTTCTGTGTGAGTGCAGTATGTTCTCTAAGTATACTGTACATGAGACTTACTATGCACAAGTACACAACAACTAGTGTTCTGCTTACACTGCATAGGTTCAGTATAATGCTCTGTAAAGTACAAGTGAGGGTCAGTTTACTAAATCACATGTGAGGATTAGTTTTATAGGTTAGGTGATTGACCCCCTGATTGACTTGGGGTCGATGTGCAGAAGGCCAGAATCCCAGACCCTCATACGAAGAGAAGCGTAGACTGGTTATGAGCAGGCTAAGTACTGTATACTCAGTAAAAGGATAAAAATGTCATGTAACTTCAGTCTACACTAGATCAGTATAGGCTGGCCCAGGTGGGATTGTCCATGAGAACTGTGTGTGTGTGTGTGTGTGTGTGTGTGTGTGTGTGTGTGTGTGTGTGTGTGTGTGTGTGTGTGTGTGTGTGTGTGTGTGTGTGTGTGTGTGGTGTTTGCACCCAAAGTGGTTATTTATCCTACTTTAGAAGTTGAGCGCGCCCTCTGATACACTTGAAGTGTTTGTTTTGCTGCCATCCTGTGAGAGGGTCAAGCAGAGTTTGACTCCTTGTCTGTGTGTAAGTTGTTTAAAAGCACGGATAAACCCTAAAGAATTGACCTTTACCTTTTGACCTGCACACCGAGGACGCTTCCCCCTTAGCCAGGTGTCAGAACACTGTGAAAAGGGCAACACTTACATGACCCAGAATATGACCATACACATCTACTCAATTATAACTCACGTCACTTGTGTGTGTGCGTTTGTGTGAATGTGAATGTTTACCTGTAATTTTTATACACAGTGTACATGTATGAAAGTGTGTGTATGTATGTACTGTATGTGTATTTGTGTGTGTGTGTGTGTGTTTTTGTGTGAATGTACAGAGGTTCTGAAGGTTCTGTTTTTGTGAGATTTTGTTGTGTGTGAAGCACCTTGTCATTGTGTATTTGTCAGAGGTCAGTCTTTCTGTTTGTAAATTAGGTTGACCTATCAGTGGCTTTGTGTGTGTGTGTGTGTGTGTGTGTGTGTGTTGCAGATGTAACTTTATGTCGGTACAGTATGTCATGTCTGCGTATCCATTTTGTTGTTGTTTTAGGTTTTTTTTTGGTTATACATGCTCACAAGCATATTTTTCAGTCTTGTGTGTCATATGCATATCAGTCTTATGTGTTTGTACTGTATGTGTATGTGTTTTGAATGAGTTTCTTATAGCAGTTTTTGTAGCAGTTTCTGTAGAAGTGTGTGTGTCTGTATGTGTATGTGTGTGTGCGCGCGTGTGTGATTTGGTGTATGCATGTGTCTGACACCTGACTGTCCTCGCTGCTAGGCAACAGCAGCAGCTGCTGCGTCCTGGGCTGGTTTCGCGGAGGTCTGAACCTGTCAT
>JAODXP020000008.1:21597139-21619639 GCA_027497455.2 Sardinella longiceps | reverse complement strand
TTTACCTGCCTCTTTCCTTTTACACTCTTGTCAAGACTAATGTCTCCATTATTTTAGGTTGTGCTAGAACCTTTGGCTGTGTGTTTGTGCGTGCGTGTGTGTGTGAGTGTGTGTGTGTGTGTGTGTGTGTGTGTGTGTGTGTGTGTGTGTACAAGTGTGGGTGCGTTAAGACACCTTTGAAGGTGAAGTCTTCCTTAAACGAGATTTATACATGCAGCTGCAAAGCTGTTGTTGCCTCGTGCATTATTTTGTAGATACGGATCACACTTGTAACTAAATGGACACTCCTCTTCCTCTTCTGGCCAGAAAAGACTGCTTTGTTTTGTGGATTGTTTGCTAATTCTGTTTGTCACTACCTTAACACTCCATGTAGGGTGTGGTTGGCACGTTTGAACAAACTCCTTTATTTAATTTTTTGTATTATTTGTTGTACTTTTCCAGCTCATTGCATACAGCCCAGAACTGCCCTGCGTTACCTTGACTTCACAGTAATGTTTGCTCCGCTACATTACTGTACATGGCTTTAGACAACAAGATGTTGCTTTTAGAACATGTTCATTCATTTATTGTTGGTTAATCTCTGATGTGCCTGTGAAACAGGAGTCTTGCCCTTCTCAATCTTATTCATGAACATAATGTCCACAATATATAAATCCCTCTACATACAAGTTACTAAAGACTATCTAAAAGACTACTAAAGACCATCTCACACAGCTCATTCAGTAACTGTCACACTAAAATCCTAACCATTCATTAGTCACCAATGTCCATCCATCACCAACTCACCATTCCAAAAACTCCACCAAGCCACCCTTTTGTCTCCTAGAAACCCCTAGATTCAGCTAGAAACCCCATCTCCCAATACCAGAGTCCCATTTTTGACTACAGGTTTTGTAGTATGCAGTAGTATGTAGTATGCAGTCATATACTGTAGTTCTCTTCCACCTTTTTACTAGCATGTCTAGGATCTGAGGAGTTAACTTCATGTTAATTATTGGCCCTAACCTTAGCTTTCTTGTTCACTTACATTTACAAAGACTTTATTCAAATCTGACTGTTTTCAGCTCTCTGCTTTGCTGTTACATTCAGTCATTTATCCCACTAACCCTTGGTCTACTTGACATACAGTAATCAAGATGCCTCTTGCCTGTTATATAATTAATTATAAGCATATGGCATTCACAGTTGTTAGGGTACTGCAAAATTGGTTGCATTTGTGTGATGGCACTTCTGCCAAGGTGCACTTGAGATATAGTCCAGAGAGTCTACTTAAGATGTGTTTTTTGAAACATTATTGGTACATTGTTATTATGTTTATTTGTTGTTGTTGTTGCTCTATACCCATAACAGGCTGAATTAGCATACTTGAGGTCAGGTTTGTGCCAGCCATGTGCTTTAGGGTCATTGGACAGGCACTGGGATTCAGACAATCTATTCATTTTCACCACAACTGGTGAACGTAGCCAATTGCCTTGAATGCTTACCTGTGTCAAAGCTTTACTTGCCTGTGGTAGCGGGGTTAGGGATCAGTGTGCTTCCAAAGTCAGTGTGAAGACAGCATTTTCAAATTTATACATTTTCTAATGAACAATATACCCATTTCATCCTACAGCCAATGTGATTTTCTTTTGTTTATGTCTGGGTTAGGTATAGATGAGGAAGTATTCCTTTTCCTTTGAGTTAGTGATGCAGCCCTAAGCGTTGTTCGTGAGATGATCCCTAAACAATCGACTCTAATGTGTTCAATTGAATGCCTGCTCAGTTGATAGTCTAAGTTTTTTAAACACTAAGTTTTTTTTTTCCTTGGTGGGTATACTCTTCCGTTATACTCTGAAATGTATTGCATTTATGTTAAATGTAAAGCATATTCACAGAATTCTACACTAGACACAGGTGTTTCTAGTTCTAGTTCTAGTTTCACTTTAGCTGTTGCCCATGCCAGCGACATCACTCCAATCAATTACTTTCTTTATTTCATGCCTCCAAAGTTTAGTCCGCTGTCCTGACTGAGTCACAGAAAAGATGGGAATCAGCATCACATGTTTATTCAAAATATGTCTGCTAGATTTCAGACACTAAGTAATGATTTTATACTGAGTCCCTGCTGAGTTTTACCATTTGTTTGTCATGTGCTTTTTAAAAAAAAGGTAATTTATTTCCCTGGTAAAGCATTTTTTTGTTTTGGAGATGTCCCTGATTGCCGTCTCCGAGTTCTGGTCACCTTAACATATAAAGCACTTTGAGGTTGTCCTCATGGGCATGTGCTTAACTCCTGTGAGCTAGTTGTATCTCATTAGTACTGTATGTCACAACCTGCATTGCATCATACTAACCAAAGCAGGTAGCTGAAGGCAGTTTCCCCTCACTTGACTGGCTGTATGCAGAGCTGCTTTTATTATTTATAAATACAGTTAAAGGTGCAGTCCGCAGTTCTAACCCAATTCACTTCTTGTTGAATGGCTCCTCATGGTCTTGTAACTGTCCATAGGTATTGATTGAAAATTTATTTAATTGGCTGTGGAGCTCCAACACCCCAACCTTCACCAGAATTGAGGACTAAACCTTTAACCTCTGGTTTTCATTATTATCTATGTCCCCGACATGGATTCCTTTTAGTGCCAGTGCTGTCCTCACCACTTGACCTTATTCTTGTCTGTTTACTGTACTGCATTGGATTCACACTGCAATATCCCGGTATGTTGCAATTTAAAGGTGTAGTTTGTAGAATTTATTGCCAGCTAGAGATGGGGCTGAAGATTGTCACCAATAGCCAACTTCCCCTTTCCCTAGTATGTAGGCTATCTTGTGTCTACAGTGATGAAAAATAGCCCTCGCTAGTGGTAGAATTTTAATCTGTCCCTTCAAAGCTACTCAAGAAACATACTGGTTACCGGTTACATATATTCCTTACACAAATACAAAGGGCTCACTCCAAAATAGGCCTACAACACTTACAGGTAAAGTTTATGAAAACACAACACTAATAAAAAGGTTGTAAATACAATCTTGTATTTTTCCAAATAGAGCATCTTAAATCCTACAAACTTCACCTTTAAAGATGACTGTTAGGTCCATCATCCCTGCTAGTGATCCTGTGGGTAGTATCTTAAGTTAAGAGGATAGGCGTAATAGTGTTAGCATAAGTGCTAATCTTATGCTAACTTTCTTTCCCAAATGAGTGAAGGAGAAGTCACTTTAAAACCTTTTGAGACAAACTAAAGCCAAACTGAATGAGGAGGAGAATGGCACTAGTGTTTGGCCCCAGGGCTGTGCCTTACTTACATTTAGCCTATACTTGCATTTGTTGTAACTGGCTGGCAGTTTCATCTATCTCTACATCTATGTAGCCTGAGCGCTAAAGGCAGAACAAGTACTATATTTTTAACCTGAGGCTTTTATCCTGAAGGGTGTATCGCATGGCTGCATTTGTAATTCCAATGGAGCAATACGAAACAAAAGTTTCTTCAAATAGGATTTATGTTGTGGTGTGAGGCTGGTTGCTTGTCCTTATCTAGCGCAAGCTGTTTGGTTGCCATCTGCAGGCCAAAGTATGTCACTGCACACAGAGTTAATAAGGATGCATGAGTCTTTTAGATCATCAGGTGTTGTTGACCTGGATGCCTGCGCACACACTTCTACATATAGCTGTAGCCTGCTCCTGGATTCACCACTAGAAGGCAATAGAGGGCTTCTTTTTGACACGCAAACTGTAGAATTTAGCAGCCCTGGACCAAAGCCATTTGTGGCTATTATAATTATTCTTGTTATTGTTATTGTTATGCCAATATGGTATCTATTACATGCAACAAAGGACTTAACCTTCCTTCATTTTTATTTCAATGTGCAGTCTTGGGACTGCGTTGTAGATCCTTATCTGAACATGCAATTTAGTGAATGACAAGAAGAAAGGAACATTTTATATTGAACAAATGAAATAAACGCATGGGTTTGATTCTGCCTATTTGTGAACATTTTTATAAAATGCAATGATGCTTCAGATTTAAGTTATTGTGAGTTATTGTTATTGTAAATGGCTAAAATGTTTTTGTGTACAAATCAGAATATTCTAGTAGACTAAAGGTATTCTTTTGTATAGGCTGCTTGTTTATATAACATCTTTATGCAACATTTTTCTCTCTGTAAATACACATGGATCATGTTACTGATATCTTTTACTGGCTTCTTTTTCCAATATTTTTTTCCAACGTTAGCTTGAAGAGTCGTTGCAGAGTATAGATACAATGTACAGTCTATGAGTCACTTTATCACTTTAACAACTGAATTTAGGCTTGTACGTCAGCAAATTCAGCCTGTAGAAACAGAGGAAATCCAACTGACGTGGAGGAAGACATAGTATACACATAGTTTAAGTGTAGCTGGACTGAGCAGATGGCCATTTAGATAGAGTGATGAGATAATAGAGGTTAAAGCTGATAGAAGACCGTTATCCCTAAGACAGACAGGGAGAAGAGAAGAAATGTTATCCCAGAAGCAAAGAAAACTGTGAGTAACTGGATAGACCAGTTGATTTATATGAATAAATAGATATTGTACTGTGACAGTGCTATAAAACACTCCTCTCTGATGTCTGCTCTGAAAGGATTGGCTACCACTCCCTCATGGAGAACACACACACACACACACACACACATATATTTATGGATGGCATGCTCCAACAGGCCCACTTAACGTATTATTTGTGCAATGTATTATTTGAGAGTTGGCATTTCACACATACACACATAATCCTGCTTGAAATGTCAGTGGCACAGAGAGAGCATATATCACATTCCCTGAAAGAGGGACACATTTTTGCGTTTTTATCAGCTGGCAAATATTTGATGAAGCATTTGCACAGGCTCTTTCAGCATAATATTTGCATTTAGACATGTTATAACCCTGCCAGATCTCAAAGACTACCACAACATACATTGGTGATGCTAATGTGTCAAATGACTAGCCTGGCAGGCCATCCTATGTCATTGAAATGTATAGGCTGAGCATATTTATTTACAGTAAGGGTAAGAGATTTCTAGTCAAATGATACATTATCTGTAACACTGATATGTGGAATACAGTATAACACAGGTTTTTGATCACTGAATACCATCTTGCAATACACTCACTATAAAATTATATTACAGGACAGGTCCAACCGATTCATCCATATGACATAAAGAGTTTACAGGAATATAATCACAATCGCACACTCACACACATGAGTAAACCACTGTGAGCCAGGATTAGAGCAGCACACAGGCACCAAGGCCACCCAGGCACTACATTCATCTGTGGCCACTAAAATGTCTAAGAAAAAGTGGCACTCGTTCCAAGCTCTTCTTCCTACTAGAGCGAAGAGCTGCTTTGTGACGACTTTTATACTAGATTGTGCAAGCCAGGTCTGAGTCACAGCACTGCCAACAATGCAAAGGGCGCCAGTGATCTGACAGTGAAACCGTGCGTGCGTCCGTATGCGTGCGTGTGTATGTGGGTTCAACGAGCAGCAATTACCTTCAATTCTATTGGCTCGTTATCTGTCAATCTTCCTAATCTGAACCTGGCAGATTATCCTACTGTGACTGTGGTCCAAAAACTAGGAAGTATTGGGTGATTTTAATGTAGGGTACGTCTGAAACGAGTGCTTTGCCGTCCTCGCTGAGCTTCTGGTAATGTCGACACTGGATAGACTGATGTCCCATCAGTCGCGTTCTCCATAAACCCACCCTATCCCACCTACCCACGGTAACTATTTGCAAGGTAACGTAGACAGGCTGACCTGTCAGACTGCGCAAATACAGAATTTTGGCTAAATATCTTCGACGACCAATTTAGTAAAACGATGTACGGCGTGTGCATCGTTTTGTACTTCCGTAGTTGTAATGGTGAGACATTAGCTATATTTTGGCGTAAGTTTGGCATGGCATTTCCGTGACTGCCCTACCACTAAAAGTGAAACATAACGGGACAGTGGCTACTGTACGTTGGTACCACTACAGCAGTTTGTCATCTCGAGCCTCGGATATTCAGTCGGGACGTTAGAGTTCAACAGAGACATTAAAGTAAAGGACTATTGAGTTGTGTGTATAGACTATGTGTGTGTATCAGCTCTCACGACCTCAAATGAACCAGCACGGCGTTAATGGCAGGCGCTGACGTGGTATCCCAAACTATTAAAAAGGCTACTGAATCTTTTGACTACTGGAGCTTTGCTTATTACTCAATTTTTAGATGTGTACAGCACTGAGTAAGCCTTCTTAATATGTGCTGCCACAGGGGTGTCCAGAATGGAGGATAACATCGAGGTGCTTCTCCAAAGCCAAACCCCAAGTTGTAAAAATAGCCGCCTCCTCACCGTGGCGATTGGGGCAGTATTCACCAGTGTGTACGGGATATGGGCCACGTTCTGTCTGCCTGGTTTTCTGCGAGTGCCTCTCAGGCTGAAGGTATGCAGCCACACAACACAATTAACACACTCACAACTTCAATTACTTCAATAATTGAATTACTTCAATTACTTCAATTCACCTTGGCTAAATGAGAAAATTAAATAGCCCTACTGGTCGCACGTGGCCCTAGCCCCAGGCCTTAGTTTACCCACTTCTGTAGGCCTACTACCCTGTCTACAATAGCAGCTGATTGATGTCAGTGAGGTTCCATTGAGGAGATACAGTATCTAGAGGTCCTGCTTAGTAGTGGGCCACCATAAAACATAATGACCCAAATTATTATTTGGGTACGTTGAGGGCATCATCCATTCAAAGTGACCCTTGAATGACTTACCACTTAATGTCCCATCAGCCAACTTTTCAAATCCATCTAAAAACTTTTCACTTTAGTAGCCTATGTCCCAATGATGCACTTTATTCACATTAATTGAAATTACATTTATATTTCAACCATATTGCATTATTCAGTGTTCAAATGGTCTTTTAGACCATCCTGCCCTTACTTTCATGGTCACTGTTATCTAAATCACCCTCTGCTTGGACTATGCTGGCAGACTTGCTTCCATTTAGTTGATGAAATTCTTCTTATTCTTGTTTTGCAAAAGTTACATACTTATCAGACCTATCTGGTGCTTTCCTGCTGTATTTCATATTGTAATCTCGGCGCAAAAGTACGAAGAGATATGACATGTAGGAGAAGTAGAGTATTTGCCATATTTGTAGTTCAGTGTCAAGCTTATGATAGAGCATGACATGATGAAACTTCCCAGTCCATTCTGGATATTGGCTATATCACCATTGAAAGTGATGTTCACAAAATGTGATTCATCCAGGTGCCTTTCCTGCCATCTCCTGAGCAACAGACCCAGAATGTGTTGAAGCTCCTGGGAGGACGCACAGGCCTACTGGCAGATCTAGGATCAGGTGATGGCCGCCTGGTGAGTTTGGTGAAAGCATAGGCCTACACTCATCAAATACACCTGAAAACTTGCGTTCTGCTGAGCCAGTGCTCGAAAACATCCTTACATTTGTATTTGATATAGGAGACAATATTGGTAATGACTGAAAAGCCCACTGTAACAATGAAGATGACCAAATCATCTCCATCATCATCATCATTCATACATAGACTATAGACTATACACAGACCCATCCCAGCACAAGGACAGGCCGACTTCACTCTTTACCCAGTCATTACCCAGACAGCCTTTCCTACTAGTTTGGTGTAAAAAAAAAAAAAAAAAAAAACACCACTGTTGACTAAAGGACCATTGCCCACTAGTAAAGAATATGTGTATATTAGTATTATATATATTATATATAATATGCATTCTTTTGGTCCTGTTAGGGAAATCCGATCTTTGCTTTTAACCCAATTGGAAGTAGTGAAGCACGCAGCACACAGTGAGGTGAAGTACACACTTACCCAGCACAGTGGGCTGCCTGCAACAGCAGTGCCTGGGGAGCAGGGATGGTTAGGTGCCTTGCTCTAGGGCACTTCTGCCATCATTGGTCATTGGTCAGGATTTGATCCAGCAACCCTTAGGTTACAAGGCTGAAGCCCTAACCAAAACTGCCACTGTCCTGTAATAAAAATTAATATCATGTTATTTGGAATTATAGCCCAGTGTAAGCATTGTTAGTGTGGCACACTAGGGCTATATGTGTATAATGAGTCCATTAAGATAAGAAGAAAATTATGAAATTATGATGAATTATGAAATGATGATGTGAAATTATGATGCTCATGTGCTTTCCATCTCTCAGGTACTGGGTGCCTACTCTATGGGCTTCCAGTGCACAGGCTTCGAGATCAACCATATGCTGTTGGCCTACTCTAGAGCCCGACTCTGGTGGAGAGGCATTCCCCACACCCATGTCCGATTTCTAAATCAGGACTTTTGGAAGGTAATAGACACCTCAGAGTTCTAGTGAGGGGCCACGCATGGGTTTTAAAGTGAGAGCCTTTGCCTAAGTGTGTGTGTTTGAGTGTGTGTGTGTGTGTGCGTGCGTGCATGTGTTTGTATTTGTGTGTGTCAGTGTATACATGTCTGTGTGTACTGTATGTGTGCACTGCATGCATGTGTTCACCCTGTACAGACATTAAATATTATCTGTTATTTTAAAAAGAGCTTTCTACTTTCTTGTTTATTTTATGAATATCTACAATACACTACTGAATTTCAGTGATAGGCTAACTCAGAACCGTTTCTTCTTCTTCTTCTTTTTCTTCTTCTTCTTCTTCTTTTTCTTCTTCTTCTCCTTCTTCTTCTTTTTCATCTTCTTCTTCTTCTTTTTCTTCTTCAATATTATAATCCTCTTTCCCCACAGACTGACTTGTCTAAATACCAGACTGTGACAGTGTTCCTAGCACCTGCTGTGGTGAGTCAACTTTATCAATTCAAACAGAAAGAAAGTATATTCATATGCATATATTTAAATATATTCAAAATATGCAGTACCACATGGGACTGCAGAAGTATGAGAAATATTGTGTGTGTGTGTGTGTGTGTGTGTGTGTGTGTGTGTGTGTGTGTGTCTGTCTGTCTGTCTGTCTGTGTGTGTGTGTGTGTGTCTGTCTGTCTGTCTGTCTGTCTTTCTGTGTGTGTGTGTGTGTGTGTTTGTCTGTGAATAATGAGCATTGCATTTTCCTGTGTCAGATGGGACAGCTGGAACAGAAGTTGAGGGCGGAGCTTTCCCCGAACGCTAGAGTTGTTGTCTGCCGCTATCCTTTCCCTAATTGGATACCCAGCTGCACACAGGGGGTGGGTCTAGAGCAGGTTTGGGCCTATGACATGCCGTCACACCTATCTGAGTGAACCCAGTTACAGTACATTCAAAGCCAAAAGCAATAAAAAAAAAGAAAGTGAAAAAAAATATACAAAAATCAGATCCACACACATGCACCTGGTTTTCCTTCAGTTGAACCCAGTTACAAGCCTTCAGAAGGCCAGCAACAACCAATCACGAGTGAGCTGGGACACAGTAAAAGATTATTAGGTCCACTAATCACATACACAAGTCCAGTGGAATTCCTACCATAGTCACACGCCTTCTGGAAGCTGGTAACATCCAGTCTCAAAAGACTCACCAAAGGATCCAAAGGAACTTAACTGATTTCATGAAAGGGTTTTGCCCAAGTGATTCTGGATGATGAACAGGACTATTTGAATCAAACACCAACTAAAACATCAGAAAGTAAACTCATCCTTCCCAACACCTGCCCATGCCACCTCTTCATTCCTCCCTTCATCTCTCCCCTCTCTCTGTACTCACATGCTTACCACATTTTGTTTCCAGTTTGCTTGTCTGTCTCATGTGTATGAGTACAGAGTTGTTTTCCAGTTCACTCACAGAATGGGCAGCTAGTGGATCATGAGAAGATGTCCAATGATTATAACCAAACCTTTACAGAGAAGGGATTTAAAGTATCACTGTGTAACATTTTGCCACTATCATTTTACTGTAATCAAACTATTTGTTTGGAACCATCCTCCTAATGAATTTGGATGGCATAAAATGAAAGGTACATGAAAACATGTTTGCAATCCAGCATATGCACTGTGTGGAGCAGAGTAGAGTATACAAGGGAAAGCCTTACAGCATGACAATGCTGATTGTATTGACCTGAAACACCAATTAGCATCTTCTTCAGTGCCAGTAAGGCTCTGGAAAGTGTTTGGATGTTTTTTTGTGTGCCTTGTGCCTTGTACCGTATCCAGTCTAGATTTACACCAGAAACTACATAGTGTTCCTTTAACTTCTTCCCATGTGTCTGTCGGAAATCACTTGGAATAGCTTGTGTGGACTACGTTACCTTTAACTAAAGGCTAAATAAATAATGTGTGCACTCAGAGTGAGTGAGTGAGTGAGTGTTTGTATGGCTCCAGAAGAGTGCAGTGTGTAATAAATCATGAATAAATGATGACTGTGCTTATATTGATTCACTGTCTGGCTGGTCTGGTCTGGTCCATAGAGAACTTCCCCCATGGCCCTCCCACAGAAACATCACCCATACACAGGGTACAGCTTCACTAGTACACCAGTTTTAGAATGAATATGTTGCCCCATTGAGCTTTTCAATTATTTATTTTTTTATTTTATGTAATTCAAAATTGTCTGTCTTTTGAATTTTTTATTTACATTTTCTGATTTTCTGTCTATACTTTTTTTGTTGCTGTTTTTTTTTTTTTTTTGTCTGACTCATGCTTTTTCAGGATACTTTCAGCACTCTATGAATAAACAATGAATGATAGAACGACTGAAAGAATGAATGAATGAAAGAACAAATGGTCGCTAGTCAGACACATGCTGGAGACTCCTCTACGCAGACTGTCTCCTGTCACTGTGTAGGTTTCACAGTTTACTCGCAGTTTATGAAAGACATCAGAGGTGAATTGTTTTTCATACCGCTCATACCTTGCCATTATATAGTAAGACCTCAAATATATGTTTCATATGAGAATCCTTTGCACAATTCCGCAAGAGCTGTCGCACAGATAACCTTGCAGTGATAGGAAGCAACATATAGGCTACTGCACTGAGCATAGGCAGTCGAATGTAGCAATAGCAAATGTATTACCAGTAGATGGCAGTTAATGACCAGTGTGAAAGCTGATTCCTTCTGTGATGTGAATCCATTCTGTTTAACTCCTTCAAAGCTAGTGATACCCAGTGAGAAGTGAGCACAACCACCCACCCGGCAAGGTTAACCAGGTCAACCAATTACCAAACAATTATAATAGCATAGTGTTGGGAAGCTATGTTTTTCAGAAAGCTGCAATCTTGCGAAAGAGAAGTAGCCTATTAAGAGCAGGAAGAATTTTGGCTGGATGGAAATCCGAAGCACGGAGTTAAAACTGATAGACTGAAGGTTAATATTGTCCACCAAATACGAAATATTACAGGCCTGCATGTTAAAGCTGAGTTATGTATGCATCATCTCTTCTGCACCGTACGTCCAGCGAGGATACAAGAAGAGCTTTAAAACACCAGAGCTATCCCAAGAATACCTCACTAACCAAGCCAATTATGGAGCTGTCAGGGACCTGACAGCTTTCTATTATTGCACACTTGTGCACAGTGGGCTATTGTGCTGAGAGAGAACATTACGCAGACCATGTACTTGCATTGTTGAATTTTTGCAAAAAATTCTTTTACGAGGAAATTTATTTCACTCGAAACATTTGTAGGCTATAATAGACCAAGTCATGTTTAATCGGACATGAATCTCTCGTCTTCTCGTCGCGCAAAAGGCAATCTTTGATATGATGACGCTGCGAGGTGTTGTAGGTTGGGCGGGGCGCTTATAAACCATTGGAGAAGCCTCTCCGAACGGTACTCGCGCCTCTCTCCGCGCGCGGTCGCATGGAATGGAGATACTACGGACCTTAGCTCACCAACCTGTTAACAGCAAAAACAATATGTGCGAAAGGTCAAAAACAGCCGACATGAGATCCAAAAAATCTGACCATCACACGCACTCCCATCAGGAGCTATCTCGGATTGTCACGGATTTCAAGACGGGAAGATGTTACTGCAGAGGAAAAGTACTCGGCAAGGTAAATGAACTGTGGTAATAAACTGACGTGCCGAGATCTGCCCTTGTGGTATGCGTGTTCTGTCAAGGTGTAAGTGGATGAAATTATTCTCCACGTCAATTCAATGATGTGATGGCATGGTGTGATGTTGGCTACTGGCTAGTGTGTGAGGATAGATGTGTTCATTGGAGAGGTTCGTTCAGCATCCTATAGCCCCCTGTAAATTGAACATGAGTCATGGCTATTCTATCCACCAAATTAACAGTGATGTTGTCTTCGCAGGGAGGCTTCGCCAAATGTTATGAATTTTCAGACCTGGTCACTGGCAAAGTGTATGCTGCTAAAATAATTCCACACACTCGCGTCTCCAAACCGCACCAAAGGGCGAAGGTAAATGCAGCAATCTCTCGACCAGACTCCTGCTTGTGGCTGTGGCTTTGGCTTTGGTCTTTGTCTCCTGGTGTGATGTGAATGGCATCCTGCTTTGCATTTCAGATCGACAAAGAAATTGAGTTGCACCGTGGTCTCCACCACAAACACATCGTGCATTTTTACCATAATTTCGAAGACAAAGACAATATCTACATTCTTCTGGAATACTGCAGCCGAAGGGTGAGCAGCACACACTGACAGAGGAAAAATACCTCCACACACATTCTGAATGGCAATGACCATACTCATCATGTCTCACCAGCAACAGATGGTAATTAAAATTTGATTAAAACAACTCTCCTTTCTCTTTAGTCTTTGGCTCACATACTGAAAGCACGCAAGGTCCTTACTGAGCCAGAGGTCAGGTATTACCTCAGGCAGATAGTGGCTGGACTGAAATACCTACATGAGCAGGAGATTTTGCATCGAGACCTGAAACTCGGTAAATTATTATACCACCGTAGCATTTGAAAACTTCATTTATATTTCCTGCTTTTTGCTTAAAATCTGGATGGCAAATGTCTGATGCATGTGTATTTTGTCTCTTGTGCCCCATATTTTGGACCATCACACAAACACACACACACACACACACATACACACAAACAGGAAACTTCTTCATCACTGAGATGATGGAGCTGAAACTTGGGGACTTTGGCCTGGCTGCCAAGCTAGAACCGGTGGAGAGCCGCAGGAGGACCATCTGTGGAACCCCAAACTATCTGCCCCCAGAGGTCCTCAATAAGCTGGGCCACGGCCGCGAGTCTGACGTCTGGGCCCTCGGATGTGTCATGTGAGTCGTGTGTGTGTGTGTGTGTGTGTGTGTGTGTGTTTCCATGTGTGCCGGGGTTTCCAGAGTTGACAAATGTGTGATTGTATACACATGTATGTTTATGTTTTGATTGAAGTGGGTTTTAATGATGTGCTGATGACACTGATGCTACGCAATACATTGATGTGTGTTTGGTTGATACTTTGATGTTTTGGTTAAAATGCTGCTCTGAAGTTGTATGTTTTTTGCCTACGTTTATCCTGTATCTGTCCTGTAACATTTGGACATGTTTACCAGGACTGTATACAAACACTTATACAAACAATAGTCTTTTTTCTTCTTCTCACAGATTAGACATACAGAGGACTATGAGATGCATAATTAAATGAATTTTAAAAATTGTATTGGATTATTACTAGACACTGTACATTTAATTAGCGTAGATCTTGTAAATAGCTGATGATGTCAAACAGACGTCCTGACGTCACGTTTAGACCTGTCTAACTGGTTGTGTGTGTCTGGGCCTGGCTTTGTTGCAGGTACACCATGCTTCTGGGCAGGCCCCCGTTTGAGACCACCAACCTGAAGGAGACGTACCGCTGCATCCGGGAGGCCCACTATTCTCTGCCCAGCTCCCTGTCCCCCGCTGCCCAGTCACTCATCAGCAGCATGCTGGCCAAGAGCCCTCAGCACCGCCCCCTGTTGGACAACATCCTCAGCCATGACTTCTTCACTCAGGTGGGTCGAGTGGATAGGGCTGATAGGAGACACATTTTAGTCATTTCTTCTTTTTGTTACCTCCAATAAGGAGGTTATGTTTTTCGCCGGTGTCTGTGTGTGTGTCTATGTACAAAATAACTTGAAGGTACTGCACGGATTTGGATGAAATTTTCGGATAACGTGTATTGGGACAAGTAAGGATCAAACTTTGGTGGTGATTGGTGATTCGGAACACCATCTGGAATTGTGTCTGTGACCACATTGCCTTGGCGGATATCTGCGCTCTTCAAGTGCTTTTCTAGTTGTTGTTATAGTTCATTGACAAGGTTTATACGGTAAATATGCTAGTTTATGAACTTGTTTTTTTCTTCTTTCAAATGAAAAACATCAAATTGTATAGTCTGACCATGACCATATTGACCAGGCGTAATCCAAGGGGCAGAGTCAGCGGGTATAATTGTGATGCTGCATCCATTACATCTTAAAGTTGCATTAAATGGCATGCATGCAATGCATTACCATAACAGTGTCATATTGTGATATTGTACTGGTCTGATGCTTTGAAATCATTGTCATGGTGTTGACATTGGATCTCTTCCGTATGCTTGTTTTCCATGACACAACCGGGGAGTCATTGTAGTTGTCATTAAGGTGTGTGTGTGTGTGTGTGTGTGTTTAACAGGGCTTTACCCCAGAGAGGTTGCCCGTCAGCTGCTGTGTGTCATCTCCAAACTTCCAGCGCAGTCCAGCCCGAAGCTTCTTCAGAAAAGCTGCAGCAGCTCTATTTGGAGGGAGGAGAGACAAGGAGAGATACTACCACACTCTCAGTAAGAACACACACACACACACACACACACACACACACACATAAACAAGAACACACATACACACTCACACACACACACACACACACTCCTGTTCACAAACACACATTGTGAGAAGAATTTAGACATACACCTTGTCACAAGAATTCTTACACCCATAGTCAGACGGCACCAGAAAACACACGCACACACTCTCTCACACACATATACACACACACAAACACACACACATACACACTTTCTATTTGACTGTTTTATGAGCAGGTCTTATAGGTGAGTCATGGTTGTGTTTGCTTTTAGAGCTGAGCAAAGAGGAGGATGTGCAGAGGCTACAGAAGGACCTGAAAAAGATCACCATCAGCACACCTGCAGTTACGGAGACGGTGAGTTTCTCTCTCTCTCTCTCTCTCTCTCTCTCTCTCTCTCTCTCTCTCTCTCTCTCTCTCTCTCTCTCTCTCTCTCTCTCTCACACACACACACACACACTACACTACGCTTTGAGCAGAGATGCAGATTCAGACATGTCCTAAACCTGTATCACTATGTTCCATACGATCATATAACAGGGATCTTATGTAATATTTAGACATGCTGTTTTTTTGCATATGAACTATATAATGGATGCCAACTAGCATGGGATAACTTGTGGGAGTATGTGGTATATCCTCACACCCCTAGCCTCAAGAATGCTTCTAATCGCTGAGTTTGGAAGCCTGGGCTTTACAGCTCAGTTGTTACAGTAAAGCATTCGTCTCCCATGCCACGGATGTGTTGTAGCTGACAGAGTGTCAGGTTTCGAGACTCATCAGCTGTCGAACCGACCTTGGATACACATAGTGTATATTTATTTTATACTTATTTATTTATTTTATACTCATGTACATACCATGCAATGTCCACTCTCCATTTCTCTTTTTTCTCTCTCACCCTCCCTCACTTTCACACATATCTTGATGTCACAATCTTCTTTTAATTATTTTTGATGCCCAGACTTTCACACACACAACACACACACTCAGACACACACATATTTACTGTACTGACACACGCACCCTGTCACTGTGTCTCCACAGGACACTCTTGCGCCCCTGGCGCCCCCCTCCACTCCCCCGCTCTCGGCTCAGGAGGGCAGGGACTCCATCCACATGATCGTCCGAGGAGCCCTGGGGGCAAGCAGCACCAGCAACAGCACAGAGGGTGAGAACAGAAACACCTCCACCCTCTCTCAGCCTTCTCTTTTTCACTCCTTCCTTCTCTCTTTCCCTCTTATCACTCTTTCTCTAGTAAGGGTGTGCTCTCTTTCATCTATGTACATTTGTATATGTACTGTATCTATCTACTTTATCTATCGATCGATCGATCTGTCTGTCTATCTATCTATCTTTCTTTCTTTCTTTTTTTCTTTTGTTCTGAAGTCTATACTGCCTATACTGTCTTCCTAGTTGTTACATAATGATGGGCTAAATAGTATGCTTTTACGTGGCAGGTGTGGAGGATGCTACTATGGCCAGTGTGGTTGACAATGTGGCTCGAGTCCTTCGAGACTGTCTGGAGAAGATGCCAGAAGGTCAGTAGTGTATATATACACCACACACACACACACACATACTAATGCAATCACAATGCATACACACTCCCCAAACAAGCCCACAGCAGATCAATGAATCCAATTAAGACTGGACTTGTTTGCTATTGGAGATAGAGACACTACCCTTATCTAGAATGTGCACGTACCTTACTGAGTTGATTCTTGGCTTGCATTGTCATTCCAACCAATATTTACAATTAAGTCTGAGTAAGTCAGCTTAATTGTCCGTTCAGAGAACAAAGCATTGAATTGTGTGTGTGTGTGTGTGTGTGTGTGTGTGTGTGTTCCCCTCCAGCTGAGTCCATGCCTAAGAAGAAAGCGGGCTGCACATTTCTCTGGGTCACCAAGTGGGTGGACTACTCCAACAAGTACGGCTTTGGCTACCAGCTGTCCGACCACAGCGTTGGCGTGCTGTTCAACAACGGCACTCACATGAGTCTTCTCCCAGACAAGAAGTACGTACACACGTCACATTTCCTATACATCACACCCTGACTGACAGCCAGGCTATGCTAGACATCCAGCTGGAGCAGATTCCAAGATATTTAATGGAACTGGCTCTCCTAGACATGATGTGGACCAAACGGTTGAAAACATTTCTATGAAAATTGTTTTTACTGTCTGAAAATAGTTTTTGGTTTTGGTTTATTACATCAGTATGATATAAGTACAATACAGGTTTCATGTTATCCCCCTGTAGGCTAACTTTAAAATTTCTTGTTGACAGCTTGTTCCTGACATTGTTGTTTTTCTTGTTCTCGTTGTTGTTGTTGTGTGCAGGACTGTACATTATTCTGCAGACCTGGGCAGTTGTTGTGTGCTTTCCAACACCGAGGCCAAAGACACTTTCCAGGGCCAAGTCACCATTTTGAAATACTTTGCCCACTACATGGAGGAGAATCTCATGGATGTGAGTGGAATGGGATCAGTGTTCAAAGCTTTAAGTTCCCAGTTCAGATATCTAGAAACTTCTCTCTCCTTTGGGAGACTTTTAACTCATGAAAATACTGTCTTCCTTTCCTCTCCTTCCAGGGTGGAAATTTGTCCAAGGGCTCCGATGTCAGTAAGACCAGTCTCTATCTGCTTCAGTGGCTTAAGTCTGATAGAGCACTGATGATGCTGTTCAATGATGGCACCTTTCAGGTAACTCCTTTAGACATACACACATACTGTATGACCACAATGTTGATTACATGAGAACATCATTTTGACTGCAATATTTTTAGGTGATTACACAATATTGTAAGGGAGAAATTATATAAACGGCCTCTCTCCTTTCAAGCGCTTTATATGCCAGTCTTTTCTGTTGACAGGTGAACTTCTACCACGACCACACCAAGATCATCTTGTGCAGCGAAGGCAAGGAGCAGCTGCTGAGCTACATCAATGAGGACCGCGTGTCCACCACAGTCAACCTCAGCGTGTTGATGACTCATGGTTGCTGCGCACAGCTGCGTGAACGCCTGCACTACGCCTATAACATGTTGATGCAGCTGTGTGCCTGAGTGATGCACTTGCACCTGCAACAGCATGCTGCTGACACATCATAGCTACTAAATACAGTGGGGCTAACAAAACAATAATGGTACATCAAAGCCATTGGAGACTCCATCTTCAACATGCAACTGCAGGTGTGCAGCACAAATAAGGACTTGAATGAATGTGATGTGTGTGTGGGTGTGTGTGTGTCTGTGTGTGTGTGGGTGTGTGTGTGTGTGTCCTACAGAAGGAAGTGGAAAAAGCTGTACATAAACGATACTGGGCTGGACCCCATGGATGTATATACAGTGTGTGTGTGTGTGTGTGTGTGTGTGCGTGTGTGTGTGCGTGTGTGTGTGTACATAAATGATACTGGACTGGATCCAGTAGTTGTATATAGTGTATAGAATGAATACATGTGCATACACATGCTGATTTCCATCTTAAGCAGACTGATGGAGTCATCTGTCTGTATACTCATAAGGCCCTTGCACACTAAAATACGTAACTTCAGTTACGTAATATAAAATACGTACGTAATACAATCTGTCAGAACGTGTTAGTTCACTGATATTTGCTGCGGGACAATGCAGTTCACAGCTGATTGAAACCACACTTTCACTATAACGATGCAAAAACATATGTATTGTACACACACACACAAATGAAATCTGTTCTGAAAGCATTTTGGAGTTTTTCAGACTGAATTGTGTCAGTGTAAGTGTATGTGATTGACACCACAAAGTTGTACTACATTGTTATTGTTACTGTTGAACTTCAATCAAGGCATATACTGTAATACTAAGTGTGTAATGGCCTTTCTAGACTAGGGCTATAAGGGCTACAGCAAAGGCTTGAATTGTCTTTGCTTTCTGCCCCAGTGTTAAAGAGTGACCTGTGTAACTGTGAATCATTCTGTGCTAGAACTACAGTAGGAGGTCTGTCTGTGGTTGGCTAGAGGGACCTATCAGGTGCTGGAAAGGCTGATGGACAGGTCCCTGTTCCAATCCACAGACAGACCGCAGAGAGAGAAGGCACCAAGGACACCCAAGGCACTTGGAAACGGTCTCTTGTTGTCATAGACTGTTATGTTGACCACTGTGTATTTATTTATTTAATAAAGTCAATGAATAGTCATTGGTCAATGTGAAGCGTGCATTCTGTTCAAAAAATGAATTTCCATGAAGTAAAGTAGTACTATTACAAAATACATTGTTTAGATGACAGTGGAGCCTGCCTTGCTAAGAAAGACACACATACTGCATATGTAAATTCTTGTTCAGTAAACTACAATATTGTCAGACTAATATGATATTCGCAGGTCTTTGATATTTTTTTCTGATTCTAATACATCTACAACACAGAGTGTATCTTCAGGATCTAAGAGAGTCCTTCCAGGTGATGGTAATGAGACCCCTACTGTGAAAAGTCATTTTGTGCACTCGTCAAGACTGCACAGACTGCGCGCTCAAAGGATCTTAATCAGGGTCATTCAAACATCTCAGCCTATTCAAAAATCTCAACCTGTCGCAATCAGCCAGGTGTCATGCTGGTTCAGTATTTATTCAGTGTGATAATTCTCAATTATAAGCACACCATCACAGGAAGTATGACATAAATCAGCAGAAGTAGTCAAAACCATGTCACTGCAGCTGTGTACGAGAGAAAAATCAGGCCAAAAAATAAAGAATTAAAGGGGAATTTTTATGTCACCCATATTCCATGTCCTCAGTGCCTGCCATGCCTTGCCATCCGTCTGCGAGCTGATTGGCTGTTTGCCACTCCATATGGCTTCATTTCCATTGGCAGAGCTGTCTGTGCTGTACGGTGCTGTACTGTACATTTCGATGCGGACCCAAGGATGTGGACGTGCTCTCAGTGCTGCCCTGCGCCAGGCCCCCAACATAAGGACCCCTTGTTTGGCTCTAGGGAGTTCCTACTCACTTCAGCTGTTGCCATGAGATGCTGCTAGTCTTATGACTCATCCAACTGATTATCTAACAGAGGATGAGACCTGTGATAAGGCATGGTGATCATATATATGTCCTGCATATAATAATAGTTCCTATAGTTCCTAGTTTCTATAGAGGCTCGTCCTCACAGTAATGCTTTAGATTGCAGCCTGTGAAGAACTGGGGAAGGAGTTGGTTAGAACTGCGTAACAAAGGTAATCAAAGGATAAATTATAGAGTACTTACTGCATAAGTATGGTGGAATAACACAAACTACAGGAAAGTTAATCTGTCTAGACTTCTGTTGATTAGACTGGATGCATTAAAAATCATGGCAATATCACACCTGAAATTAATTAAAACTTTTAGTGTAGCCTATTTAAAGTAGTGGTAGGGTTGTTCACTGACTCATCAAAAATGCATGACATAAACTTCAAGTATAGGTGGAAGAAGCACAGTGGGCTATTCTAATTAGTCCAGGGCTCATATTAATGCCTGCATTGTAGGAGGGCAATATTTGACAGATAGGCCTAAGAAGATAATTTTCATGTACTGTAGTTTGTGTTATTGATATACTACAAGGTAGGTACTCTATGATTTATCCCTTGATACTTTTTGTTTTGCTGTTGTTACCTTCTCCTTGCCCAGTATTTCACAATCTGTAATTTAAAGCATTACCTCGTGTGTACTTGCACACTATATGAGGACATACTGTATTAGTGTGTAATTATGTGCACAATCACAATAGTGCTGATGTAACTGCCACATGCACACTCTCCTCAGAGCCTCCCTTTGGCATGCATACTTGTGGAGCATTGCTGCTACAGTTAACATTTTCCTTGGAGACCAAATCATTTGAACCCCCAATTAAAGAAAAAGAATTTGTTATGAAAGACCCTTAGTTTTTATTAGGCAGAATTCTCCTTTTCATAGACACTTTCATCTCTCATCCTGCTAGAGGCACTTGGTCATGTCATGTCAAGTGAGGTGTCCTGGTAATATGTATTCAGTAGAGTAGAGTGTTGAATGTAGAGTGTTAGATGAATTGCAGACACTTGCTTGACGTTTTTGTGGTTCTAACACCAGTAAGGCATTTATGGCATGCCTACATTTACTCCTGCATCTCCAGCCACAGTTTATAGGTATGGGTAGTGCTCCCTTCATTACATGCCCATGATTGTTTGTTTTTATCTTCTGCATTACCATATCTTTCCTGTTTCTAGGAAGCATTAGATGATGATCTTCAATACAGCATACGGTTGTGGTTTGATTTCAACTCCTAATAAAGGTGCCAAACACAAACACATGTCGCTATCTCCCATTTGGAGGCAGTGAGCTCAGTAAAATGCAGTGCTTGCCTATCAATCAAGAAACTGCTAAGAGAGAACCAGACAGAAGGCTACGGCACCTCAGAAAATGAGCGGCAAGTAAACAGCATCTCAAGTCTGTGAATCACAAAGCCTTACATAACGGCCTTCTGTCTGCTAGTGTATCGCTCTCCATGCCAGTGTCCACTTGTCCCACATAACAGAGAACGTCATGGATTTGCCCTAGTTTTGCATTTCTCCACAGTCACTTTTGCTTGTAGAAACGACCACCAAAGACCATCAGATGCCACTTGAAGAGATGATATGTTTCCTCACAGCAGCTGTTGCGCATGCAAAACAGGAAATATTATTGGTTCTGATTAAAACAAAAAAAGAGGAAAATCCATCCCCTCAATCATCAAGAGTCAATCATCCCCTGTTCTTTTAGGCTGCTGAGTGCTGTTGTTAGGCATAAGAGCGACAGCATTTGTTACAACATACTGCAAATTTAATTTGTAGGCTGGCAGCTAATGCTAACAGATGGGTGCATAAGAAAATTAAACTTCCTCGCCCTCATCAGTTAGTGTTGGCTGCTATTTCACTATTTGGTTTTACGCTACACCAAAGTCTGTCATTTGCTGTCAACAGCACTCGAAAACATGAAACAACAGGGCTATGGGTTGATTTAATCCAGGTAATCACTTGCTTAATTTCACCATGCATGTTATCAATAGAATTCATTCAAGTGTATCTCACGGATGAAACAGGATAGAAATAATCGTAGAAATAATAGTGTGTGTGTGTGTGTGTGTGTGTGTGTGTGTGTGTGTGTGTGTGTGTGTGTGTGCGCGCACACTCTTGTGCTCTTAATGCTTTTGTGTATGTGGTTGTTTGTTTGTATGCTTGAGGGTAAGCACATTGACCAGCATTTGTGTGTGTGTGTGTGTGTGTGTGTGTGTGTGTGTGTGTGTGTGTGTGTGTGTGTGTGTGTGTGTGTTTGTAGACTAGTTCTTGTGTATGGGGTTGTTTCTTTGTATGCTTCAGAGTGTATGTAAGCACATAGGCACACCAGTATTTATTTTCCGTGCTCCATTTTGCATGTGTGTGTGTGTGTGTGTGTGTGTGTGTGTGTGTGTGTGTGTGTGTGTGTGTGTGTGTGTGTGTGTGTTACACCCCACTCCTGGGTGGCCCCGTCAGGGCAAACAAACAACAGACATCACTGGCTCAAATCAATCACAGAAAACACCTCTAAAAATACTCAAGCCCTGCCATTTATTACCATAAAAGCACAAGAAATCAAACTATAAAAGAAAACATATTCAAACTACAACAACAACACAAATCCCAGGATAAGAAGCAGTTCAACCAGCAGTAGAATCCTCAGTAACGGTACACTTGCAGTAGAATAGCAGTAGAGTCCTCAGTAACGGTACACTTGCA
>JAODXP020000008.1:21552139-21584639 GCA_027497455.2 Sardinella longiceps | reverse complement strand
ATAATATTATTTAGATGACATTAACACAAAGCCTATCTGTAAACATTAGCCTATGTAGGAATCTCTTCCAATTGGACAAAGATGAAAAAAGCAAGTAAGTCTATGTAGCCTTGAAAAACATTGTCTCTGTGGTAGGCCAGAATATCTCATGCAAGATGACAAAGATTGAGTCTCAGTTCAAGGAAAATAAAAGTTGACACTATTATAGTATTAGTGTAATGTAAGAAAATGTGTGCAATTTTACTGCACTAATTCTTACACTTAAAGGGTCTGTATACTGTACTTTACAGCCCTGTTCACACTGTATAATACATGTAATACTTATCTTGCGAGGGGGCTGTGCTCTGTGTTACTGTATGGTAATAATGGTGACATTATCCATTGTCTCCATGCCTTTCATCTGTGAACATTGCCTTCCACAGCCTTGTCACAAGCGTGATTGAGTACTCTTTATTTGACAGTTCCCATGCCTTTGTGTCTGTGGTGTCCTGTGTGGAAGAACCCATGTTCTCATCATGCTTATCCTCAAGAGTTCAATGTTCAAATGCTTGGAGTTGTTGGTGTTGTGAAACCCCTTTTGTGCTGTCTAAAGCACCCTCCCTCTGGCTTGAGTAATGCACACACACACACACACACACACACACACACACACACACACACACACACACACACACACACACACACACAACCAGCGGCCCTGCTGTCTGACAGTGCACTCTGTCACCATGTTCGTCACTCACATGGCCTTTGAACTGGACTTTGACTTGGGGCATCACTGGAGGGCATGATGATCGGAGTGTGTGTGTGTGTGTGTGTGTGTGTGTGTGTGTGTGTGTGTGTGTGTGTGTGTGTGTGTGTGTGTGTGTGTGAGTCTGTCTGTCTCTTTCGCTGTGTGTGTGTGTGTGTGTGTGTGTGTGTGTGTGTGTGTGTGTGTGTGAGAGAGAGAGCGAGAGAGAGAGAGAGCGAGCGAGAGAGAGAGAGAGAGAGAGTTGTGATTAGGCCTATAGAGTAATGCAGTAAATCAGCAAAGGCATGATAAACAAGTCCCTGATGTGCCTTTTAATAGGCTTGCACAAATCCCATGACAGTGGAGTACTGTATGTATGTAGAGCAGATTTCCATAGCTTGAGGGTTCCTGGTCTTTACCAGCTGAATAATGCATTACACTAATGATGCAATCAATTTTGTTTTTGCAACTTCACAAGTAATGAATACTGTAGTAGTTCACTCCACACATTGGCTATTCAGAACCATCAAAAGTGGTGCCAGTGTCTATTGCTATCAAAGACAAATATATTCCACCCACTTCACTCCCAATTACTGTACATATTAGACTAAGGCGGGCCACAGGCCTCTCTAGTAACACTATGGGCTTATCAGGAAAACCTTTAGGAACAGGTTCTGGATATATTTTAATTTGAAATCTTTCCTTGCTGTTGTTAAACTGGAAACTCAATGATTCGCCTGAAGGAAGACATTTTGGTTATTTATTTCAGAGGATTCACAATATTATGTAAATTCAAGTCACTCTGGCCCAATGTCATTGCTGCAGTTTTGTATGGAATCTCACCATTATTTGCAGATGTCTGAACTTTCCAAACCAACAGTATACTTTAACCATCATTTGCTTTTAAATTTCACGGGCCTTACCAAATGTGTTTCAACAACATAGCCATTTCAAACATTTTGTGCCACCCACCCTATCTGTATGTATGTGTGTGTGTGTGTGTGTGTGTGTGTGTGTGTGTGTGTGTGTGTGTGTGTGTGTGTGTGTGTGTGTGTGTGTATCTGTCAGTATCTGGACTTCGCCCCATGCTGAGTCTAGCGTACGCACATGTACGCAATCCCATCACTCTGTGTTTTTTACAAGGTAAACTCTGATTGGCTGGCCTCTCCTCACACCCCCATGCTCCCCTCAAACTCTGAGTTTAAGTTCCTGTCCTGACCTCACTGTTGCCTCCTCTCCTGCCCGACCGTGTGAGTGACACACACACACACACACTCTCCCTCCAGTCACACACCTGGCCTCTGGGACTTGTACTCTGCAGCAGCATCATCATGTCTGACCGGGGTGCGTTCGACACCAACGTGATCACTCTGACCAGGTTCGTCCTGGAGGAGGGTCGCAGGGCCAAGGGGACTGGGGAGCTCACCACCCTGCTCAACTCCATGTGCACGGCCATCAAAGCCATCTCCACCGCCGTCCGCAAAGCAGGGATCGCCAATCTGTAAGTATTTCTCTTTATTATTCAACAGTATAGCTGCCAATACAGTTTGGAAAAGTGATCATATTTCCATGAGGAATTATTCATTTGGATTTAATGAGATTAAATGTATTAAACTGGAAAAAGGGAATTCAAGAGTTTAAGGGAATGAAATGCATGGCCATATGAATTCAAAACCAGATGAAAAGGGGGGCAAATTATGCTTTAAAGTATAGTGATTGGCAGAGAGTGAGTGGTGTTGTTACCCTAGCAAGCAAACAGCTTGAAAAGGGAGCATCGGCTCTATCACTGACTTCTATAGTCTCTGCAGTTCCTTATAGAATATAGGCAGCTCCAGGACAAGTGCATGGTTCAGATCAAACCAAGGTCCATAGAGACTTGTTTGCCAGAGCAACACAGTGGCATTTGACCCTAGATAGTGACTTAGTTAATTAGTAATTGATTAGGAAATGTCCCAGCCCAAAGCAAGCTCTGTTGTAAATGCTCTGTCTTCCCCCTTGAACCTATAAACCTCTGAGATTTAAAGAAAAACACATATTTCACATAGATTGGATTGTGCTGCAATTGATTTTTTTGCCTGGAGATATTGCAGACCATAATTCATAATGTTTAATACATACTGTATAATGGGTATGGGTTGGGTATTTTTGTGCTCAAATATAGTCTCCTGTCTGAAGGAGAAACAAAAGCTTATGGCATAAACCACCAGAAAGGACAGGACAGGACATTCCATATCAGGTTGAAAGCACACCGTGGCATCTCCGCTTCTGTGTATGTGCCCTTGCACATAACATACAACTAAAAGGACCCAATTTAGCCTCACTTTTCTGAGTTGCCTCTACTCCTGGAAGGATGTTTCTCTGCTGTATAACTGCTGTTATACTCAATTATTGATAGTAACAGTCTCTAGACCCCTATAATAGTGTATCTGTCCAATGCCCAAAAATGGATATGCATGATATAAGTCTACTAGTACTACGTAATAGACTATTCCATCCTGATGTCCATGGCAGGAAAGATCCAATCAGTTCACCATTCACTGTGATGTTTGAGACCACTAGTCTAACCTTCAACCCATCTCCACAGCTATGGCATTGCAGGGAGCACCAACGTGACGGGAGATCAGGTGAAGAAGCTGGACGTGCTGTCCAATGACCTGGTCATCAACATGATCAAGTCCTCCTTCACCTCCTGTGTGCTTGTGTCTGAGGAGGACGACCACGCCCTCATTGTGGAGCCTGACTCCAGGGTAAGTGCAAAAACGCTGAGCAAGGCTTACTCTGGATCTGCTTCCACAAAAGATTAGTCAGTAAGATTAGTCAGTTTGCCGAGGGGATGATGTCATTCTTTTTGGTTTTTGAGAACTGCATGATCATATCAGTGGCCTGTAGCTCTATGGGTGTCAGTGGGCTAACATTTGCTAAGTGTATGTTGGTAACTTATGTGTTACTGTTTTAGATTTGTATCAGAGAAAGTTGTGTGTGTGGTGTTACTGTACCTTGGTGGTAATGTTGGATGCATAGGAATAAATGTGAACATCTCCTGCTTAGACATTCTATCTGTCATTTAGATTTTGCAGAGTAACTAGAAAATGTAACATTTTTGTCTGTGTCCCTCAGGGGAAATACGTTGTTTGCTTTGATCCACTGGATGGCTCTTCAAACATCGACTGTCTTGCATCGATTGGAACCATATTTGCCGTCTACAGAAAGGTACAGTCCACATACATTGCACACCCCAGTGCTCTAATTGCAAATATTTGAATGTTCCTCAAATAAGGTTTCCATTTGAATTTCAAATGACTTTTAAATGACAACCGGTTAAGGTGACCAGATCCCACTTTTTTGGGAGGGGACCCGATTTGGGTGGTCTGTCCCAAAATAAACTAGAAAGAAAACACACTTTGTCCTTGATCTTTGAGGCTAACATTGCTTACATGTATGTCAGTGTATTAAGATATGGTCACCTTACAATAACTGAAATGGTTGGAATAAAGCAGCTAAACCTTTCAGGAAAGACTATGATGATGAGGATGATGATGGTGATGTTGATGATGATGATGAATGTGGTGCTGCTGAATGTTTCAGACAAATGATGACGAGCCCTGTGAGAAGGATGCTTTGCAGTCAGGCAGACACATTGTGGCAGCTGGATATGCCCTCTACGGCAGTGCCACCATGCTGGTGCTTTCCACCGGTCAGGGCGTCAACTGCTTCATGCTGGACCCGGTAAGCACCTCGAATCTCAGTAAAGACACTTCACAGATAACTTCACAGAGATGCTCTCTCTCAAACACATACTGTATATATCTCTTTGCCTCTCTCTCACTTGCATTTGCTTACTAACTTAGTACTTAAAGCTGTCTGGGGTCCATGGGTCCAACCCAGATATACAGCATAGACTAAATTGAGAAACAACAGCCAAAGCCAAGGACAAGGAAACTTTATTTCAGTTTTGTTTTTATGTGCAAGATTAAACGACAGGGCAATGGGCTTCCTGGCTGCACACTATCCATTTAACATCTAT
This sequence comes from Sardinella longiceps, assembly GCA_027497455.2. Taxonomy (NCBI): domain Eukaryota; kingdom Metazoa; phylum Chordata; class Actinopteri; order Clupeiformes; family Clupeidae; genus Sardinella; species Sardinella longiceps. The sequence goes on along the minus strand of JAODXP020000008.1, from coordinate 21,579,888 downwards.
TTTTATTACTGTTATTTATTTCTGCAGTTTTGAGGAGCCAAAGACATAAGAATGTTACCATTTTCTACTAGCAAATTGAGATCTCTTGAATCTTGAATCTGTGGTTATTTACTGCTTTTTTTGTTTGTTTGTTTGTTTTCTGAAGGCCATTGGGGAGTTTATCCTTGTGGACCGTGATGTGAAGATCAAGAAGAAAGGGAAGATCTACAGTCTGAACGAGGGCTATGCCCAGCACTTCTACCCAGATGTCACAGAGTACCTTCAGAAGAAGAAGTTCCCTGAGGTGAGCCTGCCATATGTACCCACAGAGCTTAGAAGAGCTTTGGAGAAGCACTCAAACAGTATCATAGCCACTCATCCAGGCTAATTAAACTCAAATATGACAGAAAATAGAGCATAAAAGTATCGCATATGTTCTGCATAAATTGAACATAAGTTGACATTAGAAAAACAACTGAATACATTTTCTTACATAACTTTATATGCAGTACTTTATATAACTTTATATCAGTCATCAGAATTGTAAGAAACTTTCATACACAGAATGTCTGGAATGCATGACATCTTTATAGTCATTTGAATGACTGTGCACTGTAGCATGTGACTATTTTTGCTTATGTAACCTTAGTTTATTTATATATCTTATTTACATAAAACCTTTCTTTGAGCAATGACATGAACATACAACATAAACACATACATAATAAGCTGTTACATACATTTGCGATGTATAGCCCTTCTGCCCCATGCCTCTGTGGTAACCTGCTGTTCCTCTTGCCTCATTGCAGGATGGTAGCGCCCCCTATGGCGGGCGCTATGTAGGCTCCATGGTGGCTGATGTGCACAGGACTCTGGTGTATGGAGGAATCTTCCTGTACCCTGCCAATGTCAAGAGCCCCAAGGGCAAGGTGAGAGAGAGACCACATGGGCTGAAGGGAGATCAAAGTCAAATAAGCTGCTAAAACATTCAAACTCAATTTCCCTTAGAATTATGAAAGTATCTCTATCTAAACTAGTATATAACAAGGTCTTCAGGTTATGGTGTTACAAGTAGAAATAGGATTGACTGTCTGCTAGCCCTTGAGGCTATAGTAATGAGCAATAGAATGTTATAATCATCATGATCAATGCATCATTCAAAAATATTGTAGTATTGCATTGTAGTATTGCATTTGTATGATTAGGATGTGTTTCAAATCGAAGTGTGTAATTGGTTGTGCAATGCTGATGATAAATTTGCTTGTTTCTGATTGGCTGCAGCTGAGGCTGCTGTACGAGTGCAACCCCATGGCTTTCATCATGGAACAGGCCGGCGGCATGGCAACCACAGGTAGCATGAACGTTCTGGACATCCAGCCAGAGAGCATCCACCAGCGCTGCCCTGTCGTGCTGGGTTCACCTGATGACGTGCAGGAGTACCTCGCCATCTACAAGAAACACGCCAAGTGAGGCCCAACACAACCTCCTACCAGTCCAAATACAAACTGGCGCGGGCACACACACACACACACACAAATACACACAGTCATAAAGAAACAAACAACCATGACAGAGAGATATACACCATGTAGTGTGATATCTCCTGATCCTGTGTAGGTGTGTGTGTGTGTGTGTGTTTGTGTGTGTGTGTGAGTGACTGAGTGTACACTACTGACTGTCCTGTACGTGGCCTTAAAATGTCTGCTGGTTAGTCCCCAAGGCCTAGCCAAACACTACAACATCAGACAGTTTTCCTGTTCATTTTCTTCTCGTTGTTCTCTCTCTTTTTTAAATAAAACTTTAAAAAGAAACAAGGTATGTTTTGTATGTGGTTATTTGTAGTGGACTATTTGCTGCCCATTATGACCACCAGAGGGTGCTATTCTGACTGCTTGTTGAGACAATTGATTGCCATTCATCCAAAGATCCATCCAGAAATGATTAGATTTACCGGTAGTGTTTTAGATTTAATGTTTCATTTTTTTTTGTTTAGATAAACATTCTATTATAAAGGTCAAGTCTTCTTTTTCATCTTTATGATTTTGATCCCACAGTAATCCCTATGATATATGTTTCCAACATATTTTTTCCATATGGGTAGGTTACTTTCATACCCTCACAAATATTGCTACATATACTGTGAATTTTAGTTTTTCTTGAAAAAAGGATCTTCAATCGTTCTACTACTCCGAGGAACTCTGAGTGCAAATACATGCAGAAACTTTGATCAGTCTCGGAGTACAAGTTACTTTTTAAACAAATTATCTACAAAGCCAAGGTTTCCGCTGAGGGGTCTACCTAACTGGCTGTATACACTTCAGCCACATACACATACACACACACACACACACACACTGACACACACACACACACACACACACACACACAAATGACCAGGCAGAGAAGGCAGAATAATTATGAGTGAAGGGGTTAAGACCAGATGATCAACCCATTATAAAACATTTAATAGTCAGAAAGAAAAATAGTTATGGGGAGTTATACCCAACTACATAAATAGGGAGTTGAGGGAGTTATACCCAACTATAAAAATACAATAAGATACAAAATACAGATTAAGTCAACATGTACCTAATTAAAAGCATCTAATTTAAATATACCTAACTAAACTAAAGTATGCATAAATGTTTCTAAAGTAAATAGTAGGTTATATACAGATATAGTTAATTTCTTATAGTTGTAACAGTGGGCCCACTGTTGTCCTTGGGATGTCAGGCCAGTACCAGGCTGGTCTGTGTGTACACTAGCATGCACCCAACACAGTAATGGCAGAGCTGCCCAGTGGCATCACACCAGCGGGTAGCTGGCAGCCGTAGCGATGCCGCAGTGGTTCTGTTTGTCTTTGGCCATGTGGATGTAGCCCTTCATTCCCCATTTCTCACCCCAACTGAAATACAAAAACAAGAGAACTTCCATGAAGCTAGGCTAACCATTAGCTATTGATACATTTCAACCCATCAGCCACAATTGTGACTGTAAAAAAATTGACACTTCAGGCTTTAAACATGTTACTGAATCAATCAGCTGTACATGTACAGCAAAAATGGAGACAGGGAAGGGTTTGAATGAAGTATGTATAATATCAAATATTTTTCACATGACCGGAGCTGTTTAGATTTTTAAAATATTAAAACAAAAAAGTTAATACGAGATTTCATAGATGCCTCACAACCTTCCTTCAGTCACCAGTCTGCAGCAGGCTACTTTATAATGGACCTAGCTGACTGCCAACTGAGTGATGACTAAATACAATGTTGGTTATCTACTGTATGTGATGAGGACTGATTTCACAATAGTCAAAACCATGTACCGATTGTCTGTGGATGCTGCAGCTGTATGCCACTGCACCCAACTCTAATCAAGGCCTTAGTAAATCAGCCTCTCACAGCTTTCACTCTTGCAAGTTAGCACCCAAGGCCTAGCCAAATACATCATACAGGTTTTCTGTTCCGTTTTCTTCCCATTCAATTTTCTTCTTATTTCCAACTATAATCAAGGCCATATTCAAACCAGCCCTCACAGATTTCATTCTGAACTTGCTCTGTTGTTGGCCTACCTGTTCTTGACGATCCAGTACTTTTGGGTGTCGTCATCACCGTCCCCATGGCCATAGCCCACCACCAGCATCCCATGATCCAGCTCTTCACTGCTGCAGGACTTCTCATAGTAGATCCCTAAACACAAGGCACATGGCCATCAGGGCCAGTAGGGCTTTATTATGGGTGAAAATGCAACACCAGTATCACATGATGCACCCTGAGAACACGCATACCATTTACATGCATGGTATAAACTTGCATTCCATGCATTAAACATGGTTATAAAACTGTTTTACACTTTCACTTTAAACACATCAAGTCATCTTCAAAATCCATATCAGGCTATATTCCCAACTCCAACAAATGAATTACATATGTTTGTTTTGAAATACACTTTAGTAATACATTAAAGTGATCGTTTGGTTGTACGACCTTGCTGACTGCTGTAGATATGGAGACCGAAAGAATTGCTACAACAGACAAAATAAAAGTGAACGGCATCATTAATCTTACTTTTGTTTTCGTATGATTTTGCTGCTGTACACTTAGATCATATACATACAAACCCGTAGTTAAAACATTGTCTTACCGTAAACTGCACGTTCACACTCATGTTCGGTCTGTTGTTCCAAATTCTCTTGTTCTCCTCACTATCTACAGCAGTCAGCAAGCTTGTACAAAAGGGCGATGATTGAATTAACCTAAAACTTTAAATTTAACATACAGTACATTCTCTAACATCACAGGCCAATCTGTCACCTTATCAGAGTAGCCTATTTGAAAATTTTAGTAAAAAGTGCACCAGGAAAGCATTTAATACCCTAACTTTAAGATGCACAGATTGAAACAGTTACAAAGAATAGAGAGAGAGAGAGAGAGAGAGAGAGAGAGAGAGAGAGAGAGAGAGAGCTCATCAGTATCATTCACCGGACAGGTAGAACTGGAAGGATTCATGGCTGGCATCAATGGCCACAGAAATGGGCCCCACTGCAGCCACAGCCTTCATCAGGGTATGTTCCCTCCCAGTGGGAATGTCCACAAATCCTGTGTCATTGGCAGAGTTGAAGTCTGGATTGTAGTGACAAGGCTGATCATCCTGGCAAAGACATGGCAGAGATTAGAGTAGTTGGCATTGCTCCTGTTGCCCACTGGTGGTGAACAGACAAACTGCACAATACTCCTTTACTAAAATACAAGCTAAGATGATTATCATTACACAAGGTATACGGATGCTAATATAGATGCTTTTGACAAGAGATATAACAAAAAGAAAAAAGCAACAGCATATGACTAAGACCCTGGAAAGCTTGGGGCTATAGTATCCCCCAGAAATCCACAGAATATGATGGAGAGGTCCACCTGGATCAAAACAAGTAACAGTGCTCTGTTTTGTATGACACACAATCCATCGACAAACTAATTCTAATTTAATAATTAGACAAAATCATTTAGTCCATTCACTGCCATGCACATGACATAGACATGGAAGCCTTGGTAATTAGAGTCACAACATCCCTGTCGAATCTCCTGAAAAGCACAGAGCAGAAATTGTTGTTTAAAGTAAAAATCCACTATGCTTCACGGTTTAAGAACCACTACTAATTCAGTCTGTTCATGTTTGCATGCACTCTGTGATGTCAGTAAATACTGTAAGTAAGTATTTGTATTGCCAGCAGTTCTCACTGAGCGGTTTCTATAGGGCAAGAATGTCATAGTGGTTTTAAATTAGAGTGCAGAGAACTTACTTCACTTGTATGCTACAATTACTCATCTACCCTTCACCCATTTTAAGTTTGTGAGTGACCTTACTTAGTAGGGAGAGGACCCCTCTATGTGGGCTTTACAATATTGAACTTTAAGTCATTCCCATACGTTGACCTTACAGTCTTTAGGTAATATGCAGAACAATTTCAATTTGACCATCTTCATTCAGATATAATAAAGTGTAAATAAATTAACTCTGCACCTTGCATCATTCCCTTCCTGTGATCTTACCCTGCCTAGGTAGGGGTAGGCCTCCTCTGAGTCCAGGCCCTTGTTGTCTTTGACGTACTGGAAGGCCTGGTCCATCAGGCCCCCGTGGCAGCCCTGGTTCCCCTCGGGTCGAGAGCAGTCCACCAGCTGCTGCTCACTCAGGGACACCAGTCGGCCCGTCTTCCTGAACTGCTGACCCTCTAGGGCCCCAGTGGTGCTGAAGGCCCAGCAGGAACCACACTCACCCTGGAGGACCCCACAGAGGAGAAGGGGAGGGGAGGGAACCACATGGTTATTGAAGTGTAGTGCTTGATGAATCTATGGTTTTTGGTATTTTTTGCCCTCAACAGGGTCTTCCAAGCAGCAGTGCCCCATATCTAGAGTTAGGATGAGGGTTAAGGGGGTTAGGTTTAAGGTTAGGGTTGAGGTAGTGCTTTTCAGTGCTGCCTGGAAGGGCAAATAACACTACGGAGCTGAATTTATACAAATTAAGTATTCCAGAAAACTCCACAAGAGGGAGCTGTTCTGTGACTGGGGTGATACCACAGTGTTTAGCTGGCCAGTGACAGGAGTGATTGTGTCACTTCAGCTTGTTTGTTCCTGGTGCGCATCTGTCCTTGGCAAGCCTGATCTGTGACTGGTGGAGGAAATTTCAACATTCAGTGAGGCTCACCTGGTCTTTGACTGGAGTGACAAAACCCTGCTCTCTCCAGTCCACCTGCTTAGGCACCATCAAGAAATTGGGTGCCATGAACAGTGACCCTCGGAACTTCCTGTCAGACGTGCGCTTGTAACCATTCACCACTTGTCTGAATTCCTCATGTGTCTGTGATGGACAACAACAACAACAACAACAGAAAACCATTATGCATATCCACTAAGTTTAGGACACTGACATTACATCTCATATGCTTTGTGTGTAAGGCGCTGAATTTGCTCAGTATGTCCATCTGGAGCCAAGCACATTGCAGCCCATTCCCAAATACCCAGAAACCCAAGTACCAATCAAATTCAGAATGAAGTGGGCTTTGTAAGAATTTGCTAAATTGATGATGATGTCCCCTTTCAACCAAATGGATATGGACAGTACTGCACTTTTCTTTTGAATTGAGAGAACAACTACACCTAAAACTGTAATTTCCACAAAGTGCTGGCAGCTAAGCAGAAATAACATGGCAGTTAAAAGCATAATGCACTGATTTCACTTAGATTTCCAGTTACATCCAGACCTTCAAAATGATAAGTGAATGAGTCAGCATCTGACTGGCTGTCATCCTGACTGAGGTGTGGTTTGACTACTGACCATTATGACCAAATACTTACCATCAGGGGCGGACTGGGACAAAAAATCGGCCCTGGCATTTCGAACAAGATCACCCCAACATATTGGTCAAACCATTAGAAAATAAGCCTATAATTACAGTTACAGTGAGAATGTCAGGGCCGTCGGCCCAAATAGTGTGTCGGCCCACCGGGCATTTGCCCTGTGTGCCATATTGCCAATCAACCCCTGCTTACCATGTCACCAAAATGGTTCATGCCCAGACGGTAACTATGCTTGCCCATAGAGTGTTCCAGATTGTGCAGCTCAATCTTCTTCAAGTTCTTCTCCCACACAATCCTCCTCCAGCCTTCCTCTGTCTGATGAGTTCAAACACAAGTGGAAACCACAACAGTCATAGACCTATATGGCCACATACAGTCACAAAACTCCACAATACGACAATCAGTCACAACTCTCCATGCATGTGGCATTGCACAGCCTTTTACCAGCTCACTGGTGTCGGCCTATCATTTAAGAATGTATCTCATAAGCCAGATAAAATGCTAAACAATCATTAGTATAGTTCAATGAAATCTAACTTTTAATGGGATCTTTTAACTTGCACTTAACTTTGGCATAGTGTGAGTTGTATTAGCCTATTGTGTAAGAAAGCTCCACTTGGCACTGAAAAAACATTAATATTAATTGTAAAATATAATTAACCGTCTCTACTAAAACAACCTTGTTTCCCCTCTGTGATGTTGATGCTGCTACTCACCTCATGGTAATCTTTGCTATGCCAGCTCTTCCATGAAACCCACTGCTCGTCAAGTTGCGGGTCTGAATTGGGAGTGGAACCCCCAGACACGCCAGTTGCGCACAGAGTGAGGAGTAGGAGAAACATCATACCGACCACACAACTATAGGCCCAAGAAAAAGAAACTAACTGTTAATGGCATTTGAGTCATCAGTAAATTAAAGGTTATGTAAAAGATCTGCACCTCAGCACAGGTTGAGCAATATTACAGGAGACAGGAGACATGAGAAAATCGTTGCGAAACAAAGAGCAAAACATGGATGACCCGCGATAACTTCACTACTAAAGCAGGCTAATAGGCTACACAAGAAGACAGCCATGTGACTATACTAAGTAATCGGACATGAGCCGTAGCGCTGCTGTTCTCTCAGCCCTGTCACGAGTTTATGGGACTGCCCCAGAAACCCGCTTGTCCCTAAGATTTATAAGCAATGTAGCGGACGCTGGATAAAAATGACTATCATTGCCACCCCGTCATTCGAAGCACAGCATAATTCAACTATACACAATAGGTTTGTCTGAATAAGTCCACAGAATAAGTTTAGCCACAGTCGAATATGAACAGTTTCTATTAGTTCTGAATCGACACGCAGTTCATCGTTTGAGAGTATAAAACGGGACGGCTTTTTTTTTCTTTTGGAATGACCCTGACCCATAATGAAAAAGATACTTAACAAATGATATAGAAAGACGTGTGTCGATACGATGGGTAATGTACACTACATTTCAATAATATAATGTACAGCCTGGCTTCCTTGAACCTTCAAGACAAGCTTGGACATATTATTTTTTTTAACTCTCGAACAGAACGTCTACATTACCTGGCATACAAACAGAAAAGATGCCTGCCTTCTATGTTCCTATCTAAAATAAAATTCACATAACTTCTCATAGACTGTGTCACTTACCCAACTTTATACGACTCAGTTGTCCAGCAGCAGTTTTCGTTGATTGGTTTATAGAATCTTAAACCCGCCTCCAGTGAAAATATCTTCAGTAGAACCCTTGTCTTGCTTGTTGACCAAACAGATTACGCACGCATCTAACTAGTCTGAGCTTGACATGGATGCGCCGTGCGGCACAATGTGCAGAAAGCAGAAGGAAAAAAACATAGGTGCCTTATCAGCCTATTATTTTATTTACACACACTTTACCTAACCATATGTGTTGCACAGAAATGCTGATGTTGTGCAACTGGAGACACTGCGTAAGACATTGCATTCCCAAAACATGCCATTAAACGCTTGTCTCCATTCGTCTGTAGCCTGCAATGTGAGTCTGATTAGGTTTCATTTTGACAGAACATACAAGGATACGTTTTCAAAAGAAAAAAAAAGAGAAAAGAAAAAAAAACTTCACTGTGCGTAATTTGAGCGCAACAAGAAGTGTTTGAAGCTTCTGAGAGATACTGCAAGGTTTCATACGCACCCAGGCGCTTCTGGAATGATGACTGGGCCATTTCAAGACCTTTGTTTGGGATTGAACTGCGTCTCAGCAACAGGTTTAAACCATAAAGTTTTGATTAATTTTGTGGATGATAATACAACATTAATTCTGTCAGCAGAATTAGAAATAGCCTTAACTGTATCTCCATATTAAAAGCTGCATGATTATGATCACATGATATAGGACAATTATTTTACAATATGTGGATGAACCCTGTGTGAGTCTGTAATAAAGGTGCAATTTATTCTTCAAAACATGGTCTGTGGTATCTAAATACAGTTCTACTTTTTAGATATTTTTTATTATATAAGATTTTATATTATGATAATATTTTAATTTATACTCAAGGACAATGTCAAAAGGAGAGCTGCCCTATGAATATGTTTTGTCTACAGTTAAAATGTCTGCAAATTGTGCATGAAACTAAGAATTCCATTCAATTGCTTTTCAAAAGGTATGATCAAGGATTTCTATTCCTTACTGAAATTACATAATATCTTTTAGACATTATGTCATCAGGCATTTTGGTCATGGAACAAGGTGAGGTTTCACCAAAGATCATGGAATACTGATTCCGCTTGAATCCCCTCTGCTAATAGCTTTAGAACATATGAACATTTGGGTTTTATTATTAATTGTATCATAGCTAGTATAAAAGGCAATGCTGGTGGGCTATATCTGTTCCTTCATGATTTGAGTAAAGAGCAAAACATATTAGGCCTAGTGATAATGCATTTTCTATGAAAATCTTTTTTATTTTAATAAAAAGAAATAAGCTCCAGCTTCAGCTCTTCTTTCACCCATTCTTCAGTTTTCAGAATTTTCCTGATCATAATTTTCTGCTTTCTTTTTCTCCTCAACCTCTGCCTCTCCTTTCTGCACCTCCAAGACCATCTCTTTCTCTTTGTCGTTCGCCCAAGGATCAACAGAGTCTGTGCCGCTCTCCGTGTCAATATTGTGTGGCTCGGAACATTTCTCAACAATCTCTTTAACCATTTTCTTGAATTCCTCCATCATTCTCTCTTTTCCTAGTGCTTCCTCTTCCACTCCTTTCATCTCATGCTGCTGCTGCTCTGTCGCTTTCGCTTTTTCCTCCATTTCTCTCTTCAGTCTTTCCTCTTCTGGAGCTTTTTTCTCCATCTTGTTTGTTGGTGCCTCCTGCTCTTGTAGTTGTGACATTTCTCCATCTTCATTTTCCTTGTGGTCTTTGTGTTCCGTCTGATTTCTGACTTGTTCTTCCATCGCTTTTGTTTTTCTTTCATATTCTTTCACTTTATTCTCCATCTCTCTCAGCATTCTTTCTTGTTCTCTTGCTTCCTCTGCCAACTGTCTAACTTCCTGCTTTGCTTTTTTGTCTTTCTCTTCCATCATTCTCTCTTGTTCTTTCACTCTCTCCGTCAGCTCCCTTGAACATCTTTTTTTCTCCTCCACTTTTTCTTTGAGCATTCTTTCCTGCTCCTTTGCATAGTTTTCCATCTCACTCATCTGTTCCTCACCCTCCATCACTTTTTTCTCCATCTCTCTCAACTTTCTCTCCCATTCTCTCGCTTTTGTTTCTATTTCTCTCATCTGTCTTTGTTCCTCCTTCGCTTTTTCGGCCAGTATTCTCTCCATCTCTTTCAGTTTCTCTACCATCTCTCTCATCTGTCTCTCCTCCTCCACTGTTTTGTTCTCCATCTCTCTCAGCATCCTCTCCTGTTCTTTAGCATTCTCTTCCATCCTTCCCATCCTTTCCTCCTGTTTCTTTACCTCCATCTCTTTCCTCATGACCTCCTCTGTCAGCTTAGCCATCTCTTCATCTCTTTTTCTTTCTTCTTCTACTTGTATTTGTGCCTTTTCTCCCGTCAGTTTTTCTCCCTCTTCAGCTTTTCTCTCCATTTCACTCATCTCTCTCTCCTGCTCATCTTCAGCTTTGAATTCTTTCTCTCTCTCTTTCTCTATTTCCTCTACCATTTCTCTAATCTTTCTCTCTTGCTCCTTTGCTTTATTCTCCATCTCTCTCACTTTCTCAGCAAACTCTGTCTCTCTCAGCATTCTCTCCTTCTTTCGTGCTTTCGCCTCCATGTCTCTCAGCTCTATTTGTCCAAACATCATCATTCTGCTCAATATTCTCTCCATCTCTCTCACACGTTCTTTCATTTCCAGTATTTGCCTTTCTTCCTCTTTAACTTTTTCTCTGAACATTCTTTCCTCCTCTCTCACTTGTTCTGCCATTTCATTTATGTGCCTTTCATCCAACTTCACCTTTTCTGTCAATAATCTCTCACACTCTCTCACTTTGTCCTCAAACTCTTTCATACGTCTCTCTTCATCCTTTGCTTTCTCTATCAACTGTCTCTCATACTCTCTGACTTCCTCCATTTCTCTTGAATCTATTGAATGACTTTCCTCCTTTCTTGTGTCTTTCTTCATCTCACTCATCATTCTCTCCAACTTATCCATCTTTCTTTCTTTCTCCACTTCTGTCTCTCCATCTTTCAGTCCTTCCAGCAGGGCACCTTGTCTGTCTTTCTCTTCCTGATTTTTATTCTGTGCCTCCTGATACAGACTGTAAATACAGAAACACTGTGTAAACATCTGAACCCATATGTCAAGTATACTAAATATAAAAATCTAAATATACTAAATAAAACTGATACTATCATTTTTTTTGATGTAAAGTACATAGGTTACTACTTCTACCTATCCAGCTGTCTTATCTCCATCTGTGTGGTCCTTCTGTCCAGAGTCTCACTGGTTTGGCACAGATCCTGTATCTTCCTGTTGCTCTCATTCACAGGGGCCAGGTTCTCCAGCCAGTGGTCCAGTGCATAGCTGTCACAGTGTGGCATCCTTGGTACTCCCTCCTGGGAGCCTTCAAAGGGAACTTGGGGGAGCCTAACGGAGCCCGCGGCCATGGCTGGATAACCAGACCTAGGCCAATTGTTGCACTGGAGATTCTGTTTGAGCTTTAAGTTTTCCTTTGTATACTGTTCTTTAGAAATGAGGCATCATTTGACCAGGTTGACACATTTTACATGAGAAAAACAATTGATTTAGAATGGAATTTAGCAAAAAAAATATAAACCTCTAGGCTGATTTCCATTAGGCTACTTAAAATAATAATAATAAAAGATCCTTAAGCTAAATCCGCTTAACCCTCTATGCCCACTCACCTGTATGCTAGGGTAAGCCTACTCGTTGACTGCTGTTGTAGAATGAAGATAATTAAGATCTTTCACATTCAACCCTGTCTGAAATAAAGCTCTTTGCATCTTCTTTAATTAAAAACGTTTCCATGGCCACCATCACATTCCGGTTTATAACACAACATGTATCTGCCGCGCGATGCCAAAATTGATTACGATTAGCATTCATAAGTTTCACCATTCATTCTCTGTGGCCGTTCTTAACGCGATACACTTTTGGCAATATGGTGACCTATGGGGACTGTTATTAGCGCTTAGAAGGTAACAGAGAATCCTCTCCGAGTAACTTCATTGCACTGCATCTCACCTCACGCTGCAAGCATATCTTTTGCAATAGTTCCTCCTAGCGGTTACTCTGAAAATAGCAAATGGTGAGGCGAATTACTCTAAAATTGTTTTGATGTAGGGCAGGCTAATAGAATACTAAAAGGTTACCGAAAAGATTGCGATTTGTAGGCGCAAAAAATGTCGCAGAAATAGCCTACATCAGGCCCAATTGTGAGACAGGCTACAAATTATTTAGAAACAGAAAATAGAAAGACTATTTAGAAACAATTACTGTAACCTGAGCACTAACTGTGATTGAGCAAAGAATGTATTGGATAAACATTTTACCACTTTAATTTTCCCCTTTTCTGCTGAGTAGGCCTAAGCTATGGCTTATAGGCCCACAGCAAAACCAAAGCATTATGTAGTAAGGTTGGCCATGGCTGCAATATTTCTTTTTTTCAGCAGGTGGCACTGCTTTATACTTTTTTATTCTGTTGCAATGATGCCAGTAAAAATGTTCTAATCATAGACATCCACAAAGCATGCAATTTAATTTCTACCAGAAGTCAGTCCTCAAAGTGCAAATAATTTCCAATACTACTAAAACCTTTGAAAATAGCAGTTAAGGAAATAGGTTGTGACGGCCTATTCTTTCATATAGGCTATTTTTTATAGGCAAGGCAGGTGCAGGGCAGCTACTCCCCTCCTTCCTGTTCATCTCTCTTTTTCTCTCAGAGAGCAGGTCTTGTGGTGTTTGCGGCTGGGTGGTGAGATGGTGAGATTACATTGAGGGTGGGAAAGCTCTGCAGAGCGTGACACAGATAACATTTATACCCACAATGAGGCTACCAGTCTGTGAGTGTGTAAGTGAAAGACTCCCACCTAACACACCCATCCAAACCACAAGAAACAGAGAGGGGCAGAGTGACAAGAAGGGAACCAAAACGAGAAAGAGAAAGAGGAACTCCCTTAGTTCTTCTGCAACTGTTTTGGCTTAAACACAAATTCAACTAAATTTCCCAAATTCTCTTAACTTCCCTGTATTAAAGCCATTAGCCATGAACACAAACATTTGTATCTCACTGATGCAAATTATACTTCCAAAGGTTTCACAGGGGAGTATTAGTGAGGATAAGAGATAAGGTATGCTATGTTTGTACTCTGGACATGCTTAGTGACAAGGAACCAATTGCGTTTCTCAGTTTCTCACAAGCCTTCCAACAGCAACAGATTTCGCATGGAATGAAAGAATTTCGAACAGCATAGACCGAATGTGAACGCATTAGTTAAAGGAAAGTACCGTAGTGAATTCAAGCATAGTCCTGTTGAAAGAGCTTGCTAAATGCGCTAGTTAGCGAGTGAAACAAAATAATTTGGTACAGCACAGACCGAACGTGAACGCGGAAGCGAACAGGCACTTTATACTGAATCAATGGGACCTGACTGTTGGAGACCGTAAGTAAGATCTGAGGTAACATTGACTCAATGTAAAGTGTTTCGAGTTCGTGTTGGGTCTATGCTGTTTGAAATTCTTTCATTTCATGCAAAATATATTGCTGTTAGAAGGCTTGTGCAGCAGGACTATGCTTAAACTTGCTCCAGTATATTCCTTTAAGTTCATTAAGTCAAAGGTACCTCAGATCTTACTTCCGGTTTTGAATAATGAGTTTCCATTGATTCAGTGTAAAGTATTTGTCCGCTTATGTGTTCGCGTTCGGTCTATGCTGTTACAAATCATTTTGGTCCACTCGCTAACTAGTGCATTTAGCAGGCTCGTTCAACAGGGCTATGTTTGAAAACACTCCGGAGCACCGCTTTAAGGAGCTACTGTATAGCAAAAGGGAATGAAGTACCTTATGCCCAAATAAAAGACACATCCGTGGCTTACTGTTGGGGTTCATCTCCTTCTCAGTGCTCCAAAGGCCTTTACTCATAGTGCAAAAACTATGCTAATAAATTGTCATGTCAAATAAAGTCTGCCAATGCAGATGTAAATGAAGACTTCATCAGAGATGGGAGGGTTTTTTTGTCTCGCCTTTCTCATTTTTACCACAAGTCTTAGAAAACGTCAGCTCTTCCGTGTCACAAAACATGAAGGTCACATCCTTTTCCCAGAAATATTGAGTTTTTCTTTCTCTCTCACACACACACAAACATACGCAGCACACACACACACACTGCTCCCACTTGCTGTCACCATCTCTCTCTCTCTCTCTCTCTCTCTCTCTCTCTCTCTCTCTCTCTCTCTCAATCTCTGTCTCTACTCTCATTTCTCTGTCTCTTTTGTGTGCTGGACGTAAAGGTCAGGTTTGACGTGTGTTTGAAGGTAGCGGGAGTTCAGATGTTGCTGATATACTCAGTTGGTTCAAGCAATTGAGGCAATGGCCAAGAAAGCATTGAATACTAACACTGAGTTTCAGACGCCTCTAACCTTCTGTCAGTCTGCTTAGAGATGTCACGACTGTGACAGCACTGGCAAATATATCAATCAATTACAGTAATTAAATAACAATTAACATGACCAAAAATCACCACATTTTAGTTGAAGTTTATTTGAATATAGCAATTGCTGGCATCAGGCTGTTGGAGAGTTTCTTGCTCAGATATAATCAGAAATGTGTTGTTTGTTTTTGGAATATATGTGATCTTGGGCATTCACAGTGACAGTGTTGTGTGGCTCTAAGATAGAGCATGGTTGACAGACCAGTCAATACTGAAAGCTGTCACCTTAATGTGAACAAACAGCCAATTGACTCCCACACAAGCCACAGTACTGACAGGAGAGAGAGGGCAGAAGAAAGGACACGTTGCAATTTGTCTCTTCACTCAATTACACACACACACATGCACACACACAGAGACACTTGCACGCACGCACACAGGCACACACACATACATACAGACACACACACACACACACACACACACACACACACACACATAGGTTTAGAAGCTGGCAAGATCAAATCTTCATAAGGTTTTGGATGAAATGTTTCAAGACAGAGCTAACTGCAGTGTTCAAACTAGAATACATTCCTCTGGTTGCTAGACTAGCTAGACCTCTCACCCCAATCAGGTACTAAATCAAGCAACAAACAGGGAAACAACAAGCAACAACAGACACAAATCGATATTACCAGAAGAAAGATCTGATTTTTTTTCTGCCCTTGTCCCCTTGAGATTTGAATGCACCACAGAGGAATTCTATGGACTCCACATGTCAACAAACCTTCTCTGTGTATGAAAACAGAAGACTAAACACTGTGTGCTAAGGTACTGTTGTCTTTGACAAAATAAATTGCATATTTATTGAAATGCATATGAAACTAAAGCATTTGTACTTTAATATAAGCATTTGCAGACTGAAATCATCATATTTACTACTACTATTTCAGCTACTTAAACTTCCATTGAGTTTCTGTGGATGTTTGTACTATTCCTACATTTCCATGTAAAGGAAAACCCGAGCAAAGTCTCTGTAAGTGTGTGTGTGTGTGTGTGTGTGTGTGTGTGTGTGTGTGTGTGTGTGTGTGTGTGTGTGTGTGTGGGAGTGCGTGTTGGGGGTTATGCATACATGTCACAGGTTACAACAGAACATGTAAACATGGTACAGCATAGGAACACATGTCTGATCTACCATAGTAATCTCCTCATGTGTTTACATTTGTCACACCACAGATGGCTATCAGCCATGGAGATGGCACTGGCAAATAAACAGATAGATAAACCTGCTGATCAATAGATTGATCATGTTACGTTGTGTTATTCATCAGTGGTTCTCTAAACAGTTTCTGTGTCGTTCTCTGGAATGGTTCCTCTCCTTGAGCTCACCCAAGGGCTCCTAAGGATAGACCTGTTGGCTGAATTTCACAAGATGATCGTGTCACTGATATGGCCACAAGCGATAGGAAGGAGCGAGCATGAGAGTTGCTATGACGACCACACATCCTTGACAAATTGGTTTCTTAAAGACAAGGGGGGATGAAAGATATGAAAGAATGTGTGTGTGTGTGAGAGAGAGAGAGAGAGAGAGAGAGAGAGAGAGAGAGAGAGAGAGAGAGAGAGTTGGGTAAAATGGTGATTCACGGCTACATGCTTAATTTGAATCCATCTCATCTGTTTTAGTTCTCAGTTCAAGTCCTATAGCACCATTTATAATCCTCTCAGCGGTAGCATCACAAGCTCTCCCACGAGGCAAGGACACAAGGATTCAAGGATGCTTATTTGTCACATGCATGTGTTTACTGAGTGAACTGGTGCCTCTTGGTGTGATCTTCAAGCAGACAAACAAATCATTTGTGATATTCATGCATAAAGAAATGGCCCTCTTTGTTTTCTGACCTGCAGCAAAACTGCTAATTGGCTCTCCATGATGAAGAGCAGTAGCCTAATGTAAGATAGGGTCAAACAACATGACATAGTCAGAAGGTGAAGAGACATTGATATAAAATCCATGACGTACTTGTGACGTGTAGACTAAGGTGCAGTTTAACCTTACTGTGTGTGTGTGTGTGTGTGTGTGTGTGTGTGTGTGTGTGTGTGTGTGTGTGTGGTGAAGAATGTTTGATGGTAATTACTCATTTCTTCTTGTGTGTGTTGAGTGACGGCGACAACGACGATGTGTGTTTTGTTTTGTTTGTGAAAGCCTAGATGATAAAATGAGAAGCATGGATTTAAACAAATATCCCAATGTCATCCACAGGAGTTATCAGCACCCACAGAAATTAATTTCCTGCCTGTGGCTTATCGCTGGCCTTCTTTTATTCTCAAAGCGCTTCACTAACCCTCACCAGTAGGTCAAAAAGAGGTTGAAAGCCCTCGGAAAAGCTCTCTCTTAGACCCACACACACACACACACACACACACACACACACACACACGCAGACACACATCCATACGCAGGCACTATTGTCAAGCTCATGAACCTTCAACAGGTGTTGTTTTTCTGCCTGAATTGAAGTGGATATGTTATCCAGTAGGCTCTCAGCTGCTCTTGCTCATACTGCCATTGCCCTGCATGCCCACCATTAGTGCTTGTGTCCATTAAAGTGCCACTAAAGTCACTGGTGTCATTTAACAGCCCATTGCACTCAGCTCAGTGTGCTGCTGGACCGATGTCTGGGTGTGTAGGTTACAGGGGAAAAGCACAGAGGTGATGGGATCTGATAAGGTTTTTCCGATGTGTGTGCTGTGTGTGTGTGTGTGTTGAGGCAATCACAATGACAGATCTGTTAAATAGCCAGCTCACTTTTCCCTCAGCGTTGGCAGGGTAGTAGCCTAGGTGTGTTGACTGTGTAAGTGGGTGTTGTGCAAGTTCAAACTCTACAAGAGCTAGCTCAATGTTCAGTTCACACTAATTAAAATAGGCCACATCAATTTGCACTTGTACTGTACATCATTCCTGTTTTAACTACCAATAGTAGGCTAATGTCTGCTAATGTCTGCTGTTACAGTTAAACCTATTTATAATCATCCATCCATCCATCACTACATAGTTGATGCACCGATAAGTTGGTTGGAAACTTCTTTGCATCAGAGTGAATTAACTCTTGACGAGTAAAGCATTCTATATTATCCTTGGAAAAAGTTTAATTTGTGAACCGTATTTAGGCCTACGCTTAATCAGTCAGCAGACGTTGATCCCACAGCTGGTCGCAACACTTCACTTGATTAGCTAATTTGGTATTTCGTTATTTTTTTTTAATTGGACACAGTTGACGCGCAGATTCTTCAGCTGTTAATGCGAATGTGAGATGCGAAAAGATTGCTTTTTAGACGTGTAAATTTACTATATTTACTTTATTAGTAAATAGAGGGTCTCAATGGACTGCAGATCAAACAGGCTAAACAAGACCACGAAAGGATCAGAGAGAGAGAGAGAGAGAGAGAGAGAGAGCGCACAGCCGGGCAAACAGATGCTTTGTTTAGGCCATTGATAAGCTGACAAAATATAGCCGCGTATGGCTGCAGGCCAAACGTTTGCGTTGCTGTTCAGGAGCAAGTCACCGTGAGGAGACAAGGGCATGGGGATTAGATAGAGATATCAGCCTCATGGTGGAAAATACGGAATTGCTCGCCAAATCCCCTGTTCTTTCATGCCATTCCATGCTCTCCGCTCCTCACAATTTATTTCCCTGTTCATCTTCGAAATAGCCTTCTTTCTTCTTGAAATAGCCTAAAATCCAAGGACGATATAGGCTACCTCCACCTTTATGTCCATCATAACCTAACCAACAAATCATTTCTTACTTGTCTGTTAGCTATGTGCTGTGGGACAGAATGACAGCGCAAATGCAAACAGGTGTTGCTAGGTAGTAGAGGATTACGTGTGGGCCCTGGCGCGAATCTGTTTGCTCAGGGGTCTGTGATACTGAGGGACTGCTTTGCAACACTCCTTGTCGCTTCTCTGTTCTCTATGTTCTCTCGCTCCTTCGCTCTCCCTCGGCAAAAACGACTCTGTTGATGGCTTTTGTGAACTTCACACATAATACTGACTGGGCTAGAAATAAATAGTGTTTTTTGTTGTTGTTGTTGTTGTTGTTGTTGTTGTTGTTTTTTGTTGTTGTTGTTTTTTTGTAAATATAGTTTTGAAGAAAATAAAGTCGGCCTATGCTGACGGTAAAGATTGTGCTGATAAATATTTTAGATTATGTGGGAGCAACTATACAACTAGGGAAAACAGGTGATTTTTTTAATGCTATTATTTTCATGATGCATTCACATCTGTTATCATTAGGTTTGCTTGACAAGGAAGACTCAAAGGAGACTGGAAACCACTCTATGCGTCAAACGTTGTAACCAATAATATTTATCCATTCCGTGGGGCAGGGATAGTTTAGAATAGGTCTAATGGTAATAATAAAAAATAAAAATAAAGAAAGGTTAAGCGAAAATGCTGTATCTGTGTACATTCTTGCGTCACAATTCTTCATTTAAGATTTGCTGTCTCTCGGACTGCGTCAAGAACTTGCATGTGCAAGGTCTAAAACAGTTACTTTAAAATTAATGTAAAACATTTCATGAATGATAAAATGATAAGATGACAAGTAATGTCCGACTTGAGCACTTTAGTCTTGATTATAAGGCTACAGATCATTAGCTACAAGGTGGAAAATATAACATCAGGCTTTGCGCTCAATCGGATGCGTGAGTCTCTCTGTCCATGGTGCTGAAACTGCACCTCAATGACGTGGGTTCGGTCCGCGCGTCACCAGAAGGAGGAGAGGCGAGAGGGACCCTGAGAGATGCCTTTTTCGCGGGGGATGAAATGGACAGCCTCTGTCTCAAGGTTGTTGTAGCACACCAGCAAGGAACAGTGAAAATGTCTGTCATTTTAGTGACCCTCAACATAAAGTCTGTGAAATTTTGAAAATAGTTAGTCTAAAAATTAACAGCTATTCAGTAAGGTTCGGCAAATCTTTCACAAACCAGGAGGGAATGTTCAACAGACCCTGATTTGGAGTCTAAACTTGCCAATTAATGCACTGTATCTGATTGCAATCTATACAATGACAAGGGGGAATGTCAGATCAAAACACAGATATGCATATTTATCATACATGAATTCCAGTGCTCTGTTGTCTTCCTCTGAATAAGAAGAGGATGGTTATTTTTAGATGCACCACTATCCCCCTCCCATCCTCTGCTATCCTCCGCCCTCCTCCCCCTCGGGACCCGTGCCAACATCCTACCCCAGGTAGATTCGAAACTGACGTCAGACCCCTCGTAGTTTGACGTGTGGACGTCCCCACCCCTCCCCACGATTCGTTCTTCTGTACATTTCAGTATTGCTTCATTACACGTAAACGC
The DNA here is from genome assembly GCA_027497455.2 of Sardinella longiceps. NCBI lineage: Eukaryota > Metazoa > Chordata > Actinopteri > Clupeiformes > Clupeidae > Sardinella > Sardinella longiceps. The sequence goes on along the minus strand of JAODXP020000008.1, from coordinate 21,559,584 downwards.
AGCTTGCGATTTGTCTCCTCACAAATAGACACATTTACGTGAAAAAATAACCTGAAATCAACGTTCGTGAGGAGCAAAACAGCGGACCAGAAAATTGTGACGGATATTTATACTATTTATTTTTTGTCGTTTTTAGTGTTGTTTTGCTTTTGTCCAGTCAGACACGTAAAGAAATATATTTTTTCCTCTATAATAGCCTGACATCTGAGATGGAAGTGAGATGTTGCGCCTTGATCATTTACAGTGTTCTTGCAGCTCTTTGTATTGCCGTGTCCTGGGTGAACGCCTTAGCAGCAAACAGACAGTATCTGAACGAGTGGGCTGTGGAGATCCCCGGGGGGATCAATGCTGCCCGCGAAATCGCCAGAGAGCTCGACTACGAACTAATCAGACAGGTAGGCACGACTTGGACCCTCAATGAAAATTCATCAATCTGCCTCTCCACCACTGAGACGCTGGTGGGGATGCTGTTTATGGCTTTCATCTTTGTTATTCATAGGCTGATTTGCCTTTGCATGCTCGTGAAAGCCATATGACCACGAGTGTCTGTTTTCACAAGAAGTGTGACTGTCGTCTAATTCTTTGGATTATGACATTCTTGTCAAAACGCAAAGAAAGACGTATTAATCTTTCGGTTGATGGAAAGAAAAGTGAGTTGTAAATGTTTTCTCTGACGACTGACTAAGCGTAGGCTGCAGACTTCCGATTCCTGGTTCAAAATATTGTCATAAAGACATTTTCCATAAATGATGAGACGTGTTTAAAAATGAGCTTGAAACTCATGTAGCCCATATCTTCACGGTTTTGTCAAAGCCGTTTCAATGAGTAACAGGTGTGTCTAAGGGGAGGGCTGGGACGGTATACAGTATGAGTGAAAAAGTGAAGGGGCCGTTGTTGACTAAGCATACCCTATGTAAACATTAGGCTAATTTATTGCGTCGGTGGAAGAATCCGGTCTGGGTACACTGTAGCCTATTGTCAATGTTCACTTCCGATATTAATAGTCATTAATGAGGAATAGAATTTTCCATTCTAGTCATAAAACCATAACAGGAAGTCTTTACAGTGAAATTGCATACATGGTTTACTTCACTTTTATGTCTGTAAACTTAGGGTAGTATTGAAAAGTGTGTCTGCATTTTTATACTTTTAGGGATAAATCCAGTGTAAATAAATCCATAGCCCTGTTGATCAAACTTACCAAGTGCTGTAGGTTGGAAAACAAATAAGAAAATTTGGTGCAACAGAGTGGGGCACAAGGGCTTACATTTAATTTCCTTTTATTATGCCCCATTCAGTCAGCATTAGTAATCGTTTTTTTTTTTAATTCAGAACATCAATGTAGCATCTATGTAGCATCAAATTTTCTAAAAAAAAATTTTTAAAGACATCATTCAGGTAGGCTACCTGGAACAACAGGCATATTGACTAGATTTCTCCTTTAACCTGTCTGCTGCTTACCACTGAAAAACAAACAAAGGAAGTTTGTTTCAAGAAAAATTTAATCATATAGTGGAAATATAATATATATCTTGTGGATTTTTCTTTACACCAAAGCTATATCGGTAGAGTTTAATGAATCATTTCATCTCAAGTTAAAGTGAAGATTATGAATGCCTTGTTATTTGAAGGACCAGACATATACTGTAGTTCTCTCAACATGTTGGAAAGTGGATGGGTAATGGGGATTCACTTACTGCCATCCACAGATTGGGGCGCTGGAAAATCTTTATTTGTTCAAACACCGGAAACATCCTAGCAGGGCCAAAAGAAGCGCTGAACATGTTACAAAGAGGCTCGCTGAGGACGACAGGGTAAGTGATCTGTAGTTCACTCTCTAGCCTCTATTTGTTTTGCTACAGTGTTGTTGTTGTTGTTGTTGTTGTTGTTGTTGTTGTTGTTGTTGTGTGAGAGAGATAGTGCACATGAATGTGTGCATTTGTGTGTGTTCATTTGAAGACAAGGTTGAAGTCAACTCAGTTTAAATACCACTGCTCTCAGGCCTAACCTGTATATTTAGTTAATATCTAATCAGTGTAGAGGAGGTTGAAGCTTACCCTATGTGTGTGGGTGTGTGGGATATTTATAACGATGTGAATGCATAGACTAATGTGTGATCACTTCTGTGTGTGTGTGTGTGTGTGTCAGGTGACGTGGGCAGAACAGCAGTATGAGAAACGGCGGGCCAAACGGGCGCCATTGGGCGAGGAGTGTCAGAGCTGCTCGGCAGATAAGCTCTTCAGCGACCCCATGTGGAACCAGCAGTGGTACCTGGTGAGTCCTCTGCTTGCTTTTCTCTTCTGAGATCCCGGGTCTGTTTTTGGATTGCTGGCACTTCTGGCTTGCAATCACATGTTTTGAGAAACACAGTTCCCCTGTTTTTTTCCTTCTCCTTCCTCTGGTCTTTTTCTTGCCTGTGTGTGTGTGTGTGTGTGTGTGTGTGTGTGTGTGTGTGTGTGTGCACGAGGTATGATTAATATTCAAAAGCTGAAGCTGATGTGCTTGCTAAAGGTTCTATTTGAGAGACCCAAAAGCTCAGAGGAATGTAGCTGTCCCAGATTAGGTTTACACTTGTGCATTGGCTAATTCACAGTATGTTTACTCTGTCGAATATGTGTTTTGTGCACATTATTTTATAGCATAAGGCCTACAAAGATTTTATCAGACTAGTTGGGATCAAAAGATTTAATGCATGCTATGTTTATTCAGCAGTCTGCTTCAGGATATGAATGTCTCTCTCTCTCTCTCTCTCTCTCTCTCTCTCTCTCTCTCTCTCTCTCTCTCTCTGTGTACATAGTGATATTTGCTACCTACACCTGCCATGCAGACACAAAGCGTGTCTTAGGTCTGAGTCACCTGCTTTGGTTGACGTATATCTCATCCTGGATGCTCCAGCAACCCTAATGGAATTGCTCATAAATGCCCACTTGCCACACTCATCATCACCCCCCCCCCCCCACACACACACACACACACACACACACACACACACATGCTCTTAAAGCACTTACAGAGTTTGCTCTACCTGCTGCATACACGGGTTTCATAGACATCCTACGTCACTGAGGCTTCTCGGAATTGTTCTGTTACTCTGGAATATGAGAGCGCTCCAGTTTGACCTGCTTTTCTTTTCCTTCAGTAGTAAAAGGTAGAGGGCATGTGAGATTAAAGCTTAACTTGGAAGCAAGAGTAGCCGTTGATGTAATCTGTTTGTTACTTATGAAATGATATCTGTATTACACAGGAAAAGGATATAAAAAGAAGCTTTTGTAGGATTGTTAATAATGATATCTACTTGACTGTTTTGAAGGCTTATGCTCAGAAGAAAAAACATGTTTAACAATTTGTGAAAACTGCTGTAGACGGAAAATTGCATGCTTCAGGGCTCTTAAATATAGCCTTTTCAGATTGTCGTGGTTGGCCCATTTAGCATGTCATGAATGTGCTCTCAGCCGTATTTTAAAAGAAGACATTTGATAAATTGAGCTGTCAACCACAAGAGCATCAGTCACATAACATTGTTCATCTATCAATTCATGATAGGAACTTAATGTGAAGTTAAGATATTTAAAGATTCTTTTAAGATTGAATATCCAGATTCTAGGAGAAAACATAGATCTGTATATTTGATGAGTATTTGTCCTCTTAAGAAATACAAAATGTCAGTTGTTATGCTAGTTCTGATAAAATAGTAATGGCAGATCTTTACTGGGATGGAATACCATCTTAAACTTATGAGATGCTTCATTAATACTTAACATTTTTAAAATATTTAACTGTGTGTGGCTACGGCACTTTAATAATAGAAGTTATTACTGTAAAGTGGGTTGAAGTACCAGGTTTTACTAGATGCAATTGCCTGTTCTTAAAGGAATTATCCAGAGTGAATCAACACGTAGCCCTGTTGTTTTATAGTGCCAAACGCTACTGATAGCCACCTCAATGACTGAATTTCGTGCAAAGCAGACTGAGATAAAGGTAACAGAATGGGGCATGTTAAAACAAAATCAAATCGATTATGCCCTATTCTGTTAGAGTTAGTTTCACAAACTTGGTCTATGTTGCACAAAATTCAATCATTGAGGTGGCTAACAATACCACTTAGCACTATAAAACAGCAGGGCTACGTGTTGGTTCACTCCGGATAATACCTTTAATAGTTTGTGAGCTTGCGATGTACATTTAGTCAAAGATTACCGTTTATCACGTGATATTTATATTTTAAAAATCATTATAGCAACATTAAATTTTATCTAGTTGTTATATGTTAAGTTAAGCCAACTCATAAAATGTCAGTTGGATATAGATATACGTTGTACATCAACTAAATCTTTGCCATGTGATGTGGTGCGATTTAAATACATCAATATCATAAAAAACATCAGAATTTTGTGTCATGGTTGTCTGTGTTAGAGGCATCTAATCATTTAATCACAGTTGTGACTCATAGTTTTAGCCATCACACAATGTTTGTGTCTGTGTGTGTGAGTGAGTAGCCTATTCTTGTGAGGACCACACAAATTCAGAGCATATGCTTGAATCAATACATGACTCATACACCTCCACAGAGCCATTAACGAGAAGGAGATTCACTCAAATCAGTTGAATTTGCACCAATGCACACAACCACCACACATATGGGATTTGGGCAATACATGTAAACATGACTGTGGTGTGTGTGTGTGTGTGTGTGTGTGTGTGTGTGTGTGTGTGTGTGTGTGTGTGTGTGTCTGTATGTGTGTGTATAGAAACGTGTGTGAGAATGTGACCCCTCCCTATTGCTTCTTTCCCCTTGAAATAGAGATCGCAGTGATGACTCATTCTGCACTGCGTGTGTATGTGTGTGTGTGTGTGTGTGTGTGTGTGTGTGTGTGTGTGTGTGTGTGTGTGTGTGTGTGCGTGCGTGGGAGGGTGAGTGAGTGAAAGTGAGAGAAGTGATGCCCTCCATTTTCTCCATCTTTTCTTGTTGCCTCTCTTCTCCCATTCCCCCCATCAGTTTCCTCCTCCTCTCAATCTCCAGCTGATTAGCTAATTAGAATGCTAATGATAAGTGGAGGGGAGTATTTCTCCGCTCCGCAGCACTAACATGAATACTGCATGATGACACTTACTAAACAAACCAGTGTACCTGTGTGTGTGTGTGTGTGTGTGTGTGTGTGTGTGTGTGTGTGTGTACAGTATGTGTGTGTGTGTGTGTGTGTGTGTGTGTGTCCTTGACAGTATTTTGTTGTTTTGTTTGCGCTTGTGGACCTAATGCTGGATGGCACTATGATCTATAAACCAACACTAACATTTTCATCCATTTCCAATCCCCTACATTACAGTGTTTATGTTTTTTATCCAGTAACTGGTTCTGTTTTGATGTTGTGATAGTTAGCCGATGCCTTGCATTGCTACTTTGCCAAAGCCTATGGGCTGACAGTATGATCTGTGAACACATTTTACTGAATTTAACTTAAGATATTTAAGACAGTTTAATTTTTAAAATGCCTATATCAACAGTTATTTTTTAAGCATATCATTTACATTAAGATGAACACGTTTCAATTGCATACAGATGTTAATCTACACTTACGTCCCTTCAGCACTTTTATTTGAGATTTGTGAAATAGTCTGGCGTTAAATGGGGGAAAGTGTGTATCACAGAGTACCGATCCCATTCAGCAGTGACTCAAGTGTGTGTCCTGATGACTCTCTGTCACTAGGAGTGTGTACTCCACTTCTCTCCTGTGGTGTAATCAGTTGGCAGCAGCACTGGCCTGCACAAGAGAGGTGTCCTGCCCACACAAAAGGCCTTTAGTACTTGCTATTACCACGCTGACAATTAGAAAGGTCAAACGGGGAGATTGAACTCCCCTGCACTCTGGCGGACACTGAAGCTTCTCGATAGTGTCTTTGGGCTCTGATAAAGCAGTGGTCAGTGATTGTCCAGGATTTGTTGATGTTCTTGATGCAAAAAGACGCACCAAACACTGTCTGCTTAAAAGTCTTGATGTGTCTTATTGATCATCTGATTGGCTGGATGACGTTATCTTATTCCATTTCTTTTCTTTTTTTCCTCTCCATTCTCTGCTTAGTTTTCTTCATCTCTCTATTCCCCTCTCTCTCCCTGTCTCTCACACTCGTTTTCTCCTTTTCTGTGTCTGTCTTTCCAGCAAGACACTCGTACTTCCCCTTCGCTGCCTAAGCTGGACCTGCACGTGATTCCCGTCTGGAAGAAGGGCATCACTGGGAAGGGCGTGGTCATCACGGTCCTGGATGACGGGCTGGAGTGGAATCACACTGACATCTACCCTAACTACGTAAGTCCCCCCGTCGTCAAGGCAACACCCGCGGCAACCATGCTGCTGAACGTACGCCTGTTCCCATGGCAACCCCTGCCCAACCACAGACAATCACACATACTCTTACACACTCAGACACACACACACACACACACACACACACACACACACACACACACACACAAATTAACCACAGATCAGCCTGAGCACAATCCTTCACGGCACTTTGCGCATTGAAGCCTAATGGATTATTAAAAACTTAAACCATTGAGAGGCGATTTATCCAGTCGGTCTCAGAGAGCATCAGTCCTCCCGTCACTCACATCAGAGCTATTTTTGATCCCCCACACACTCAGATGATATGTGCTCTCGGAGTCTGAGTGAGTGAGTGAGTGTAGTGTACTTCAGCCCCGTCACATTATTTTGTGTAGGAGGACAGGTTAACTAGATGAGGTTGAAGTGCTTTTACGCCCGCAAGGTTGTTCCAGCATATTTCATGTGCAAGGGGAGCACTACAGACAGGCCTTGGCAGGCTAGTTCTGTTCTGTTTGTAAAACACACTGCCGGGTATGTCAACACACACACACACACACACACACACACACACACACACACACACACACACACACACACACACACACACACACACACACACACACACACACACACACACACACACACACACACACACACACACACACACACACACACAGAGATGATGACACAAAGGGGGCAGAGATAGAATGGGCTGAGCACACACAGATGGAGCCTCTCTTGTTCACTGTGTAACCTCTCTCAATTAGAGAGCTCTTCATTAAGCAACACACAAACACACAGTACAGTACATACACTCTGGACACTTGTGCACTCGCTCACTAGGCAACACACATTATTTTCTACCACATAATTACATCTTATTCACATTTCATTTTACTTTTCACTTACAGTAATGAATTGGTGTGTTGTACTTGCACTTGTACTTTAAAACTTTATATAAATTGTTTTATGTTCACATATGCAGAGCAGAGGTTTAAATGAAATATGATTCATCTATTGCTATTCTAAGGCTATTACTCATTAGCCTGGGAAATATTGTTTTCTTTTCTGATATAGCTGTTGTGTCGTATTGGCAATTTATGTTGGTCTTGGTATTGAGTTGTT
>JAODXP020000008.1:21489639-21547139 GCA_027497455.2 Sardinella longiceps | reverse complement strand
ACACACACACACACACACACACACACACACACACACACACACACAAATATGCACACACACACACACACTCACAGAGGAAGACAGATGGAGGTAGTGATTAATTGGATAGAATGATGCAAGACAAATCTATAATCTTTATACTTGAGGCTCAACAAACTATACTTTACTATATTTTGATATATTAATATTATACTATTAATAAATGATTGTTGTGGTTTAAATGAATATGTGTGGGGTCTGATACAGGGACGAAATGGAAAGGGCTCCATCTTTGTGTGGGCCTCCGGTAACGGCGGTCGCCAGGGTGACAACTGTGACTGCGATGGCTACACTGACAGCATCTACACCATCTCCATCAGCAGCGCATCCCAGCAGGGCTTGTCGCCGTGGTACGCCGAGAAGTGCTCCTCCACCCTCGCCACCGCCTACAGCAGCGGAGACTACACCGACCAGAGGATCGTGAGTCCAGACGACTTTGCCTCTCTTTGTCTGTGTGCTTATGCACATGCTCAGTGTCTCTCACTCACTCGTTGGTCTGGCTTTGTCTTTTTCTGTATGTTTTTTTCTCTCCTCTTTGCTCAGTCCTTTCTCTCTCTCTCTCTCTCTTTCTCTATGTCTCCCTCGCTCTCATTTTCTCTCCCTGCTCCATCCCCTTCTAAATCCATTTCATTTTCTCACTGTCTGTCTATGCCAACCTGTCTGAATTTTGCTCTCCTCCTCTTTCTCTCTTTCTCTCAGCTCCATTCCTTTTTAATCCATTTCTTTCTCTCACTTACAGGTTTCATATTGAACACTCACAGACTCCCCTTGGCTACTATTCTCCCATGACTACTCTACCGTGCTTTCTCTGATTGCTTCTCATTGATTTCTTTTGGAAAAAAGTCTCTGTCTCACTCGTTCACTCCGTCTCTCATCCACTCCTCTGCTTCTTTCTCTCCTTTCTAGTCTGTCACAGCTCCTTAAGCTCTGTCCATCCCCCTCTCAATGGCCCCCTCCCTCCCTCTTTTTCTCATAAAATACACTTTCTGTCAGTTGTGTGAAGTGTAGTGACTGCAGACTCAGTCCTCAAGCTAGCCATATAAGCTTTAGAAGTCATGAAATTTGTGCCACATTAAAATGGCCCCCGTTTGTCTTGCTGTCACCGTGCTCGATAAGGACAGCGACTCCAAAATAAGCCTCAGGCCTGACCCGACAGCTCGGAGTCTGAGTCGTGTTTCACTGTGGGTGTTGACTAGACGATGCCATCGATCTCTGGTGTGTGTGTGTGTGTGAGAGAGGAACAGTGACTCATTCTGGCCTGTCCATCATCTTTGCTCGTGCCTAGTCATCGGGATCTAGCTTGATTCATATTTGATTGTATTGGCAGCTTCACATGTCTTTGGACTGCATATCATTTGAAGCCAATCCTGTAATGTCAGTCAAATGTTATTGTCAAATAAAGCATATGCTGTATACTGTACTTACCGGTAAATATTCATGTTTTATGCAAATGATCATGAACATGCTGCCTGAAGACATGCGTATAATTTAATCAAACTGATTTTGTATATTGAATCTGTTCAGCTTTGTCTCCTGTATCCATATGACTGTGATTCACTCACATGACTCCATGTTGCTGAGTAATATTGTGGTGTTAGTCTGTGCTGATTATTATTCTCTTGATCTGTGTCTCCGCAGACGAGCGCTGATTTGCATAACGAGTGCACAGAGACGCACACAGGGACGTCTGCCTCTGCGCCACTGGCTGCGGGGATATTCGCCTTGGCTCTGGAACAGAAGTATGTCCATGCTCATCCATTTACACGTTCTCTTCCACAAACTAAACATTGATTATTTTCCCCTAATTCTAACAGCAAAAAAATATACCTGTAATATATCCCAAGAGAGTGTAATTTTACCTGGACTTCAGTTTTTGTTGTCATTGGCGCTTATAGTCATAGTCATAGCACTCATACTCATGTACTCATAGATGGTGTGCACTGTATGATGTTGAGGTGCTAAGTAAAGACAATCTGTCTCTCTGTATCCCAGTCCGGACCTCACCTGGAGGGACCTGCAGCACATTGTGGTGTGGACGTCCGAGTTTGACCCGCTGGCTAATAACCCCGGCTGGAAGCGGAACGGGGCAGGCCTCATGGTGAACAGCAGGTTTGGATTCGGACTCCTCAACGCCAAAGCTCTGGTGGACCTGGCAGATCCAGCCACTTGGAAACATGTCCCGGAGAAGAAACAGTGCATCGTCAAGGACGAGACCTTCCAGCCCAGGTGTGTGTGTGTGTGTGTGAATATGAATGACTGAGAGAGTGAGGGTTTGTGAGTGTGGATTACTGGATTAGCATTGTTCAGTTTTAGCTCACACATCTGTGTATAGTGACCTAGATGGGGAAAAAAACGGCACATGCTGTCCCATGTCCTATGTCCTGTGGAATGCACCTGCAGGACAGCATCAACACATGTATTCATCTCTTCCTATTTAGTGGCCTTGACCTTATGTGAGACAGAGGTTGGACATTGGACATTTTGATTCTGGAATCAGTTGTTCTTTTATCATATGGTTTGGCCATTTACTCTGAAAAATCCTTCTATTTATAGTTTATTCACATTTATGTTGACTACAATAGGCAATAGGATTATACATTTTTTATAGGAATGTTGTGCAAAATCCAGTTCTTTCTGAAACAGTTCTCTCCTGACAAGGCAGCCTTGCTGTGCAACACCCAGAAATTCTAAGAAACGCATCCAAGAGTGTAATCTCATTAAGTGAAGACAGCCATCGCACTCTAATGCAGGAAACGCTGACATTCATGTAGATGTAGATAATATTACCCAGGCATGCCAGAGCCACACACATCACAATAATACTGTACATACAGAACACACACACACACACACACACACACACACACACACACACACACACAGATAAACTATTCAACCCTTATCACCATCTGTTGCTGTGCATGTTAATGCAGAATCATTCATAACAGCAGCACACACATAACAGTAAATGATGCACATGGATTTGCTGTGCATGGCTGTGTGTGTGTGTGTGTGTGTGTGTGTGTGTGTGTGTGTGTGTGTGTGTGTGTGTGTGTGTGTGTGTGTGTTCATGTGTCTCTCCCATCTCTAAGTCTGTGTTTTCCTTGTGGGTGATGAGAGACAGAACAGAAGAGATGAGATTTGGCTGCCTGTATTGCTGTAAGAAGCAGCAGTAGCCCGCTGTGCACAGCAGCGGATGAGCTGGTGCAGTGGATGTTAAACCCCCTCAGTTACACCACAGGGTCACGAACCCAACAGATCTGCCTTTTATTTAGCGCTGCCTTTCACAACTTGTTTTTCCCAAAGAACATATTGGGTAATACTGACATTCTGGGATTGCTTTGCTTTTGAGAAACACTTTGGATTTTTCCATCATAACCTACTGTACATAGGCGTTGTAGATAATTGTTATGTGGGGAGTTCTTGAAGACCATTAAAGTATGATAGTAGGGGTTCCCATACTGAGAAGAATTTGTTTGACCCTCTTATGTTAAACTTAATCTTTTCCAAATGTAAAAAGAGCATCACATCTTGTAGCCACTTAGCTGATGTGGGTGGAGCACTTGCTTTCCAATGGAGTAAAATCTGCCTTCGAGCTAGTAAAGTTACAAAAGCAACAACATTGAGCTGTTTTTTAGTCAGATTCAAATCTTCATCTGGTACACCAAATAGTGCAATTAAAGCACAAGGTCTCACACTCACTCCAAGAACATTTGACAAAACATCAAAAACTGATGACCAATAACCTGCAAGTTTATGGCATGACCAGAACATATGTGTCAAATTCGCCACATCAATATTACATCTAATACATGTGTCATCAACATCAGGGTAGAATGCAGAGATTTTGGCTCTGCTCCAATGTAGGCGGTGCACCACCTTGAATTGAATTAAGCCCAACCTTGCGCAAGAAGTGCTACTATTCACCCTTCTCAGAGTCTCAGACCATACATCTTCTGAGATTTCAAAGCCCAGTTCACTCTCCCATCCTGTCTTTAACTTTTCCACTTTAACCTCATTCATTGACATGATCCTAGAATACACATGTGCTGTAAACCCCTTTATCCAAAAAGGGGTTTCCAAAAGTAACTCTATTATCGATTTTTGAGGTAATGCAGGAAAAAGTGGGCTGTGACTCTTAACATGCTGGCGAATCTGAAGGTAGCGAAACAGATCAGTTTGCTGAAGTTCAAACTTAGCACAAAGGTCATTGAAGCTAGAGAAAACACCATTGACATATAGATCACTGATTTTGAGGATTCCTTTCCTGCACCATACAGAAAAGGCATGATCCAGTTTAGCCGGCAAGAAGTTATGGTTATTGCCAAGTGGGCTCTGGAACAAAAGTGTACCTCCTATGTCAATGTGCTTCCTGAACTGACACCATATTTTAAGGGTAGATATGACTACTGGGTTAGAAGTGAATTGCAAAATTTTAACAGGTAAACTAGATGAGATCAGAGCTTGTAGAGAGGTTGACACACATGAACTACCTTCCAACTCACACCAGTCTGTACCAGGAGACTGCAACCAATATGTAATTTTGTGTATGTTTGAAGCCCAGTAGTAGCCTCTAAAATTAGGGAGTGCCAACCCACCTCCCACTCTCTGTCGCTGGAGAAACTCTTTAGAGATTCTAGGATTCTGTCCATTCCAAATGAACTTTGATATCAATTTATCTATTTGGCTAAAAAAAGATTTGGGTAAAAAAATAGGAAGACACTGAAACAAAAATAGAAACTTAGGCAATATGTTCATTTTCACACAGTTCACTCTGCCCGCTAATGTTAAATGCAAAATGTCCCACCTTTGTAGGTCTGATTTAAGCTTAGATATAAGTGGAGAAAAGTTCTTATGAAAGAGATCTTGGAAGGTAGGTAATATATATTAAATCAGGAGTCAACTGAAAGAGTTGTGATTGGAAACCAGCTCTCAGCTCTTTTGCAGTTATTTGAGATGAGCAATAGCTTTGACAAATCAGAGAGTAGAATACTCATTATTTTGCTGACACTCTCAATCTCCACATATCATGCCTACTATTGCAGCACAACATCGCTGTTGCCAGAGTGTGAGATCTGCATGAAAGTAGAAATTTATATTGGGCAATCTACTGTAGATCACATCTACACAGATTACTATGGTTTCAGTTGCCAAAGGAAAATAAACCAGCACTTTATTATTGTGATGGTTAGCATGAACAGAAAGTGTTTGTTTTTTGTCATTTCTGAATGTCTTTTTTTGTTGGGGGGGGGGGGGGGTAATACTGTCTGAATGAGTGTAACCTACCTGAGCAGATGGGTGTTCTTCCCTGGGGATTAACATACCGGTGGTCTGCCTGCTTCAGGAAAATCTGTTGAAGCAGGAAACGCATCATAAACCCATTCTCTGGAAAGGCAGTGCAGATGTAGGCATTAGGAATCTCTACAATGCCAAAGGACTGAGAGGTCATAAGCCATGTCATTCTATCCATTTAACACTGCCTGTCAGTTTTCAGACTTCTGACATTAAACGACGTCAGGTACAAAGTAGTTCTTAAATCAGCAGCAATGCAACACTAACAAGTAAACATGTATGGCTGATATTCATTTAACCTAATTCACATAATGGACATGCAGTGGTTTTAATCCAAGCATGAGAGTCCATTGGTTAGCGGAAACATCCCATTTCTTTGACGAGACTAATTCCAGACTAATCAGTGCTGGCTCGCTAATCTCTCAGTCATTTGCGATGAGATGCCGGCATCACTGCCATCGTGGATGGGAACGGGGCGTAACCTGGCACAGGCGTGGTCGGTCATCTCTGTCGTCACATGTCACGTCCGTGTCAAGGCCCGCTTGTTCGTGGATAGTAGGTGCTGCGTCTTTTTAATCTGCCGGGATCATTAATCTGGGCTCGGCTTCGGAAGCGTGCGCTCCATTCATGTCTGTGGGATTATCTCCGAAACAGCTCAGGCGGGAGCCAGGGGGAGTTGGGAAGTGCCGAGGGTGACCCCCAGCCCCACCCTCACTTCCACTCCACGTCATCACAGTTGATCAACCACTATCCTTCTCAGAAACAGTGTTCCTGTTTATTCACCTGAAAGAATGTGCAGGTTTTAGGTCAGGGCTTGTTTAGTGAGAGTGAGAGTGAGTGAGAATGAGTGCCTGTACCATGTTCCATGTGTGATGAATGGATCTAATCACAAAAAAATGTATCTGTCATACTCCTAGTTTTATAGGATCAAAAAGCTGAGTTTTCCATAACAAATTGCAGCATTAGACATGAATATTCTTGCGTGTCTCTTTGTCAAATTGCAAATTGCAGCTTTATAAATGCATCTCTGTCTGTCTGTGTGGGTCTTTGTGTGTGTGTGTGTGTGTGTGTGTGTGTGTGTGTGTGTGTGTGTGTGTGTGTGTGTGTGTGTGCTCAGACCCCTGAAGGCAGCTGGTGAGATCACTATAGAGATCCCAACCAAGGCATGTGCTGGACAGGAGAATGCAGTGACCTCACTGGAGCACGTACAGCTGGAGGCCAGCATAGAGTACACCAGGAGAGGAGACCTGCACATCACCCTCACCTCCCCATCAGGTACACACACACACACACACACACACTTATGCTCATACAAGCATATGCACACACATATGGACACATGCACTCAGGCACCTGGGGACACTTCTATAACACACTCATATCCCTCTTAGGTATACATACATACGCACATACACACACACACACACACACACACATCTGCAGATACTCACACAATGAAAAAACATATGTACACAGACATCAGGGGAGGGATACTCATTTCCCCCCCAGGTACAAACACATACAGCACATACACACACACACACTCTGACGAAGGTTTTTCTTATTTGTAGGCACCACAACAGTGCTACTGGCGGAGCGGGAGAGAGACACGTCCACCAATGGCTTCAGGAACTGGGACTTCATGTCAGTTCACACGTGGGGAGAAGATCCCTCAGGCACCTGGACTCTCAAGATCACAGACACTGTAAGTCTCCAGTCTCACCCTCTCAACATGAAGACACCACAAACTTATCTGCACAGCTTTCATTCACTTTTCTTCAGTCTCTTCCCTTATTCCATGGCTGTATTTTAAGCTGCACTTTCTCATTCGCTCCTGTCTCCATTTGCCTCTTTTGTGGCTTCGCTCCTAAATATTTAATCATCTGCCACTGGTTCTCTATCTGTGTCTATCACTCTGCCTGCACTACTCATCCATTACTGTAAGATCTCAGACCTCAAGCTCACTACTACCATGATGCAGCATTATTCCTCTCTCTCTCTCTCTCTCTCTCTCTCTCTCTCTATCTATTCTCTCTCTCAGTCTGGTCGTATGGAGAATGAAGGGCAGATAGTCAGCTGGAAGCTGATCCTCCACGGAACTTCGGAACGTCCAGATCACATGAAGAAACCAAGGGTGTACACACCTTACAACGCTGTTCAGAACGACCGCCGTGGTGTGGAACACATGGAGGCAATGATGCAGGTGTGTGTGTGTGTGTGTGTGTGTGTGTGTGTGTGTGTGTGTGTGTGTGTGTGTGTGTGTGTGTGTGCTTTCATAAGTGAGCTCACAGTGTAAAAGAAAAGAATGACACTATTGGAATAATTCTCATGTAACGTAATTGATGAATAAAATATTAATCATTATCAACCTTAATTATGAAGGTTCAATAACCTTAATTATGAATATCTGCAGTTGAGTTGAATGATGTACTAAACACTTTTATCTTCTATCTCTTAGGAAACCCCCACAGAGAAGCCAGTGCAGAAGGCTCCTCCTGCCCCCAAGTCACCTCCCTCTCCCACCCCTGAAGAAGCATCGCCTCCCTCCTCCTCCTCCTCCTCCTCTTCCTCCTCTTCTCCATCCACCTCCTCCCTGGCCCTCCTGCGCCTCCTACAGTCTGCCTTCAACCGGCAGAGCCCCGCGCTCCCACCCCAGTCCCCTGCCTCCGCCATCCGCACTCAGCAGAGGGAGGAAGTGAGGGAGCGCGAGAAGGAGAAGGAGAAGGAGAGAGAGAGAGACCGGGAGAGAGAGAGGGAAAGGCAGAAGGAGCGGGAGCGGATCCCGGAGCAGAAGTTCTACCAGGCGCTGGAGCGACTCAAAGAACAGCGAGAACCGGAGGAGAGCCTGTACCGTGACTACAGCGAGCGCTTCTACGGCAACCAGCCCTACCGACACCGCGACGACCGCCTCATCCAGGCCCTGTACGACATGCTGACTGACAACTCACAGTGAGGAGGAGGAGGAGGAGGAGGAGGAAGAAGAGGAGGAGGAATCGGGGAGATGAAGGCGATGGGGTGGGGATGCGGGGGGTTGGGGGGATATAGGGGTGTGTAGTGGAAAGCTTTTAATGAAGACTTCACAAATCCAAATGAAAGGATAGGGTTAAAGAAAAGGTAAATAAGCGAGGGATGTACTGTAAGGGAAGGTGAGCAGTGTATGGGGGGATGAGGAGAGGAAGAGTAGAGGGGTCCTGGGTGAGGAAGATGACTCAGGGAATGGGGGGACCAAGGGGAAGGAGAGTGTGATCGAGGGATGAAAGAAAGATATCAGAATAGGAAGTGATATCATCAGGAAGATCCTGAGTGTAAGTGCCAGTGGGAGAATGAGGAAGTAAGCCTGGGCAGTACTCCAGATCAAATCAGCACTGGAGTATTTGAACACAATGACATCACATTTTAGGCCTTTGACATGATATAGTGTTTGGGATTACATAAGGGTTTAAACTCCTGAGATTTAGTAGACTTTGCCCAGAGGCTGACGTCTGATGTTCGGTACTTTACTACAGTAGAACGACCACCAGAGGTCAGTAAAACAACATGTCTGAAGCAGCAGCAAAGCAAGTACCAAAGTTAAACAAAATACAATTGAATCGAAATAAGAAAAAAAAGGCGCCAGTGATTGACAGGCTTTACAGCCCAAACCACCTGAAATACCCACGAACATAGAATCCCGTGAGAATATTCCGCTGTCCACTGTATCTGTGCATTCTCAGAAGAGAAACATACATTAGATATGCAGTACAGCAGATATTGCCCAGGCTTGAATGGATGAGGATGACCAAAGATGGGGTTTCAGGATAGAGGTAGAGGCTGTACTCAGAGAGTGATAAAATAAAAGAAATAAACTTTAGGAATGGCAAAGGATATAGCAATGGTAGCAGGGAATACGTGTATGAGAATAAGGGGTTAAAAAAAGATTTTAAAAAGGGAGGAGAGGAGGGGTGAGGGGTTGGGGGAAGGAGAGAAGCTGTCACACTTCCAAACAGGTCATTTTCTGCACCTCTGACTCCAGCCCACAGCATTCTGGCCTGTCAGTATGAATGTGTTTGTCTTGCTGCCTCTCTGTCTTTCTACTGTGGACAACAGATATCCAGCATTCTGTTCTTTACGAAGGGGAGATTATCCACAAAATCCAGTGTATCAAGATTTCTGGCTATTCTGACTATTTGTGGCGTCTGGCTATTTCACCAGCTGCAATTAAATTGCTTTGTTGGACCATAGACTTCGATTTCAGCTAAACAAGGCATAGCCTAACATTTTAGGAGAATGTCTAAACCTTGACATCATATAGAATTGCCAGGGTTTTTAATTAAAAATTGCAGAAATCTTGTGCCGTGGATTTTAGTGCTAATTTTCCCCAGGAAGTGTCTAAGCAGAGGCCTTGGCAGTAGCATCTCTGCTTTTTACTTCCTGTCATGTGACCAGGTTAGCTGCACTCTGATTGGTGTGTCCCAAAGCACAACTCCTCCAGGTCCGATTTTTAGGCAACCATCTCATGCTGACATCATCTGTCCCTTGCTGCTGCATGCAAAACTTAAGAATAAGTAATCTCCTCCTTTATTTCTTTAAGTATATATTAGATTATACTAAAGACGATGATTGTATGTTGTTTTGTATGACTTCCTTTACCTGTGTTTGAGATTTCACTCTGTATTCAACAGACACTTTACTATCCATGTCCTTAAAGATTTAAATGAGTCAAATCTATGCCATTTCGCAAAACACCTATGTATTCTATATACATACTGTATTCTACGTATCTAATACATTTTAACTAGAGGGAATACTCAACAGGGTATCTCTATGTATGAAACCATGAAATGTCTTTACTTTCATGAAAGGTTTTGCACCTTAATGCCAATTTACAATCCCTAACGTCTTAAATCTAAAAACTGAACAGGGGCCACCCTCTCAGGATAGATGAACGATTTCAAGATTTATCACTTCCAAATGCACAGTGCCATTATTTTTAGCCAATACCAGCTTTACAAGATTGGCAAGATTTTTCATTGGCCTTTGCGTTATTACCTCAGTATAGACTAAGTTCCACTGTAACGGTTACCTTTAGCAACTAAAGGACTTGGGTTGGATTTATTTTACATAATTAAGACGTTTGTTTCAGTGTATCTGATAATCTGTCATTCTCTGAAACGTTCAAAATCAGTCTTTGCTTTCCTGGACAGGTTAATATTGACTATGGTTTAATTTTATATCAAAAGTGCATTAGATAAAGATGGTTTATTTTTCTAAGAGAGCCTTGTAGTGTAATGACAATAAAATATTTATGACCTAGATAACCTAAATGCAAAACCCTAAATACTAATAGAGTTTTATTTATTCGTCATCTCATTCTTTGTCAAAAGTAGAATCTTGATAATGTTATATATCTGGAACTAATTATCTATCAATAAACCCTTCTCTGTTGTTGTGGTAAAGAATGGAATGTGCCTGTCTGTGTTTCCTGGTCTTTCTGTCAAACAGGCTAGTGTGCTGTTGTTGCCATCTGGACACTTTTTGGAATCATACAGAATTAATGCGTTGCTCAGTCTACAAAGAACATGTTGGACACCAAAATCTAGATTTGCCCAACACTTAAAAGAGACCTTATACTAAATATCCCCCGGCTGTGTGTTCTGTTGAGATTCAAAGGGTGCTGAAGAGAAGAGATTATGAAACATGTATTCAGACCTTCCTTTGAGTGCAGCCCTCAGATTTGCATAGTCTGTTTAGTGCAACTACCTACTTACTGTATGACACATCAGCTGAGTCTGGTGGTTCCAGAAAGTTCTTAGTTATTACAGGTTTGTGTTGAAGATCCACATTCTTGTTATCCCTCATATAGGAAAATCAATGAACATCTTTCATACACAATCACGAGTCTGGGTTGTAGCCTACCAACTGATCTATTTATTGCTGAGGGACAGCCTTGGTCTATTTTCCCAAAGCTCTTTCTTTCAGCCTCTGCATTTCTATCAAATTTTCTGACCTGGATTGAAAGGGTGTTACTCAGCTTCCAACTTTCCCATAGATGGCTAAAGTCAGAAGGCACTGGAAGAGAGATTGAAAGAGTGACTGCGAGAAAAAGAGTTAATTTGTCTTGTAATTTATGCATTATCCCATGTAGCTGCTGCTGGTGTTTGTTTTATGGCTTATCGTCTTTTCTTTCTTGCTGGATTGACTGACGCTCCTGTCTAATGCTGTTCAGAAATCCACTGAAACAGTTATTTTCGGTGATGTGCTATTGAGATTTCAGTTGGAATTTGTTCATAATAAACTGTAAAGTTATCTTGCAAGTGAACACTTTGTGTTGTGAGTGTGCTGGTTTCAGTGTGAGTTGAGATCCATAATGGGAAGAAGCTGCGGTTGTGTGCACACTCTCTTCGACACACGTGTGCACTCAGACACATGGATACCAACCTTTCCATGATCCTCAAGACTGCATCTGCTTTGGTTACCAAATTCTTCAGTATATAGTGCCCCCTTGTGGTAACATAGAAGATCTTTAACCTACTTTACTTGCTGAAGATCTCAGTTCACCATACAAATGCCAACACTCACAAATGCTTGCTATCACTTTCAACAAAAGAACTTAACAAGGGAAATGGGATTTCAGGGAGCTATTAAATATGAGTGGGATTTTCCTAACTCTATCCTCACAGCTGACAAATAGCCAGAAGCTGTGGGGCAGGAGAGAGAAGAATGCAGAAGTTGATTTTGAAATAAAGCTGTAAGGGTTTAAACACATACCAAGGATTTCACTGCTCGTCTCTGAATGAATATGTGTGTGGTGTCTGTTTCAAGAAGAAACTTCCTTCACTAGCTGCTAATTACAGTCAGCTCTGCAAAACCAGGTTGTGTGAGTGACCATAAAAGTAAACATTTTCCAAAGGACAGAACATAATTGTTTATGAGCTACAGGAAGGGACTGGGTCCTCATCAGACGGATGTGGTCAGGCTCGGGCAAGCCACCTCTGTCTTCCCTTACATCTAAAAGCACCACATTTTCTACAATCTTCTCTGTAAACTTTATTTGGGAATTTTGTATACATTCCACAAAAAATAAAATACAGTACATTTATATAAAAATGTAAAATACTACCAGAATTAGCACATCCTGTATTCCTCCAACGCAAAGGGAGATAACTTCATTAATGCAGAATTGATTACGATCTAAGAGATCCAAAGGTCTGGGCCTCTCAGTTTGAGTAGTCTTGCGAAATAAATGTTTGTAGACACATTACCGGAGGGTGTTTGGCTTTCTTCTTCAAATATAAAAATAACACATTGGGTGCTAGCTCGCCAACAAAAGAAAAGTAGCCTAGGCAATGCTTTGGTCATATAATTAAATAACAAAGAGATTGTGGTTTTACTCATACTGTGACACATAAAATTGTTTCTCTTCAAAACTGTAGGACACATGAGGTATACTGTATTTACAAGCTCAGACAAAGCTAATGCTAATGTCTCCAATTAAAACTATGGTATAAACTTGCCCTCAAGCAAAAAGCCTCAAGCAATCCCTGAGGCAGAAGAAGAATCCCAGACCAAAATGCTGCTGTAAATGGACTGCCATTGTTTAATGTTTATATAAGACAGCATTGACTAAGAAAGACGGTAGACTTCATTTATGCTCAGACCACTGATTTGAGATCATAGTTGGCAGATGACAAGAGACCACTGCGAAAAGCTTTTTTAGTCCACACGTATACAGTCCCACAAACTCTTTCTTCTTCATACCTCTTATTCTTTCACTTCTTCCCCCTCTTGATTTTCCCCCCATCTGGTAAGTCTGGTTGTATGCCAGGAGAACAGATTCCTGAAGCCTGTTAGAGATTGAGGAAGCAATGAAGAGGGAAGGAGAGCGGGGAGAAAGAGAGAAGAGAGAAAAGAAAAGAAGAAGGAGAGCCTGAGGCTAAGTTGAAGACCCGGAAAATGAACCAGGGAATATAATGAAGAAAGAGAGAGAAGAATTTACTTAACCAACACCACAGACGTCAGTGAAGAGACATTGAAAAGGAAGAAAGAAACAGAGAGAAAGAGAGGGATGGCACTCTTCCCAACCTTCAGGCTGCCCCCAGGTCAGTGTTACAAAGTCTTTGGTCTTGTTTGTGTCGCTGTAAACCCCATCCTCTCCCTCCTCTCTGACTCATCCCCAACTCCCTTCTCTATACCTCCATCCTCCCTTCTCCACTCCACTGCACCTCAAAACGTCTGGCTACGCTAGGACGCTGTGCCAAGACTTTAGGCTTTTGCAATGAAAATGAAGTAGGAGAGAGTGAGAGGGTGGGGTTCACTGTCCAAATCTGTTATCAGTAATGCATGAATGTTGTTCAGTGAAATGAGATGAGTGCTATTGTGCTGTGCTGTGCTGTGTGTGTGTGTGTGTGTGTGTGTGTGTGTGTGTGTGTGTGTGTGTGTGTGTGTGTGTGTGCACGAGCTAGAAGAGAAAACAGTCCTTTTAGCTGATAGGACACCAGTCAGGCAGTGCAGCTCATCAGCAATTAGGCGTGGAGGCCCAGACTCATGCTACGCCTAAGGCCAAAGACCAGAGAATAGACAGGGGGGCCTAGTGGGCCGTAACATTACACATGGCAATAGCACAGTCACGCATATACTGTCCATGTGTGTATGAGGTGGGGTAGGAAGGGTAGAGTGTAATGGAGCAGAGAGAGAGAGAGAGAGATGAAAAAATGGTTGTGAACGAAAAAGCGAGAGAGCAGCCATTTTGTTACTGCGCATGAATCAGGCGCGGAGAGCAGCCTGCTGAAAGCCAGCAGAAGTCCAGAGTAGCTGGGAAAAAAGTGCTGAAGCAGAGCTGGCGTTGGGTTTGATGGATTCCCAGGCTGACATGCTGCCAGACTCTCTTTACTCTCTCTCTCTTTCTCTAACACACACACACACCCTCTCTCTCTCTCTCTCTCTCACTCTCTCTCTTTCTCTCTCTAAAAAGGAGCATTCCTGTCATGCTTCGCAGGGAGCTGCAACTCGGAGCACTTTCAAACTGCTCATTTTCGCCTCAGAGAAAGAGTATGACTATTTTACTTGAAGCAAAAAACACTACTGCACAGTTGTCTTGTGCATGCATTTGTGTGTTCCTGTGCATGCAAGAGAGAGAGGAAGGGAGAGAGAGAGAGAGAGAGAGAGAGAGAGAGAGAGAGAGAGAGAGCGCTGCTGGCAGAGCATGCACTGAGGAGTGAGGAAGGAGTGAGTTGTTGGTTTTTCCATGCAGAAGCACATGAGCACACTCACTCTCACACGCGTGCGCACACACACACACACACACACACACAAGGGTGCTAACTGACTGAGGGCGGAAACTCTCTGCAAGGCTGTCAGATAGTAACAGAGATGTATCTCTTAAAGTGCTCCATCAGCTCTATGGTGCAAGTAGAGCATTGTGTGTATAACACATTAGAAAAATTAAATGAAATCAATTAAATGAAATCCATTAGCACTCTGTGGCTTATTGCAGAGTTTTTTTTTTCACGGAATACATTAACACAACAATGTGCATGTGTAGCTACAAACCAGTACATGTTTCAGATGTGTATCAGTGTATGCAGGTGACTACATGCACGTGTTACATCACATTGGGCTGACACACCACATGTCGCTGGTGATCCTATCGGCTCTCATCATCTCCATGTCTTACCTCAGGCACGCACCTCCACATTCTGCCTTTGGTGGGCCAGGGCAACTTCATGTGCTAGCAATCCCACAGTCAGGCTAACAGCGTGGAATGCGTTGTGGCTAACCTTTCTTTTTTTTTTCCATGTCCATGCGTTTCCCAAGCTGCACTGGGCTGAGTGGGCTCCCAAAAGGGGTTTGCCATAAAGCACAGCGGGTGAGGTTATTCACACGGTCAAACAAAGTGCATTGTGAGCGAGCTTTAAAAAGCAAGGGCTGCCATTGTCTACGTTGCAGCGGGCTGGCGTTCAGCAGCGAGAACACAGAGCTTTGACCTGTTGGCTCCGTATTGTTCGCAGGGCTGAACCGGCTGACCTGGAGACAACTCTTCCTGCTCTGCTTGCTGCTCTCGGGGCTTGTGTGTGAGTACGCTGGCCTATGGAAAGTTGAACTACAGTACAATGGAAGGCAATGCTGTTAAAATCTCTCTGCTAATGACTTGTAATGACATGTAATCTAATAATCTATTAAAGTTTTGGTGGGTCATAACCTTTTGGTGGGTCATAACCTGGCCATTATGATGTATAACAACATGTATAAACACTAAATGACAAGGACTTTATAAAAACATAGTTTCCATAAAGATACTATGGCATGAATTCTTTTATAGACTTTACCTAAGGCTCACAGACATCACATCTGTCTTGATGAACTATACATATAACGGTTTCAGTGCCAGAAACAGAAAAAGACAACAAAACATGTGAATGTCTGGCTGACAGCTCAGTAAACAAATATTTTTAAATATTGTAACTATAAGCTTCTGTCTCCATTTTACAGATTTCCTAAGGTTGAGGCGACCATTGACCATCAGGCTTATCTCTGGGCCCCGCTCAGGAAAAGGTCATGACCCTTCACATCGCCCTACAAAGACACCTTGGGGTGCTCCACTGGTGTGGGGTGACAGCAAGGATTCAGTGCACCAAAGAGCAGAGTATGCACAGCGCTCATTCCGCGTGGGGTTGATGGTTCTTGCCGTAGGCGGCTACACACACTACCTCACACGCTTCCTACAAACAGCGGAGATCCACTTCCTGCCAGGGCTGCCCGTCAACTACTACGTCCTGACGGACAACCCCGACAAGCTCATCCCAGCCCCGGAGCTGGGTGAGGACCGTGACCTGCGGGTCGTGCCTGTGGCCGAGATGCCAGGGTGGGAGCGGCTGGCACGCCGACGCATGGACCTCTGGGCCTCCACTATCGACAACCAAGCTCAGCAGGAGGTCGACTACATCTTCTGTGCCGACGTGGACCAAGAGTTCAAACACCAGGTGGGCGCTGAGATCCTGGGGAAACTGGTCGCCACGCTGCACCCGCAACACTATGGCCAGCCCATGTACGCGTACCCCTACGAGAGGAACCCCGACTCGCGGGCCTGCGTGCTCGACGAGGAGGGCGACTACTACTACACCTCGGAGCTCTACGGGGGCCTGTGCTCGGAGGTGTTTGCCCTGACCAAGGCCTGCTCGCAGCTCATCCTTCAGGACCAATCTTTGGATGTGGTGGCCCGGGAGCTGGAGGAGAGCTACCTGAACCGCTATCTGATTGACAGGAGGCCCACTGCCGTGCTCTCTCCCGAGTACAGCTGGTGGGACTCCCCAGTGACGCCCGAGGTCCCGCAGAAGAGGGTCATCTCACTGGGGAGGCAATGTGCCTCACTCAAGGATCAAGGAAAGAGCTCACTTTACTGCTAAAAGAGAACAAGAGTGCAAAGAAAGGAGGGAAGCAGAGAGGAAAGTGGAATGGATATGACAGGAGTGAGATGTGTGTAGATGAGATGGCAGCTAAAAGCTAATAACCACTTTGTGTAAGATCGGAATCATGCAGTCTGTGGATTTAGATATTCTATTCTGTGTATATTTTCCTGGCATCAAGTTATCAATATAATTCAAGATACCTTAATACAAGATACTTTCTGAAAGTAAAAGGGAGGGGGCAGGAAGATAGAGTATTAGAATGCTGATGACACATAATTGCTATGTTAGCGATACTGCTAACGGCACTATTAATCACAAGCAGCTATTCAATTCCTTGGATCTATAATAATGTCAATTATACAGCTAATTAAAAACAACAAAGCCTAGAACATATTGTATTGTAATCCAAATATCTGCCTATTTTATTGATGTAAAATGTACTTGTTTGTTGTATTTGATGGGTCTTAAGCTTGTTAAAAAAAATTAGCAGGAGGAAAATGTTGGAAATCTAAAGGGGGTGCTTGCGAAGTGGATCTCTCCTCTGTGGACCTGGCACTTGCCACACCACTAATGTCAGATCTGAGATATAACGCAAAGAGGCTGGTTGGTTCTCTGCGATAAGACCGACTGGAGCAAATGCCTGCTTTTAGCAGCCGGCTCAATCATTAACCCCCGCTGCCGTTTCAAGGTCTTTAAATACCAGGAAAAATACACACAGGAAGCATAAAGAGAGGGGGGGAAATGAGAGAGCGAGATGGAGAGGGAGAGAGAGTCAGCCCAAGAGAGGATGTGAAAGGGAGAGTAAATGTGTGTGAGAGAAAGTTACAGATAAAAATGGCGATGGAGGAAAGGAGAGAATGACACAGGGGAAATGAAAACAAATAAGATGGCAGACAAGACATTAGAGAGAGAGAGAGAAAGTGGTAGAGAGAGAGGGAGGGAGAGAGAGAGAGAGAAAGAATAAATAAGAGAGTGGGGTTACTGGCTAATGCTGTTTCACATGTGTGGTGCACACAGGTTTGCACACTCAGCACTGGGATCAGACTGAGCGTGCTCAGCTACAACAGAGACACACAGTCCTGGGCAGAGTGTTCTCTCAGCGGTTTAACCCCCACCCCACCCCCCAAGGGACAGTGCCCTAGTCTGCGGTGTGCCCTCACAAAAACGGGCATGTCACCTGGCATGTCAAACAACTCCGCTCACCCACTAACCCACCCACACTAAACACAGCAAATAAAAGAAAACATGCACACTGCACAGTCATACACATAGCCTTACAAAAACATTCTCCTCATCAACTGAACTAATGTATCAAATCCTAAACATTGAGGTCTGAAGTAAAAAGCTGATCATGGCAGATGGCTGATGCCGACTGGATGGAGCTCTTTCAGTGTTTTAATTTAGGTCCACTTCTGCAGACTACGCAACCAATCATCTCAATCTCATCACTAGTACTGAGCCAATCATTTGCACATTCACCAAGATTCGAAATTAAAGGACAGGTCCGAAAGTATATTGCAACATCCTATAAAGTTTGAATGGTTGCTGGGGAGCAGAATTTTGATACGTTTGTGCAGTCTGAGAGGACTGCTTGCTAGTTGTACCCTCTGGCCCAAACGAAAGTTCTGCTCACCAATAAATGTTCAAACTTTTCATGACACTGCAATATTTGGTCCTCATAACACCGGACTTATCCTTTAATATTTGTAACTATTGTTTTTTGTTGTGCTGGCTACAAAGTAAAGGAGGAAGAATTTAACCTGTCACTTAAATCCTGTCACAACACTAAGGCACAGATTATCTTCGCTATCCTCAATTTAAGACAGTAACGTTATGGCCACATTTTGCTTTCAACATCCCCGCGCCATCTCACTGACCTCAAGCTGTCAATTTTCACACAGTTTCACGGCCTTCTCATGGCCTTAATGCCATGTGCTCTCGACAGGCATGGAAAGTGGACTGCCCTCCTCCAACTGATTACATGCCCAACCTCATAGGAAGGTCGCCAGAGAGTCTGTATGCCAATAAACCTGTGAAGTAAACACACTTTTACAACAGAGAAGGGGAGTGATATCGCAGCAGATTTATTTGGAAGGCTGGAAAGATGCATGTTTTTATTGGCCTGCCAGACTAATATAAAATCACATCAATCATTTACATGCACAGATGATTACACATGTTCAACAATCTGTTCAATATACTTCCTCCCAGAACAAATATTTTCAGGTAACTAATAACAGAATGAAGTTCCCTTTAAAATGAAATGTAGCGATTCTTAGAACTGAACTGGATAAATTGTGGAAGACAACTAGGAAACGCCTCAGAGGAAGAAGAAATCCCCACTGTGCACACATGACTAAAGGAAAAGAATTGATCTGATGTGAATGTCTTTTCAAGTAATCTCTTCTTGAGGTCCTTTCTTTTATTTAAGCAGCCTTAAACCATCTCATCTCTCCTCCTACATGACCGCATGAAACCTTTGTACATGTCTGATCCTCTCTCTTCCCTCTTCCTCTGCTTTCCAGAGTCTTCAGATCTTTGCTTCTCTGACTCGCTGGTCTGTGACTCGCGTGTCAAACAATGGCTGCCAAACGCATCAGTACAATCCTGTCCATTCTTCATTGTGCGCTACCAGCAAGCTGTGTGAAAAGTGGCCGGGCCAGGCCGGGCCGGCCAGGCGTTTGGCTGCGCCCACACTCGCACTCGGCACGCTGAGCTGGCCACAATGAGCACTTGTGTCAACAACCGCCCAGGGCTGAGAGGAGAAGGAAACGCAGGGCAGCAGATAGAGGAGGCTTGGCGTGCCAGAAACAGTCTTGCTCTCAGGGCCATTGTTCCTCAGAAGAACTGTCAGCAGCACACCACAAGAGCAAGAGCCATGACTGTGTACACACATTTGTGTTAACACAGAATTGCACTAGTGTGGACAGCATGCGCAGGGACAATCACACACGCTCATAGGCCTCACACTCACACTTCAATACATCCTTACTAATCTATGAGGTGACAATCTATGTGTGTGTGTGTCTGTGTGAATAATCCCATCTACAAACCTCCCTGTTAGTATGGGTGTGGTGGCCTGTCCCCAGTAATCTTTTGGATTCACACAGGCTGTCCCACACCCAGTCTAGTTTACACCACAACACTGAACGACCATCCTGACCACTGACTCAAAGAGATAAGACTGATTAACATGATTGCATGATTGTCGCCCTTTCCAAAAGAAATTATCTAGTCCTGCCTGGGATGCCCTACATGGCTGAAGTAAAATGCCATATAAGACAAAAGGATACAAGGAATCTTGTATTTTATAAAACATAACCTTCTAATTTTTATTCGGATGAACAAACGAAAACACCACCACTTTGGAACCTGTTGCGGATGCGGACAAGCCATTAGCATTAGAACTGATGCACATGGGATTCGATTTCTGTGATGTTCTATGACGTAGATAGCCGTCTCTCAGCTGATTATTACGAGCACGTGCATTGTCAAACCCCAACAAGCAGGCGGCATTGTCAGCAGCACACTCACACAGGTAGTTAGCTAGTTTACCACTGTATCGTATCGCACGTACACATGTGTGTAGCTCTGCTGCGAAGTTGCTGCACATTTCAGAGGATTTAAAGGGAAGGTAGGAGAAAAATGAGAGGCCAATCAGACTCACAATTTTAGAACTAACCCTTTCGAAAGTCCCTCCCTCTACTGTCTCGGCGAAGCAAAGTTGTTCAGTATATGCCCAATCGTCAGAGGGACTATGGTGGAAGGCTGGTAAAGATGGCGGCTCTCTCCGAGGATGGGAGGTACGGACTGAATTGTAGCCGACGGAATGCGGGCAGAATCACAGTATTGCACGTAAAACTGACGGAGACAGCCATA
Source organism: Sardinella longiceps (assembly GCA_027497455.2). Taxonomy (NCBI): domain Eukaryota; kingdom Metazoa; phylum Chordata; class Actinopteri; order Clupeiformes; family Clupeidae; genus Sardinella; species Sardinella longiceps. The sequence goes on along the minus strand of JAODXP020000008.1, from coordinate 21,526,545 downwards.
AGAGCGCTAGAAAACTACCAAAACTGTAAGGTAAGTTGAATGGAAAAGCACGACAACTAAGTAGTAAAGTGTTACCTACACTTTTTCTGAAGTTTTCTAGTCTGGAGTGGAGACATTTGCCACGCAGTTTGTTGATGGCCTCTGGACAGCTTTCTGAAATAAAACATCCTAAAAAAAGACGACATTAACTATAGATTGAAAACGATTATTTAAAGTCCACAGTGGAGTATTAAGTAACTGGGACAATTACTATTACTAGCGGCCCAACCGTTCCACCTTTAAAGCTAAGCGACAGCACAGACTTTAAGCCAACACAGCACTGTGATAAGAATTTATGCAATTGCCATCATTTATCTTCTCTTTTGAATTGAACCTGTAACGCTTATCTGATCAAACCAATAATACCCCCAGCCCCTGTCCATATGCCAAATGTACTCGATAGATGCCCCTGAACATTATTAGTTTTATACAGTTACGTTAGCAGGTCTTATGGCTATCTTATGGCTTCTAGCCAGCCTGCTAGCTCTATAGACTTATAGCGTTAAGGGTTAAGTTGCTAACATTTGCAACTAAAGACTGGGGTACTTAAATAATTTCATGAGCCCCTTAAAGAACCAACAACGTGGCAGGTTGACCAGTAAGTTAACTAATATTATAAATGTCATGAAACCGGTAAACTTAAGTTGTCGTAGGCTGGAACGTCAGCAAGAAAACTAACGTTGGTTAAAGTAAATAATGGCGGATCGATTGCCTTCTCGGACTGAAAAGTCTTTTAAAAGGTAGCAAACGTTGAGCTGCTGGTGAAAATCGTAACATTCTTGCTGCAGTGCCTTAGCGTGCTAACGTTAGTTAGCTGTAAAGCTAACAATCGTAGAAAATCGTTTGAACGACTGTAGACTTTAGTTTTAAATCTACTATGCAAACTTGGCCATCATTTGCAAGTAGAGAGATAGGTTGGTTAGCTGGCAAGTGAGCTTGCGGTGACGCCAGTTTGACGTTGACTTAACTAACGTTAGTTTGCTACCGTGGCTAGGCAGTCTGATGAGTAACGGTGTGCCTGAAGAGAAAGTGAACAATTAGCTAAATTTGGTATTGAGCCAGCATCAGCATGCTAAAATGGGGGACATTAGATATGAATGTATAATTTCGACAATCGACACCCATGCCAAATTTATCGAATACAAAATTGCATCTTTATTGATGACTATCCATTGAATAATTCCAGCCAGCTGTTCTGAGGGTAGAAAAGTGCTTCAGACTTCAACGTTAGACCGACATAGGCTAAATTTAAAAACATTAGCTTTAGCTTGACTTAAAGTTTGTTTTGCTAGAAAGTTTTGGACTGTTATCAACCATCTGGCATTCTGTTCTTTAGGCTATCTGTTTCAAGAATATCGGAGTCATTTGAATGTTTCTTAATTAATTACAGCCTAAATAACTCGGACACGTTTCACATGATGATGTGTCATGGTCTTGTCTGGAATAGCAGATTTACATCAGTGAAATAATGGATAAGTTCTTGCTGGTGTGTGTGGCAGTCAACAAAAAATAATAGCCTAGAAATCCTAAATCTAGCACGAGCGTATTCTTGAGACAGCTGTCCCCTTTTTTGTTAAATCAAGCGTTTAGTACGTGTCACTCAAACCTAACCTATGAGGTTGTTGCATTGATAAGGTTTGGTTTGTTCAAGGTAAAGCTAAAATTCGGTACTAAAGTATATAACTAGCTTAATTAACGGCGACGGTCTGACACAAAATGAAGAAAAACGCGACGTGGTTGTCCTGATTCATGATGCTATGCGGGAGAGGGCCGGTGGAAGTTTTAGAAAAGGCCATTTGTGTCTGCAGAATGCACACACGCGGCGGCTTACCTCGAATGTATCTGAAAGGATTTTCAGAGGAAGGAAGTGACGTAGGACTGTGTAGTCTTTTTTTTTTTTTTTTTTTTTTTTTTTTTGAGTCTGGTGGGGGAGTAAATACCTTTGCCCTGGGAGCATATAAGGGTCTTAAACAGAGAATGATGGGAGGGGGGTGTTTATGTCATTATTCTAGTCAAGTCAACAACATACAAACAAAATTATGTCACTTGCAGTGACACATTGCTTGATTTCAAGAGAAGATAAACTGCCACTCCTTTAGTGGTACAGTAATGTGTTTCTACCCTGTAATTTAATTTTCATGTTTGTCTCATCCCTTTAGCCTATTATATAATCATGAATTATTGGAATAGGCCATGACTCGCTGTATAATCACTGAAATGTATTGGAATACAATGCCAGAACTAGACCTAGTTGCTTTTAAACATGTGTATTCTGCACAGTTTAACTTCCAAATTAGATAAAGTGGTCTTTGCCCTTGTCATCTGCAGTTGGTTGATTTGTGTTTCAAGCATGCTATGCTGAAGAGATGCTAGTGGCTCTCACTTTTTATGTAGCCTAGGCCTCTATCTCAGCAACCTGTTCCATCACTGTGCAGACTAGTAACAGGAAGTTAGTTTTGTCATATTGCCAAAGAAGGGACAACCCCAACTTGGGTGACCATATGTTTACATTGCATTGAGTAAGTATGAGGCGTCTTCTTGATGACTAATGTTAGATTTCAGTCCTGCTGTATAGGCCAAGTTGTGGTTTTACTTGTGTAGGAATTGTTTTGTAAATGGGATAGCACTTGGCTTAGGCTAGTTGGGCTCTGGCACTGCTCCCTGCATAGGGAGTGTGTGTGTTTACAGTAGCCTATGCTATGTTTGATATATCAACTACACGCACAAACACACACGCACACAAAAAAAAACATAATGCTCCACCTCATAGCCCACTCTGTCGGTTAATCATTGTTAATCTATCTGGCCGTGAGACAAGGTGGGCCTAAATAGGGAATGCATGATCAACACTGTGCAAGGGCCGAACCTTGCCCCTGCGTTAATGTGTCGGTCACAGGGACCGTCTCATTGGCTACTGGAAGACCCTGTTTGGCTCTGTGTTGTGATTAGTAAGTGCATAGGAGACGGTAAGCTCACCTGTTTGGATGTCTAAACTGTCTTAGATTCCTCGGTGGATTTAACTTGAGACAGTTGTGTGAAAATTCTCCTCACCACAGTGGAATGCTTTGAAGCAGCACTCCTCTGTCAGCACTTTGCAGCTCACAGTGGCAGCCTTAAGGGAATCCACTCCAGGACTTGCATATTCAAAAGATAAATGTTATAAGGACACATTATTGAGTTGATTGCATTAACATGTCCTTGTCTGCAACTCCTGCCTTTCTTTCCATCCACAACTCCTTGAACACCCCATACCCCCTGCCGCCACAAACAAACAGTAGGTGCGTTAGCCTCGTTAAGCTTAATTATAGAGTCCGACTCGGGCAATACTATGCAGAGCTCCTCTCCATCATGCACTGCAACAGATGTCTGAGACTTAACCAATTTTTTAACTATCCGTCAAAGCAACCCCCCCCCCCCCTTTGAGCACATGGGATTGACCTTATTTGGCCTCTTGTTGCCCACCGTAGGTATAGTTAGCATCATGCTATTTCACATTGCAAGCTTTGTAAATAATTTCAGATGTTTTTGAAGGATATGGCTTGTGTACTGTGCCCATATTTCAATAAAGTTTTGAAATCGGGTCTTGTCAGCAGTTAGTATTAGCCTACTGTAGGTAAAGTAATTTGTATGCAGGTATGTTAGAAGTTCATGTGCTAACAGAGCTATTGACGGGCAGAAAACAGGTAATTTGCTTGTATAAGAAATAATGTGAATAACTTGCCTATTAAGAAATGCTGTGTATCTATTAGTAACATTATTAACATAAAATGATTGTAAGATAAAGCCAAACAACCTTTTAGTTATTGTACTGAAATGTGGGTAGACCAGTGTCATTGCAACTAGTGTGTGGTGGTGGTGTGACATGGTACACAGACACACTCAGACACACAGTCAGACCACCATAAACTAGTCTGCTGACATTCATTAGAAAGCAGTCCTCCACAGGTTCTTCTGACCTGCATATGTGCTTGTAGGGAGAAACTGTGTCAAAGCTAGTTCTACAGGCTTTGGGAAGTGAAAGTCTTTGCTTTTCTTGGGCCCTTTCTACAGCTCTCACCTATCAGTCAGTGACTGGTATACAGCGCTCCATATGTTCCTGTGAAGCCTGTTGTTAATGGGCACCATAAAGCAACAGGAGCTGACTCAAAGGGGGATTAATCCTGAAATATGTTGACTGACTGAATGAATGCCACCTTGTCAGTGTGGCCAGCTAAATCTTCAGTTGATTTACTCTTAATGGTTGTTGCTCCACCTGAGCATGAGCAACTTCTAAAGCAGAATTTTAAACCCATCTCTCCCCTCCATTGTCTCAGTCTAAATGAAAGTTTTATGATCTAAATCTAATTGCTCTTAAACTCTAAAAAAAAACAAAAACAACCAATAAACTCTTAAAGGATACATGAAGATGAGAATTTACAGTCGTCTGTCACTCACTGCACATTTTGTTTTTATTCCAGAATGTACCGTCCTCGCAGCCAACTGTACATTTCCAGGGACTTCAAGGGGTGAGTCACTTACTGTTAGCTCTTAATGTGTCAGAGTGTATTGGAAGTGTTCTTGAAAACCTTTACCGTAACTCAGCGTGACAACATCTGCCAGAGCCTTCTCCGTTAATGGGGAAGATGGGATGTCTCTCTGCTTTGTTACGGGGAATTTTCTGTACACCTGCTCCGCTTTGGTGCCCATGTTGCTGTGCGGGCTCCTGCGAAATCACTCGTGTGTGTGTGTGTGTGTGTGTGTGTCGGCTGACTGCAGCCCTAGGCCAAACATTGGCACGCTCAGCCTAGCCTCTCCTTGGGGTTGGGGAGGTGGGAGGACTTGGGCTCAGTCTTCCCTCAGAGTAGACATAATGCTGAGTCATCCTGACCCTACCACCACACACACACTATTGCACATATGCATATTGCACATATGCATGGAAACTCATGTTGGTACCTTACAAGAACACCCGAGTAGACTGACGCATGCTTAGAATGCTAAAGCATTAGGCTAGCAGCCCATAGCTATAACGAAAAGGGTGTGTGTGTGTGTGTGGGTGGGGGGGGGTTATTGCATGCTACTGTGTGGTTGGACGCACTTCTGTAGGCAACCTGTTGGCCAATCAATTTATGCCATCACTCCAGGCAGGCTTGTGTTTCGAGCCATTGGTTGAAGAAGTCTGTGTGACTGTAATAGAGTAGTGTGTGTGTGTGTGTGTGTGTGTGTGTGTGTTAACTGAGAGGAGGGACTATTTATGGTGGCTTCTGTGTCGCCTCCCAGCCAACCCCCGGGCCAGGCCCTTCTACTCCTGTGAAAGTGCCTGGCTAGTCTTTGAACCCCGGGATGAGTTCAGCCCAGGAACGGCTATAAATACTATAGCAATAAGAGTGGCTAGAAGACCCCTGCAAACAATACCCCCCCCACCCCACATATGACCACAAATATACATAACCCCTCGTACGCTAGTACCACCCCTATGACCATAAACACATCGTCTTGCCACAACCATATATGAGCATAAGCAAAGACACACAGGAGCACCACATGAATGTCCCCTTAACTGTGATCTGTTTTGATCACATGCACATGTGATAATCTCTGTATTTCATATACTTAATCGCATAAATGGTGTAAAGGTTTAAAACAGGCCTATAGGTATATTGTATTATTGTGTGTCTGACTGGGTGCTTTTGTTTTTGCAGCGTATCAAGATTCCACGAACGGACGCCCCTGACAGTGCTCATAACTTTGATTTCTACTTGTCAAATGTTGGCAAGGACAACCCTCAGGGCAGCTTTGAGTGTATCCACCAGTACATGTCCAGGTATGAGGACACACACACACACACCTAAAATACACACCTTATACACATCACCTGTCTTCCTGTCACTACTGCAGCAGTCCCAAACCCGCACACCTGCTCAGCACAGCCACAACTAAACCACAGATCCTCCCAACAAGTCTCCACTGTTCAAATCAATCCATTAACCTGCCCAAGTCCTTGCACACCTGTAGTCCACACCTAAACCACACCCTGAGTTTCGCCTGAGCAACATGATGACAGTGTCGCTATTGCAACAGTGAGAATGTCCCACAGCCATGTGCTGCCTACATCATAGCTGTAATGCGTCTGTGATGCTCGTCTTTGTTTGCTGCCTGTTGCCACATCAGATGTGCGAGAATGCAAGACTGAGAGCCTATTTAAGCAATAAGCCCCAACAGGCGGTTAGGGTCTGCTGATTGTCAAACAAGCAAAGGGGTGTTATTGGCACAGTGCAAAGAACAGAGCCTGAAATCCCCCTATACGGGAGAGTTGATATGTAGGCCTCCAAGAATTATAATATGTAATTGATTTAAGAAATACAATTTCTAGTGAAAACAACCAGTTGGATTGAAAATACTAGTAGCTTGCCTGACATGTCTGTAAATTAGCCTTGGCCAAGATTAACTCTGGTACATTGCATTAGACAGAAACATTTAGGTCTATGTGTGTATAATAACTGTACATATAATGAATAGCCTCTAAATATAATGGAAAAAAATAAATAAATGAATGAATAAATAAATAAGAATATATAAACAAACAATTAATGCATGTTTCAGTCGGAGCAGCATGAGATGGGTCTATCCTTTCCTGTAGGGTACCATGCATAGGAACTTTGCAGGGCAGTGATTCGGAGGCCACACATACATGTGAAGGTGCAGGGAGTAGCACGTTGGCCAGGCTGCAGGGAGAGAACCCCACTCATGGCTTTCTCATGTGGATGGGGGCTCCTCTGGAAGGAAGATGTTAAAAAAAGAAAAAGATCTGCAGACTGTTATCGGAAACGATAATTCAATTGACTTGCAAGATTTCAATCACAGATTGACGTTGGGTGTTGTGGGATTTTGATTTGGCATCTGTTTGATTTTTTTTTTTGCAAGCGTGTGCAAAGTGCTCTTCACTTTGTTTTTAGTACTCCTGTTGCTCATCCAGTCTACTGTCACAAGTTTCAAATGACGGAGAAAAAAAAAGGATAAACTTTCAACGCCGCAGCCTTAGTCATAATTACTCACTTGGAACCTCCTGCACTTCCTCATTGTCTCGTGGAGTCACGGGTGACATGGCTAACCATACGTGATTTGAGGCAGGCCAACAATCTGCTGCCCGTCTAAATATATACATCATGTCATTACTGCTGATACATGTTGCCATTAGTCATGGCCTGAGCCGTGGGTTGGACATGACATTAACACACACACACACACACACACACACACACTCACACAAGCATTGCACCGTCAGTTTGCAACCATCTCGAGCTACAACGCCAAGTCTAGCCACCCTTACTTACACTTGTGGTGAAGATATCAGGTTGAGATGAGGACAAAGTTATTCATTAAGATGAGGTTGAGATGAAGACAAAGTTATTCATTTATTTTTCCATTATTGACATCAACTTCGTACTAATTGGGTTGAGTTGATGATGTTGTGTCCTTCCATCCACCCCACAGTTCTGGCGCACCGCACCTGGCCTCTCTGGGCACGGTACAGGACAAGATCACTGTGTGTGCCACCAGCGAGTCCTATCAGGTGACCCGCGAGCGTATGACGCAGGTCGAGGAGGACTCGCGCAAGAAGAGCACCAAGGTCATCAAGCCCGGCGGACAGTTCCGAGGTACAGTACCATTTTCAAAATCCCCCGCACACTCCTTCACATGAACATGGTGATGATCACAACATTAGAGTGTGTGTGTGTGTGTCATACATGTTCACACACACCAGCACAATGTAGTCACACTTGAGTGATGCCACAATCTATTGTCACTCAGACACAGTCAAGCCCCCATCCCCTGTTTCTGGCTGAGTGACGCAGCCCCCACCACACACTCCATTTCTTTCTCCATCCCTTGGCTGAGTTATTTCTCCCCCGATGTGGCAGTGGCAGCCCTGTTGGGATTGGTTTGAATTAGCTTGGCTCCACGTGCCCAGCTGGCCGCCACCCTCTCTCTCTCTCTCTCTCTCTCTCTCTCTCTCTCTCTCTCTCTCTCTCTCTCTCTCTCTCTCTCTCTCTCTCTCTCTCTCTCTCTCTCTCTCTCTCTCTCTCTCTCTCTCTCTCTCTCTCTCTCTCTCTCTCTCTCTCTCTCTCTCTCTCTCTCTCTCTCTCTCTCTGCGGCGGGTTTGCTTGTCTCTGACAGTGATGTTTGTCTCAGGCGACGCTGGAATTTCACGTCTTTGCCTGTGGTGTATCTGTACATCAATCAGTGCAACAGAGACATTCTTCTCCACTGTTGCTGTTTGTCAGGCACGTTGACAGAAGTGAACGTGCATGCACACACACACGCCCACGCCCTTACTTCTCCCCATATGCATGCACAACACTAGGAAAGCTGTAGTCAGGCTGAGACTGGTCTGTGAGATTAAGGTCAGTGAGATGAGCGGAGTGAAAGTTAATCCCATTCCACTGAAGTGATCTCTCCTCCTTACCTTTCTTTTCCTTGTCTTTGTCTCTTTCTCACTCTCTCTCTCTCTTGACCTCAGTTTCGCCGCTCCACCCCCTCCCCATCCCCATCCCCCCCATACTCTTCTAGCACTCTTTGAGTTTACGGGATGGGGGGTGGGGGGGTGTCAGGCGGTCACGGATGAAACTGAGAGCTGCACAGTGGGTAATCTGTTGCAAGCCTCTGCAATTGTTTTGCATAGCAAGAGTATCTTTTCGTGTGTCTGTGTGCGGGGTGTGTGTGTGTGTTATGTGCCTGCTTGGCTGTCTCACCTGCTCGAGGTATTTTTAGTGGGTGCTGTCTGTGTGTGTGTGTGTGTGTGTTCGCGCATGTTGAAGGGAGAGAAGGCCTGGGACTAAGCGGTAATTTGTGTGTGGGTCAGCGCAGAGGCTATAAACATAAATAGCCAGTAGATCACCTCGCGTTAAAATGGTCTGTGTGGTGAAAAATGCGTGGCGGCACTGGCGCCGTCTCTCCCACATGGCCATGCCTCAGAGTGAAGACGCTGCTCTTACAAAAGAATGTATGCGTTGCTCTTGTTTCTCTCTTTCTTTCTCCCTCTCTCTCTGTCTCGCTCTCTCTCTCTCTCTCTCTCTCTCTCTCTCTCTCTCTCTCTCTCTCTCTCTCTCTCTCTCTCTCTCTCTCTCTCTCTCTCTCTCTCTCTCTCTCTCTCTCTCTCTCTCTCTCTCTCTCTCTCTCTCTCTCATTCTCATTCTCTCCATCTCCCCCTCTCATTTGTTTTCTCTCCTCTGGTGTTTCCTGGATGAGCTTGTTGTGCTGGAGTGTGGTTCCCATTGGGCCAGACGGCACAGCTGCTCTTTATACAGTTTCAGTCTCAACACCTGGGAGCTGCAGCATGGGCACACACACTCTCTCTCACACACTCACACGCGCACACACACACGAGTGCAGACACTGGAGTGTGTCGCTACCCGAAAACGAGAAAAGTCAGTTACTCATCCCCTAATCTGTTTCACCCTCTTGGGGCTTTGCAAGAAGCAGCAGCCTGTGAGGTGGGGGAAGGGAAGGGAAAGGGTGGGGTGGGGGAGAGGTGGGAGTGGGGACGTTGGAAAGGCGTGAGAGAAAATTGAGAGCGAGTGAGAGAAAAGTGGATGAGGGGCACAGAGGAGGAGGGGGAGGGGAAGACGGCAGTTCTGGAGAAGTCAGGCCTGGGCTTGTGCCACGTCCCTGAATTACACCAGAGCAGAGGAAAAGCAGCGTTCTCCTCCAGGCTTCTGACATTTTGAAAGTTCTCACCGTCGATGCGTTGCCCTACACGGCAGTAAACAGGAGAGCGCCATGTGCAATAACATGTGCCGATTCCCTCAGCACACCTCTCCGAGGTCCCCTGGAAAGGCTCGGCTTAAATAGACAAGAAAGAGAGAGTGGGAGGGGAAGCAACTCATTGGCTTTATCTGTGTACCGTGCCTGGCGTTTGATGTCCAAATGCCTCGAGCAGTGTTATGTCACATGTACTAATGCGCTTAGGCTGTGACACAAGAGATTCACCTGCTTTCTGGGCAGTGAGACAGCAGAAACCGTGTGTGTGTGTGTTTGTCACTGTGAGTGGGTCACTTCAGCACCCATCATGGCGAGGAATATCTGTTTTGTGGCCTTAATCCAGTAAAGAGCTTTTGAATTTCATAACAGGCAAAGTGAGCGCTAAAGTACGCTAACTAAGGCCCAGTTGGAGCGAGGCCATCTAGAACCCTCCATCTGTTGGGTAACTAGCTTAGAGGTGGGCACAGGCAGAAAGGAGCGTGGCGAATATCGCCCGTTTCGTTTGGAAGCAATCTCATCCGGTTTCCTTGTATCACTTTTCATGGGGGGTTTAGCCATGCTGGTAGAATGTAGGCTACTGTATGGTGAGAACTGCCTGGCTCCAGAGGCTTGGCTGTAATGCACACACCTGCACTCTCTCTGAGACCCGTGAGCTTCGTTGCCAGTGTCTCTTCAGGTGGCTTAAATAACCAGCTTAGTGTCTGTGCTACGCAGCCATAGTTTCTGGCTTCCAGTTAAGACTTCAAAGAGCCCTCCCGTCCTCTCTTCCCTCATCAACAATGCACAGCTCGGCAGTCGGCACACAAACGCATAGGCCTAGTCAAGCTTTATGCATACAGTTTCCTTTTTCCCCTCTCATTCACACCCTCACACACACACGCACACGTCCTGTTGCTTTTCAAGTTCTGGAAATTCTGTCATTGTTCTGAGTCCACAGAGTTTAGCATTTTATTCTTTTATGACGTGTTGAGGGCTTTCAGTCTCCTGGGCCCTGGAACTGTTTCGTGATTAGCCTTTGATTTAACTCTCTTCATGGCAGCTAATTGTTCAGGCACTCTTTGAAGGTGCTGTGCGTATTTCCAAAAGCAAGATTTAAAAAAAAAAAAAAAAAATTTACCTGCCATCTGTTTGGTCAATGCATCCACAGTTAACCTAAAGGCTCTACTTCCAGCCTGCTCACAATTAATCTTGTGTGTGTGTGTGTGTGTGTGATTTTGTCCTTCTCTAGGTAAAACCGTTCAGGTGCGCAAGCCGGCCCCCTCTGCCCCTGACCCGGTCCCTGAGCGCAAGCGCTCCACACCCATCAACCCAGCCAGCACCATCCGCAAGTGCCTGAGCAACAACCCGGTGGCGCAGCGCTCGTACCGGGACCGCATCGTTCACCTGCTGGCCCTGCGCGCCTACAAGAAACTGGAGGTGCTGGCGCGCCTTCAGAGAGACGGCGTCAGCCAGAAGGACCGCAACTCACTGGGCAGCACACTACAACAGGTGGGTGCCAAAAGCTAGATGAGAGGCGGAGGTGTTGTGGTGTGAACCACAATGTATCTGTGACGAGTATACATATTTATGAGCTACTTGGTTGTGTTTGCTTTTTGAGCTACTTGGATGTTTTTCTTAGCGCCTGTCGCTAGCACGGAGAGTGATGTTTACTTACTGCACTGTGCCTGTAGGATACTGTTACATTTGCTGTAATGGGATGGGGAGGAGTGCTTGACATGCAATAGGGACATACAACAGCAGGAGTGTGGGTGGGTGTGTGTGCACGTATCTTTGCACATGCGTGCATGCGTGTGTGCAAATGGGAGCAACTTGTTCAATTTGGGTCTGAGTGTCCCTGTGGTTTTGCTGTGTACACTGTATCCCATGACCTTCCCAATTTGGTGACGAGTCCATCATGGGTCCCGTCTGAATCTCCTTTCAAGCATTTCATGAAATGGCTTCTCACTGGACTTTCCCTCCCAACATACACAAACTGTACTCCCTGTCTAGCACAAACAGGCTGTGCCAGCAAGCTCTTTGGAGTGTTAAGTCAATCCTGCTGTTCACTTCATAATGGACGGCAAAGTGTCAGAAGTATTTACACATGACTTGCTCTGCTACATAACTTCAGAAAGGGTTGCTTATGGGATCACCATAGCAGTTGCACATTGAATTCCAGTGTAACCAGGTTGGTGTGTGTTTGATATCAGTGTATATTGGCCATGACTGCTTTGTTGATTGTGTGTGTGTGTGTGTGACAATGACATTGCTCTGTCTTGGAACCTTGAGTAATGTACATAAAAGGCAAATCTTTTGTCTCAGTCCAGTGCTTTTCACTGCAATGGTTACTTTCGTCTGCACAGGCTACACTTTATAGAATGTCCTCGAGTTTGGAGCTTATCACTCTAGATTGAGGCGTCAACAAGGGCAAGTGTGTGTGTGTGGCTGTGGGTTTATGATTTAAGGCTACAGTGTACGAGTCTTCAGTACAGCTGGGCTCGGGTCTCACACAAAGGCCTCCATTCAGGCCTAATTAAAGCCACGGGATGAGTTAAGAACTATACATTAAACCACTCTCACACTCCCACTGGATGGACACACACACACACAGTCAGTTTTCTCCTATTTAGAGCTTGCGATTTCAATTCGCAAGAACGTGCACTCATGCTGAAAAAGTAGTTCATTTTTCAAAAAGGAGAGGGGGGGGGCGGGGTCCCGTGCAAACACTGCACATGGCTTGGAGAACGCTGCTAATGAACTTTAACATCTTGTCCGTGTGCGTATGTGTGTATGAGAAGTTGAGGACAATGCTGGCTTGTTCAAGGATTTGTGTGGCCAAGTTTGGTTTTGAGTAGTTTTGTGTGTGTGTGTCCTTAGATACTCTTAATGTAGAATAGCAAAGCGGCCCATTCCCGCCCCCCACACGTGCACAGTGAATGCACACTGAGGTCGAGAAGCTGCATATCTCAAGCAGCAAAAGCAAAGCAACGATGCACGTTTGCAGTCAAACCAACTTGCATTCATTAGATAGAATGGCAAGTTTCAGTGTATTGACATATGCAACAAGTTTAATTCCAGAGTGTGTGTAGACATCTGTGTATTTTGCTCCGTTTTTGCAAACTTGTCTGATTTGGACGTGCCACTTGTGGGCTCTGGACAGAAAGGCGGTGTTTAATTGATTCCCGGTCATTACATTCCATTCTCTGGCCGACGGAGACCACTGTGGGATTGTGTAGGCCGACGTCTGAGTGTTATTGACTTAATGAGCAGTCTTTTTATTTTGTTTTCCTTGTTTGGGAAAGGGGGGTTGGAAGAATTCGAAACCGTTGACGGATTGGAGGGGGAAATTCGATAGCCCTCCCCTTGCCAGCACCTATTTTTAGCCTTTTTTCTCCCCCTTCCTCTCTTCACTCCACACTGGTGTGTGTGTTGTGTTTGTGGTGTGTGTGTGTGTGTGTGTGTGTGTGTGTGTGTGTGTGTGTGTGTGTGTGTTTGTGTCTGTCTGTGTTTGCTAGAATTTATTGCATAATTATATTGACTTGGAAATTTTTGAACATCCACTGTGTAAGCTTTTGGTCATAATTTTGGTGTTCATAATGTCTCTGAAGTTCAGGGGACTTTCTGTTATTAGTGTGTGTTTGTGTGTGCGTGCGCGTCCGTCTGTATGTCTATGTTTGTATGTCTTTTTGCTGGTTGTGTCCCACCCTGTGTGGTGTGTGTGTGTTTTTTTTTTTTTTTTTTTTTTTTAGCTTTGCTTTCTGGTGACTCGGTATGGCAGTACTGGTGTTTTGACTATAAGGGACTGGGAGTTGCCCAGAACAGTAATGACAGCTGGCATGGTGTGTGTGTAAGAGTGTATGTGTGTGTGGTGAGTGAGAGTGAGAAAAGGTTAACTGTGTGTTGGTGATGAGGCCTGCTGCCTCACAAGGCAAAAATACTCACCACATGATACTGAGAGCTTGTCCTAGTGCCGGAGGTCAAAGGGCACCAAAGCCTGTCATTATTCATGCATGCATGTATGATAGTGAAATTATAACGACTGCAGCAGATCCTCCCTGTGGTGGCTGAAAGTGAAAGCCTCGTCTGTGTCAATAATGTGTGTGTGTGTGTGTGTGTGTGTGTTTTAACAGGTGGCCAACTTAAACCCCAAGGATAACTCATACTCTCTGAAGGACTTCATCTACCGTGAGGTACAAAGGGACTGGCCCGGCTACACTGAAGATGAGCGCACACAGCTGGACCGGATTCTGACTCGGTACGTACACACACACACACACACATATATATATTTACAGTCTCTGATTCACTCTCAAGAACAAGCACAACATGTATCCCATTGAAGCAGATTGTTCCTGGGATAATGTGCAGTGCAGCCATCCCCCTCAGCCACTATAAATACACACTCGCTCACAGTACTGTTTGTAACGGCAGGGCAGGGCCACGCCCACAGCCACAGGTAATCCAAACCAAGCACACCTGTGGAGGATTTCAGCTTGGTGGACCCACAGCTCATTTTCCATGGTAACTGAACACTGCTGATCCCAAAGAGCCATTGTGGGGATGAGTATATAGTCCAACCCAGCATCAACCCACCCAAGCCAGCTGCTCTCGGGTCTGAGGAGGACTTACAAGGGCTCTCTAGGGACCCATGGCACACTGTGTGTGTGTGTGTGTACGTGTGTGTGTGTACGTGTGTGTGGTGCCAGATGTGGTGTGTGTGTGTGTCTGAGAATAGGAGCTTCATTCTCATTCTTACTGTCTGACGTCTTCTCATCTCCCCAGCTAATGATTTGTCAGCGCAAGTCTCCCCCCTTCTATCTGATTTCTCAAGACGCCGTCGCCATCTCGTCCGGGGCTCTCGTCCTCGTTATCAGCCCCACTCCCCACTGATTAGCCGCCGCTCAGCGAAAACCTGTTGAATGGCCCAAATTACAATATCAGCGCTACAAAGTGCCATAGGGCCCGCGTAGCAAGCGTCCCCGCCGCGGCCTTATCAGCTCAAATTATGTTCTTATTACTGCGAGCTCTTAAGTTGTTAAGCCAGTTTGGCGTGCCAGTGTTTTTCACCATTTGCTACTCCCATAGGCCGCTGTGTTAGTGTAAGCTTGTCAGAGTGATTTGCATGAAGGAGACTATGGTCTGGCTATGAAAGGGCCCCTTTTTCTCTGCCAAAAAAGTCAAGGCATGCATTTTTGTCGGCTGGTTCTTTTTTTTCCGCAACAGAGAGAGACTATTTTTAAGATAGCAGAGTGCATGACCTCTGCTAAGGAAAATAGTTCTTTTTCGATGGGGTTGTAATTTTGTCACCACTCAAAGGGTACTCTTGTTTACAGGAAGGGTATCCTGACAGAGAGTCTGCCATCCAGCAGTCCGCCTAAGGAGTCAGTCCCCACCTCTCCACAGGTGAGAGACGCACACACAAACATGTTATACACACCCGTTCTTAAAAGTGAAATTTGCATACTTGTTGTATTTCCAGCAGGAGTATCACCTTTTAGTTTGCACATACTCCACGCATGTTAATCTTATATAATCACTCTGATCACAGTGCCTGGAGGTTAGAATGAAGGCATTTATCTAATCCTCTTACACATACACATACCCCCTCTACAGAAACGCCTGCCAGAGTGTGACTTCATCGACCCTCTGATGCCCAAGAAGTCGCGCATCTCCCACCTCTCCAGCCGAGCCCCTGCCGCCACCACCACCCCTCCTCCCCCTCCCCCTCCCCCAGCCTCCCTCTCCTACTCCATCACCTCCTCTTCCTCCCTCTCCGCGTCCTCTTCCTCCTCCTCTTCGGATCGTCGCTCCAGGGCCGCCCCTCCTCCCCCTCCCCCCACGGCAGCCTGCCCGGGGCCGTCCTCTTCCTCCTCCACCTCCTCCTCCTCCCACCCGCCGCCCTCCGGCTCCACCTCTAACTCGCCCAGCACGCCCGAGGGCCGCGGCTCGCAGGACCTTCCCCTGGACCAGAGCTCCACCTGCGCCGAGGCGGCTGTCGACCGCTACGACCGCCCGCTGCCGTCCTCCCGCGGCCACTCGCCGATCCCGCCCACCACTGCCGCCAGGCCCGCCCACACCGGTAGCCACGGTCACGGCCACGCGCTCACCAACGCCCGCACCTCCCCGGAGAACGGCGTCAGCAGCAGCAGTAGCAAGAAGCCCAAGAAGAAGTCCAAGAAGCACAAAGAGAAGGAACGGGAGCGCGAGCGGGACCGAGAGAAGGACAGGGAGAAGGAGAAGGAGAGGAGAGAGAGAGGAGAGGAAGGAGAGGAGGATAGAGGAGCGCCGGGAAGAGAAGGAGAAGGCCTCGGTGGTGGTGACCAGCGAGGAGGAGGAGAGGCCCAAGAAGAGGCACCGCACGGAGGAGAAGCACACACCTGCCCACAGGAGCCCCATCACAGAACATGAAGGTGTGTGTGTGTGTGTGTGTGTGTGAGTGAGTGAGATGTTCATTTGAGCTCATGCTCAAGTAGTTGACTATGACTAAGGGAGGATAATTTCACTTTATAGTCCTGAAGGAGAACTTCCATCTATGGACATTCACAAGCACTCTTTCTTGAAGTTGCTATTTGTTTACTGCTGCATAGATAGTTGGTATGTACACTGTGTGTAATGTGTGGAACTTTGTGCCTGTATGTGTTCCCGTGGACTATGGCCCTAGGTAGGCCAGCGTTAGCATTACCTGGGCAAAGTGCCCTGAGATTGCCTAGGGCTGTCCTTGCCCATATTGGATGCCAGACCACACACACACACACACACGGCCGGGCTCACCCTCACCTGCCTGCAGCTGAAGGGAGTCGCACACCGGTGACCCCCCCTGTCAGCCATCTGGACCACACTCTGCTTTGTAATTATCACGACAAATGTGTGTGTGTGCATGCGTGTGTGTGTGAGAGAGAGAGAGAGAGAGAGAGAGCGAAAGACCGACGGACACCAGGGAATGAGCTCACAGGCTTCTCTGTTCCCTTTTTTATCAGAGTTCAGCTATTGCTCAACACTGCACAGATGTACAAGCCTAATTTGTATGTAAAATAATACACATTATTCTGATCTAATGTCTGTGTGTGTGTGTGTGTGTGGTCTTAGATGGGAAAGACAGGACTGTCCACTCCACAGAAGTCTCCAGTGCAGTCAGCCCCGACTATATCACGTGAGTATTATTATGCGTCCAGTCCTTCACAGTTCCTACAGTGCAAAAGTGGTGGGCATTCCTCGCTGTGACACCCACTCAATGCGGTAGATGGGGTTTGGACCCACAGTGCATACTAATGAGGAGGATGCCAACACCTAGTCTTGCTGCATACAAATCATGAAGCATCCACGAACCCTAGTGTGGTGTTTGCACTGAGCATTTATATAAACAACCCTCAAAAGGGCTGTGGGCAATTTAAATAGCTAGATTGTTTTCTTGTTTTGTTTTGTTTTTTTCCCATTGTGTGTATTATCTGTTGCACTTGCTTGTACTCGTCGCCGCTCAAGGCTCTTGAGCACATTCCAATAAGAGATTCTACGCAGACAGGCAGAAAAGCAACCACAGCTCTTCATCTTAGGGGTTGGGCTGTCTTTGGGAAGGGTGAGTGTCCCTTCAGGCTGGGATGAGGAGAGGAAGTAATTGCAGGTTAAACTGTGAGTTGGTTGACAAGGTATCATACTTGAACTGTGATACGAATGATTTGATGAAGGTTAAAACCTCAGGTGAAGTGTGGGGTTGTGGGGGTGTTGCTGTTTGTCTGCTGGCTCTTTCTTCAGACTGGTTGTGCCCCCTTTTCCACTACACCGTATTAGCCATACTTGGCTCTACTCTACTCGGCCATTTTGTGTTTCAAGTGGGAGTTGCACCTGGTACCTGGTACAATTTTTAGTACCTGGTTTGACCAGGTTCCAACCGGGCTGAGTAGGTACTAAAAGCCGGCACTGGCTGCAGCAATTTACTTGGGAGAGTTAACTCATCGTCTGCTGTCAGCTTCAGAATGCGTTCAGTTATTTCTTGTAATGTAAAATATTCTAAGCCATGAGAAAAGTCTTGTCATTGGTTATAAGAGTATGTTTACTTCGCAGCCGTGAATAGACGCAAAACAATGTGGGTAGGCTCACTACTGTTGGTGAAAGGATAGATTGCCACACACTTCATTTTGAAACTTTAGGCTGCTTGCCGGTTTTTGAAATTGCTTTTTGTAGGTTGGGAAGTAGGTTAGGTTATATTGCCCCATGTTAATATAAGATGTCCAGTGGACATAAAAATAACCTACACTTTTGTTCATGATGAAGTACCCTGGTTAGCCAGTGTGTTATTCCTCACCCCACCCACGAGATTTAGTATCTTTTTAGTATCTTCTCAGGTTCTGCAGTTTGGTACATGGCACATACACACATAAGGGTCACCTACAAACATGTTGTGTTAATGGTTTCTCTCTAATGGTAACATAATGAGCTAACCCCCCTCTCTCCATCCTTTATCTCCCACCTCAGGAAGTACCCAGCAGTGGCGTCTACGGATCAGAGGCAACGCTACAAGGACGATTTCAATTCCGAGTACGACGAGTACCGCGTGCTGCACGCCCGGGTGGAGAGCATCACCCGCCGCTTCACCCAGCTGGACGCTCAGTGCCGCCGCCTCACGCCCGGATCCAAAGAGTATCAGGTGGGCCAACATGCCAGTGGGACCAGCACGGCAAATTTACCCCCATGTTTCAGCAACACTGAACGCCATTTGTGCTGTGTATGTACATGGGTCTGTGGATCCTAACTTTTCTCTGTTTCTCTTGCCCCATGCAGGAGGTGCATGAGGAGGTGCTTCAGGAGTACAAAAAGATGAAACAGGTGAGTGTCTGTCTGTCTCTCTTTCCCCCTCCCTCTCTCTCCCTCTCTCTCCCCCCTGCCCCTATCCCCCTGAGCCCCTATGGCTCCAGTGTCTCAGTGAGATTTGTTAGTCTGCAAGCTTAGCATCACTCATGCTGGGCGTCGGTTGGGCTTAGCCGTAGCATTGTCTGCATTCCTTGCGTGCGTTTGAGAGATGATCTGAGCAGGATGGAGACTGAGAGTCGTTGGGGTGTTTGTTGACCTCAGAAGGCCTAAGAATAACTGTTCAGAAGAGATGGTGGAAATTGGAATTGAAGGCTTATGTTAACTGTAGGTAGAGGGACCAGATTTGAATGTGACTGTAGGTGCTGATGCTTGTCTATGGTTTGCTCTTGTCCCTCCTCAGCACAACCCAAACTACTATGAGGAGAAGCAGCGCTGCGAGTACCTGCACAACAAGCTGGCCCACATCAAGCGGCTCATCGCGGACTTCGACCAGCGGCGGGCCCAGTCCTGGTGCTAACAGCCAGGACTTGTGGTGGGGAGGGTGGGGGCTCAAAGAGCAGTGGGCGGGGAGCAAAGGGGACCACTACATGGGGAGGTAGAAATCTTAAAATATATATGTGTGTGTGGGGGAGTCGGAGGTGTGGGATGATGTGGGGTGATGTGGAAGAGCTTAAAAAAAAAACCCTTCCCTCTTAGATCCCCCGACACCCCATTTCACCACATCCAAACACCTCCTCCTCCCCCTGTCTCACACGCTCTCCCCACACCCCTTTGGTCTGAGTGACTCCTCCCCACCCCGCCATCTTCCTCCTGTCTCTCTTTCTCCTCCTCCTCCTCCTAAGGTACTGTTGCCATGGCAACGGCGGAGGAACACCCCTGTGATGTCATAATCATAGAGATGGGAGACGATGGAGCTTCACTCTGCAAATTTTTTTGAAGGACTATTCAAGAGAAAAAAAAACTATATGAAAAAAAAAATTAAAGTTATTTTTTTTTTGAAAAGCAAAAAAAAGAATATATTCTATCTGTAGCTACCTGTATTTTGAGAGAAGAGAGGAGGAAAGAGATGTATTTATTTTTTGTTTTTGGAGCAAAGAGGAGAAGGAAGGCTATAACAGAGGAGTTTTGCCAAGAGACCTGCGTGTCCAGCGCAATCCTCCCTATCAGAATCATTTCTTTCCTCAGAGCAATGCAATACCTGCAGGCCTTACCTGATCAGGGGACTTCCTGAAGCCTTTTGCACAGGAGAGGGTATGCGATGTGGTGTGTGTGTGTGTGTGTGTGTGCGTGAGGGGAAAATCAGGAGCCAATTAGGCCTTAGCGCAGACGGCCTATGGAACCATGACCCCTGACATTAGATGCCGGCAGGAAGCTGCATCAGTATTTAGGCCTGGTGAGTGGCTGGGAGGGTGTGTGTGTGTATGTGTGTTTGGGAGAGTTGGTGCGAAAAGAGCAAGTGATGGGAGGAAGGTGAGCTGTGCCTTACGCTGTGAGTGTGTGTGTGTGTGTGTGTGTGTTTATTTACACTCGCCCAACCCCAGAACACCAGGCCCTTGCGGAGGAACTACTACAACCCAAGAATGGGTCAGACACGCATTCGTAAGCGATGTGGTGTTTGTGCATGTGTGTGTTTATCTTGTGTGTATGAACCAGCCTGTATGAGTGGATACGACATAGATTTATTTGAGGAGTGAGGGAGTTTTGGCACAGGAGTTGTCAGAAGAGAGTGAGTGTGTGTGTGCGCACGCGCATTAAGGAGGTGCTGATGTGAGTCGGAGGGTAGTTGGTGCAATGGGTGGGATCTTGGGAAATCGGGTGGGTTGGGGAGGGAGGGACAAACAGCATGAAAAGGAAAAATTACAAAAAAAAAAAGCTGCTATAGTCTTGTTTCGGTCGAGCCAGAGCACTCGGGATCAATCTGGCTAGTGTTACATGTCCTTAAAGTGGCCAGAAGTGGCGCAACATGCGCTGTTAAACAGAGGAACGTGCGTGCGTGCGTGTGTGTGTGTGTGTGTTTGGTGAGAATTGGGGTGGGGAGGGGGGGTGTTGAGAGGAGGACAATGTGAACGTGTAGTGCTGGTATGGAGGTTGTTGGGGTGGGGGCCCAGAAGAGGCCACCACAGACATCTGTGTTTACCAGTGTGGTATTCTCTCTTTAATTATTCCAGAGGTTTCAGAGCAGAATTATTTATGAATAGCAATATTATCACTTATTAAAAATGTTTTTGTTTGGCTCTTGGATTAAAGTATTGGCTGATTTATGTTGAAATGAATGGACGGTAAAAATGAGTCCCTCATTCTCTGCTTTCATTGTTAAGAGAAGCAACTTAAGGTTTAAGGGAAACATGTTTACAGAGTCCTGAGTTATTATGGTAATTAAGGTTATTTTCCAAGAAGACATGAAATTGAAAATGATATCGAATGCCATAAGATCTGAATAAAGAGTATTCATGGGCCACACGGCTTAAGTCAATGTTTGAGACCCCATTGGGAAAAACTTTACAAATATGTAGTCCGTATTTAGGATGTGCTTTAAATCACTTGTAACGTTCCCTTTTTTTTTTCTTTTTTTTATTATTAATATGAAATGATTTTCCCTGTGCACAATGGATTGGCACATGACTCACTAGTTCCAAAAAGGAAAATGTCTCCCAACACGGATTGAATAGCACTGCTGTGGGGAAGAGGGGTTTAGTGATCTCACTGGAGGTACCTTCAGACTGAAGCCCAGAATGGAATAAATCTGCCATTGCAGGAGTGCCCTTGCTGTCTTTGGGCCACAGAGCAATCTGATTGCCGCACAACTGTTGCTGAAACTCCCTCTTAATAGAAGAGAGAGAAACAAATAAAAAACAAACACTTGATTCCAAAAAAGAATGAGCCATGGTCACTGCAGTCTTTGTAAAACTTTGTGCATTTCCTAATCTCTCGATTTTCTCGAGCTTCCAAACAACACTAAATGTTCATCTGTTTGGTTTGTGAATTGTTCCAGAAGTTGTGAATGCCATTTTAATGATCAGTAGTCCATGTTGAGTCCTAGAAGGGACCTTCTGATGTCTGTGAGAGCAAGGCTAAGCCAGCCTCATTGGTAGTGTTGGCCTGTTGTCAAGATGAAGGGATGCAACCCTTGCCCCTCCGCAATGAAACATTGATTTTTTTTTTTTTTTTTTTTTTTTGTCTTATTTTATTTTATTTTGCACAACAGAATCCAAGGCATGGTACAAATTGCAGGGTGCAACCCAGCCAATACATGCAGTTATTTTAGGGTTAAATGTGCCAACTTAACTGGACTGTGGGTCTCTTCTACAGCTCCTGCAGACCAACCTCTCTGCCTCCTTAGCTGTGGCAATGCGTGTGTGTGCAATGACACCACAGATGTGACTGAGAGGCTGTTCCCTGAAGGAGAGGGGTGCTGAGTAGTCTTAAAGGATTGAAATAAATAATAAAATATGTTGAACGAAGAGAGAAGACTGGAAGAGAAGGCCTTGGAGCTGCAGAAATGACTCAGTCGGCCATTTACAAATGTTTGGTTTGGAACATTCTGAGTCTGTTTCACATGATTATCCCTTTCTTTATTGGTTGCTTTTTACGGAAGAGAAGGAAGTGGGATATGCCCATGATTCCATTATTGGAGGTGTTGATTATTGGGGGGACAAGTTGCAAAATAATCTCCTTAAATCTCTTCAAAGCAGTGTCATCTCTGTTTTGTTTTTTTTTGTTCTTCGCCTTCTTTGTTTTTGAAGAAAGGTTATCAAAATGAGGGTCTTTCCAGCCTGCCTCACCTGAAAACTCAATTAAGTTCAATAAAATGTGAACTTCTCAAGCATAACAATGTGTTTGTCTTAACTTTTTGCTGACCATTTACTGAACAAAAAAAATCCCTCTGACTACTCTTTTTCCATACCCTTGCCTGACAACAGTAAACCAGATGAATCCAATTTTGAGATTTCCTCATAGCCAGTAATTTTGTCATAGCTGCTACCCCACCCCCACTCATCCTTAATTCATTGTTTATAATCTTCCAAAAAGGAAGACATTAGATGTGCGTCATAGCCATGCATACACTCACGCACTATTGGAGTTCTCTTCCTTTGTCAGAGACCCGGGGCTTGAGCAGTTTACCTTCCCCTGTGGCCAGCCTCCAAGCCATCAGGCAGAAATAAGACCTGATGAACTGCAGAGCAAGAGGAAAGATCTGAGCTACCACTCCAGTTTCGTGAGGGTCCAAATGAGAGCCCTGATCATTTTAACAGAAACATCAAAGCATCTTTTGTTTTTTCTAGCTGTCACTTTTAATGATGCAAAGCACAAAGCTGACTAGAAGTAGACAAAATCCCTGGCAATTGTTTTCTTTGAGGCAGTGTTTCAAATCTGATGTCATAAAATTTGAAAGTTATTATTAATGTAATGTAATGGTCCAAGCCATTACAGTGTCAGAAATTCCGATAATCACTGTGTCCAAACCATCAATCTTGTCCAGCGCCAAGTAGCCATATTCACAGAGGGCACAGCTGAGCTTCAGTCAGTTGACTGGAAACACACACTGCAGTGCGTTTATTTAGTGAAATTATCCTCATAATTTCAAATTACGCTGATTCAACTGCACACCTGCTCAGCTGGACTGAATGTAGTGTTTATTGGTTCTTCTAAGCACAGAAGTGTCCTGAGGTAGGCTACACCCAGACATTGACCTTGGTGCATGCATGTGAACTCAGTCAGTTATGATGAGAGCCCAGCATTCCCTACTCAAAGATCCACCTCAAGCCAACAGTCCTTTTAAAGTTATCCCCACTGCCAAAAGCTACACAAGAATTCTTGCACATGGACGGTGAGCCTCTGGATTCAACTGCATCTTCTTGTCTCCTTTTTTTAATTATTTTCAAAGAATAAATTTGATCAATTAGTCAATACAACTTTATAGGCCTGATAAAATAGATAATGACTGAAATCCCTTCCAGTAATTGTCCACCATCTTTACCATCCTTAAAGGATTTCTTATAAATGTTTCTAACGCAAGAGTGCTTTTTCATATCTGACATTCTGCAACAAGCTATCAGTTCCAGCAAGCACATGACACAAGTGACCAGAGCTCTTCTTGGGACTGGGATGCTCCAAGAGTTGAATCGGAGGACGACTGATTAGTATCTTATATAGGCCTATGGTAGTAAATGTCAGAGAATATTGGATAAGACATTGGATCTGTATTGGAAATTGTCTGTTTCTCTCATCAGTTAACTTTGGACACAGTAGAAGTCACTGACAGAATAACTGCCTAAGAGAATAACAGGAAAATTACCATTCCTGTCAGTCCCCCATTCTTTCGGAGAGCTATTCTAGTCTGCCAGTCTCTTCTGGGATGGTGTGTTTATTGGCCATTACGTGGGTGCAAAGACGATGTCCTCAGATTACCTGAATAAGAACTTGGATGGTAGTCACACATATAAATTAATGGCAGATGTGGATCTCCACACAGACTGACCCCATTGCTCAACACAGGACAGTAAATTCGAGGTTGAGCTATACCACAGATTTGCTAGCCGTATGTGGTTCCCAAGCTGCCATAGATAGGTCCCCCCCCCCCGAAAAAAAAAGAAAAAAATTAATTAAGATATGTGTGACTGGTTCAGTAAGTCCCTGTCAAGTTAAAAAAAAAATGGAATAGTACAGGAATTGAATTGGAATTGGATCCATTTTTGTTAAACAGAGTAGGCCTATCAGCTTCACCTTTACGGTGGATGTTTTAGGCTACCTTAGTCTATGAAGTTTTTTGTTTGTTTGTTTGTTTGTTTTCAATAAAAAAAGGTTAAAAACATTAATTTTCCTAGTTTGCATAGTCTGGAGTTAACCAAAGCCAGCACTTAAGAATTCAGACCTATTTTAAGAATGTCCAATATGTCAGTGGGACAAGCATTTTCGTTTCAGACCCGTGTCCATGTGTGACTTTTATTTTGACAAACACAGTGAACCTTTAACTGACCAGCTGAGATCTTGTTGTGCAAGTTATAGACGTTACATAGGTCTACGTGGCTAACCAGTAGCGCACCGTCTTCCTTCATATCAGCTACTTAATTGATACAGTATATCATGGCCCAAGAATTCGTGAAAGCTCAAATTAAAGGGGATAAAGTGGTGGTGTTCTTGAAACCGTCCTGCCCATACTGCGTTATGGCCAAAGATGTTTTGAAAAAATATAAATTAAAAAATGGGCACTTGGACTTCATTGATATTAGCGGAAGAAGCGACATGGGCGGCGTTCAAGACTACTTGCAGCAAATTACCGGCGCTCGCACAGTGAGTATTATTTCAACTTTTTACATGTGGTAACCTAAAACTAGCTTGGCAAACGTTTTATCACGATTTCAGGCCGCCAAACGTATAAGGTTAGTTACAGAAATTGTGTAACTGAACAGAAAAGTCAAAATGGCGACCCAATATGAAGGTGCTATAAACACGGAACTGTTTTATTTTTATGAATTTTGTAGGCTATAGGCTGTTGCATCTTTGTTCTTTACCGCACTCAACGTTGGCCCTAAATGTTATGGAAAAACGTGTTATAGGCTAATGGTAGCATAATTAACTTAATTCGATAAACGACAGCATATTTATCTGGGCTGCATAGTAAGCCTACCTGGCAACAAGTGATGGTTTGACCTGCGCTAGCAACTGAGCGCGAGTGTCATAAATATTTGGCTTCCTCCATTTTTCTGATCACGGATGGATGAAAAGGAGACTGAGGAATAAGGCAGAGGATTACATAAGCGTGCCAGCAGTCATTCCCTTCCATTGTGCCAAATGATGACCTGAGGATGGTAATGTATTTATGTGCGCTCTTGTTGCTGTGTGGTTGTAGGTGCCTCGGGTGTTCATTGGGGAGACGTGTGTGGGGGGCGGCAGTGACGTGGCTGCGCTGGATAAAAGTGGCAAACTGGAGGGCATGCTGCAGTCCATCGGAGCGCTGCAGTGACAGACGCGCAGCTCCAAGGTTTCTACACACACACACACACACACACACACACACACACACACACACACACACATAGGCCTGCGCGCTCACATGTAGCCTACTGTACACTCGCATTTTATCCACTCAGAAATGAGTCAGGCCTCATGCAGCATAGCACTACACATCTGTCACTTCCATGTTTTCTGATTAGTTCAGATATGACATATTCCTGGCCTCATATCGTTTGAACAGAATCCATGTTACGTCTGCATATTCATGAAAAAAGTAATATATTTTTTTCATTCTGACTTCTCTTTTATGTCCATTGCATTGTCAACAGATGGTCAATAAATTATGGTAGCCATGCAACAATTTTTTAAAAAGATTTTTGCCTTTAATTTGACATGACGGTAGACAGAGCGACAGGAGATGAGTTGGGGAGAGAGATGGGTAAGGATTGGGAAATGACCTCGGGTCGGACTCCCTAGGACTAATATGACGCACTAGCCCTGTAGCCAATGTTTTTAAAGAATTATTTTAAGGAATAGGGGGCTTTGGTAATTTCAACAATTGACGATTTGTTATTCAAGAATAGCGCATCAGTCATCTCAGTAAAGTAGCAATTAAGGAGTTATACATGATGAACAGCAACATGTTCTCTAAGCATCAGATAATAACCAGCCAGGGTCCTGGTAAAATCATGTCTTTATTCCGTGTGAGCAGGAGATCAACAGAACAGCACTAGACTACACAGAGCCTGGGACTATGACTAGGGTCCCACCACACACACATACATACAATACACACATACACACACACTCTCTCTTTCTCTCTCTGTCACTCACTCGTGCACTCACACACATATACAGGCGCGCGCGCACACACACACACACACACACATTGCACTACACATGCTGGATGCCTACTCTGTACACATCATTAAATACTCCCCCCCTCCCTCCCTCCATCATGTACATGTATAGAAAAATAGTTGCATCGCCAAATGATAATCTCATGGCAAAAAAATAAAAAACATTTTGTGGTGTGTTTGTATTTATTTGAAAATTAAATTATTTAAGTCATTTAAATCAAGTAGGGTGTTTTTTTTTTTTTTTTCATTGATCATTTTGCTCTTCCATCATTTATTTTATTTTTTTTTGCAAGAAAACACTCAATTAAATGAATGTGCACCATGTAAAAGAACTTCAGTAAGTTGAACTCTGAAGTGGATGTGAGGGTGAGCCTACCCTGTTGAGCACATTCTCAGGCTTACAGTACGGTTTTGGCACCTGGACGAGCCTTGTGAGTGGTGCACCTACCACCGCAAGTACAAAACAAGTCCCCCCTCCAGTTCTCCCAAGGGGCTTTGCAAGTCCACAGTCACTCCTCGGCATAGATGTAATACTCAGGGCCTAGGTTCGCAACAGGCCGTTAAGCCTTTTAGGACAGTCATAATTTGTTGGGTCCGGCGCTATTGACAGTGGCAGTTCATAATATGAAGGGCCCGAGCGAGTTATGACCGTCATAAGTGCTAACCCAGGTCCTGAGGTGTAAAGCTCATGGTTGTTTTTATATAGTCACAGTTAGCGCCTTGCTAAGGCCTAGAGAGGGAGAGAGTGCACGCAAGATGTGGGTCTATTTAATCCCCTTACGTGAGAGCAAAGCTCCCAGAATCCACTGCGCTCCCTCCCATTTGTAGGTCCTTATGCAGGGGTCATCACAGAGTCAGTGGTCAAAGTTTGGTATGGCTGAGCGTGTGGGACCCACCACCCCACTGGCCTTTAACACAGAGGCCAGACAGCCGGAAGAGAGGGAGAGTCCATCCCCATGTTCTCACACTCATCCCTTTCTCTTTCTCTTTCTCCTCCTTCTTTTCCTTCTCTTTCTTCTTCTTCTCCTTCTCCCTCTCTTTCCTAAGGTCCTGCGCCGCACCCGCAGGGCGGACGGAGGCCGCCGCGGCTCGGGCAGGTGCAGGTGCGGACGCAGGGCTCAGGGGTCACATGAGGTTGCAGCGGGACTTGCGCAGCTGCCGCCGGCGCTGTTGGTACTCGCTCAGCTCCTGCAGGTAGCCCCGCGACGGCCAGCGCAGCCTCTCCACGTGCTCCCGCTCCTCGTCTGCCAGGAAACAACACAACAAACGCACAACATCAACAAGCATGATGCAAGACAACAAGCTTTGAATCCTTCTTCCTCTTCCTCCTCCTTTTCTTCAGCCCGACGACCACTACTATACAACAGGCCATGACAGCCATACAACCTGTGAACCACTACAACCAAATGTGCAAAGAATACCAAGCCTAGTAATTATAGTCGTTCAAGTAATTTGTGGTTGATGCCTCTACCTTGTTTGTTAAGCACCAATCATAGGTCAGATAATAGGTACCACTTTGTCAATGACTACTGGTCAGTTTCTGGGTTTGTGAATGGATGCATTTGAAGGTCTCAGTAAGCCTAGCCCTATATGCATTGCATGCACTAAAATGTGTGCACTAAAATGTTTACTTTTAAGAATACATGTTGAAGGGACAAGTTTTTAACTGTTTGTTTTTTATGTTGTAGTCATGTCCGCCTTTCTAAAAATTGTATGTCTTTGCTGTTTTTTTGTATGTGGTCCTGGAAGGGCCGGCCATTCCCTCCTCTGATGAAAATCTTTGTGCCTGTACACTGTGCCTGTGGAAATAAAAAGTCTGAAGCCAGTCAAACCTACTCCGCCTGTCGACAAGACTTCCTTTTTTTCAGTGGCATTCTTCTCAGAAAAATGGGTTGTTGTTTGTGTGTGTATGTGTGTGTGGATGTGTGTCTCTACACACGTGTGTATGTGTGCGTCGAGGAAAGTACTACACCAAAAGACCTGAAGTGAATTCAACCCAACTCCACAGAGATTTGCGAGCCGTGAGCTTAGCATCTGACAGCTCGGCTCTGTGCTGCACTGCAGACTCAAAAACTCTGTAATTACGTTCAGACTCCCCCACCGCCACATAATGGAAGCAGTCAAATGCGTCATGTGCATTCAGCCAGAGAACTCTCTGTTTAGAATATCCTCTTTTTTTCCCCTCTCTCTTCAATATGCATAACACATCCCTCAGGAAAAATTATTTTGACATTTTTTGTCTGAGGGTTCGAAACGAGAAGACTTTGGTGGTGACCCCGTTTGGATCCTGATTGGGCGGCTTGCAAAACACACCTGTGAGCTCGATGAAGTCTGGTTTGTGGCTGAAGATCAGATAGTTGTTTGCGATGAAATGCAGGAGCCACACGTAAAGCTGGTCAGCATTGTGACACTGCATTGAAGTAGTCACACGTGGTCAGGAAAAGCAAAGGAAAAGAAAGAAAGGAGAGATGAGGGAGATTCAGTTAATCATTATTGGGAATTGTATTACAAATTGATAAAACAATTAATATTTTTCAATTGACATGTTCCCCATGGCCTACTTAGTTCATATTAGGACACTCAGCCAATCAAATTAATAGACTTGACAAAGCTTAATTTTTTTCTCTGTAACATTGACATGCTAAGCCTATTTTAGTACAATCAATGTACAGCATAATGTGAAAACTGCCCCCCCCCTACACACACACACACACACACTCACCTTTGCTCTCCTGAGCAGCCTTATGATGCTGATCCCGGTGGATGCCAGCTCTCTGCTGGGCATGCTCTGTAGGTAGGCGCACACGCACACCTCGCACAGGTGCTGCAGACGCTTTACCTGGTACATCTCCGCACATACCAGCACCGCCATCGCTTGTAGAACACTGGCTGGAGAACACACAGAACACCCACACACAGAGACCTGTCAACCTCTCCCTGCCACTCCAACGTGTCAGATGAACTTGTTTGTCTCTCGACTGTCAATCATTTTGCTGAGCTGTCATATGCATACACACACACACACACACACACCACCACCACCATCACCACCACCACCACATTCATATTTGGCACCATGAGTGCTTTAGTTGATCATAACAGGATAAAGATATGTGTGATTTATGTTCAGGTATTTGACAGGTGGCAGTGTACTGTCAGAAGACAAATCAATCCCCAGTCAGCAGTCAATCATTATGAACAGACCTTCTGCTCTGCGCCCCCCCCCCCCCTCTCGTGTCTGACTGTGTGGAACAGAAGTTGAACAGATGCTCAATTCGCCACAAAACACCAGGGGTCAGTAGAGAGTAAAAATGAATCAATTCTGAGAGGGTAAGTGAGATTTTGTGTGTGTGTGTGTGTGTGTGTGTGTGTCTCCTAAGTCTTTTGTCAGTCATGAATTACAGTTATGAGGACCAGTCCTGGAGACTCTGGAGCCATGAATTCTTGTCTGCTGTGTGCCAACGAGTATCACCGCCCTCCCGCCTCGCACAAATTTAAGACCGGTCGTGTAAAGTAAAGAGAGCTCTCTCTCTGTGTGAGTGTGTGTGTGTGTGTGTTGTCCCCTGTTGGGCAGAGGTCCCAGACACCGTGGGTGTTCTTTAGTTAAAGTGACAGCAGCGGCAGCAGGCTCACCTGGGCAGCACGTGTCAGTGTAGAGGTACTCCAGAAAGGAGAGGAAGGTGTCTGAGGATACACCGTGGATCGGTACCACCCGGCTCCGGGCCTCGGCGTATTTTCCGCTGAACATGGCCGCCATGACATCACAGCGGGCCACTAGCACAGCCCGGTGAGCTGGTAACACACTTCCTGAGGCACACAAAGAGATCAAAGGCTCTTGTCATTTGTTGTATTCACTGGATTCCATGGGATAATATGATATAATATCTTTGAGCGTGTTACAGACAAAAATGGCCAAGACGGGTTGGCGCAAAAACAGTATCTGTGGGTGGGTGCACGGCTGGGATTTCTTTTTTAGCGTATACAAGCTGCTATATTCAGGCTGTGGCCGCCTTGTTAACCACCATGCAAAGCAGCCGTCTCCGCCGTGTGTGCTATTCCCGGGAGCGGCACAACTGCAAGGCTGACGGCTGCAAGGCTGTCTATTGTGAATTCAAAATAAAGACTCTCTCCTGCTGCGCGTCTGTCAGGTCTTTTCCCTCTTGTTCTCTTTCTCTTTCTCCCTCTCTCTCTCTCTCTCCCTCGTTCTCTCCCGTCATTCTTCTTCAGTCCCCTGCGCTGTGCTGTGCTGTGCTTGCGCACACACACACACACACACACACACACACACACACACACACACACACACACACTTCACAATCACACCAACATTCTGTTTAGGCCTTCTCATGGGGTTTTGGCTCTGGTGCTCCGTCAGGCTGTTTGTGGTTGAAGTGTTTTGTAGAACATCACATGGAGAATAAAGCAACGAGCTGAGCTGTGTTACGCCGTCTAGAGGGAGATGAAAGGAGAGGCAGATAGATGGAGAGGAGAGGAGAAGAGAGGAAAGGAGAGGAGAGGAGAGGAGAGGCTTGCCTTGCACCATGAAAATGACATCGGAGTAGAGGGGCGAGTTGAAAATGTTCCCCAGCGTTTGTGGTACTGGCTGTCGAGAGGTGGGTGTGTCCCTCGGGCACTGAATAAACACAAGCACGCACACACACACACACACACACACACACACACACATGAGACATGCAGACAACATCAGCAACAGAGTGATTGGTAAACTAGGCATCACAGGCGTGATGAATCCTCAGTTGTCAACGCAAATTTACACATCAAAGGCACATCCATTTATTTCATTATTTACTTCAAAACAAGTTGAATATTGAAAAGCTGTCAAGTGTTTGTCAAGCTCACCTCCAGTAAAGCAGGGCCTTGCCGTCAGCTGGATCATGCCAAGCATTTAGACATAGTCTTAAAGGTCATCTAAGGGTGTCTTATATGCACCTACGCCAAAGATTGTGGAATACTGACCGCTTCAGTCCTCTCTGCCTACGCTGTACATGGCTCAGAGAGGCCTGTTCCATAGCATAGCTGAGTAACGGTCATTTACCTACATTGTGAGTTTGTTTAAGAAGGTCTTGACATGCAGTATCTAAACTTTATCAAACGTAATTAAGTTGAATTGTTTTAATTGAGCAGTAGGTAATTGGTGGACCCACTGTGAGTGATTGACAGCCACCTTTTCTCTGCCCACAAAGGAGCGCACTCTCTCCATGAGCTGAGCTACGGCCAGCGGACTCTTCAGCTTCTCAGCCACCGCCTCCTCCAGGTACTCCCACTCCCATGCACCTACACACACACACACACACACACACACACACACACACACACACACACACACATACACACACACATGCACACACACACACACACACACACATGCACACACACACACACACACACACACACACATATGCACACACACACACAAACACATGCACACACATACACACACAAGAAAGAATATTAGATCATCCAATCCAGGCAACAGACATTTCTCTCCTTAACACGCATTCACAGTTGTCATTACTTATTTCACACAGTCAAGTCCACATATCAAACACTGCACACACACACACACACACACACAAACACACGCACGCACACACACACACACACACACACACACACACACACACACACACAGATATTTCAAGGTCGACGCTTAATTTGTATTTCTCCGGCACAGACACATAAATCTGCCCAATGCATCACGATCAGGAGTACAGATATCAGATCAGATGTACACATATAATGCATAAACTTTATGTAAGCATCCAGTTTGAGCCACAGGCTCCAGGCTGTATCATTTATGAGTACGCCATGATAAATTCAGTGTCAGTGCTCATTACGTTGAGGATGGCAAATGAGGGGTATTTGAAATCATCTGCATGTTTCCTCATTGAAGCAAATCCGCTCTGCAGTCATCTATTAATGTGTACAGTAATGGGCTAAACCAGTCAGAATGCCACAGCAAATGGAGCACGTGCACACACACACACACACACACACACACACACACACACACACACACACACACACACGTAAACACACATACACATGAATATACAGATATACAGAAAACTGTGTTGCTCATTCACTGCCTCACAAATTCTCTAAAAGAGCTGGCAGGGAAGCATGACTCCCAGTGCTGAGGCACAGATTACTCACACACACACACACACACACACACACACACACACACACACACACTCTCTCACACACACACACACACACACACTACCACAAGTGTGACCTTCCTCTCAGGTCTTCCGTGAATTCCATACACAAACACCACATAGAGGTGCATGAAATTGAGCATGGATACACACTCACATTCACACACTCACACACACACACTCTCTCCCCCTTTCACACACACACACACACACACTCTCTCTCTCTCTCTCTCTCTCTCTCTCTCTCTCTCTCTCTCTCAGACTCACTCACACACACACATACACACACACACACACACACACACACACACACACATTTCATGTTATCACACTTGAGAACCCCCAGGATTTAGTTACCAGGTTATTTTTAATTTTTTAAATACTTCATTAAAAAATCATGACATCTATGCAGCAGAAGGGAAACTACTAATGAGCTGCTTTTGCCCCAAACAGAAACCAGAAGCATGTTTTGGGTTAGCTTAGCTAAACGGCTACACTGCCAGGAAACAGCCACAACAGCCGGAGAGGCCACGGGGACAGAGATGACGATAACGATATCAACAACGGCAGCCTACACTTGCCTTTTCTTTTAAGCACATATCGATCTTCCACGGAACCCGGGGACATAATTGATTAACCAATTTTGTGTGCGAGAGCGAATCTGAGAGCAAGCTGCGATTCTGGCAGAGAACGGGGTAAAATAGACCCCCTTTGTGGAGTGCGTAACAAGCCTCTGCTGACACCTTTAAATCAGTATAATATTTTTACAGGGTTGAAAGATGGCACGCGTCTGGCTGCCAACTCTATGCAGGCAGCTCACAGAGGTAATATTCCACATTATGCACCACAAGAGCTTAGCTCTGAGATTCCTATTGAGGAGTCCCCTTTTTGGCCATTACTGCTTATGATGAAGTCATTGGTAACACTTTATAATTCTCATTTATAATACCCAGAGCATCGCTTTACATGTATCACGTGAAGCCTCTATGCATATTCCATTGCTTTCTTTCTATTCTCTTTCTATTCTCTCTCCATCTCTCTCTCTCTCTCCATCTCTCTCTGTCCCCACACACACAGCTTCTTTCCCTCTGCCATCACTCTCCTGAACTACTCACTGCTATCTTGCACATTACATCATCCTTGCACACTACATTTGCACTTTACTCTGCACTTTACATCCCCCACCATGTGTACTTTCATTGAATATTCTTCAATGTCTTATTTGTATATTGTGGATAGGTGCCTGCTCTACATGTATATTGTTTTCTCTTTTTATATATACAGTATATGTATGTATATGTATTGTATATTGTTTTCTCTAATGTACAGTGTGTGTCTACATACATGTATTTCTATATCTACTACATCAGCCTAGAAATCTAGACGTACCCTTGCGTCGGAAAATAGATTTGCTCGAGCAGTACATCTAGCAACGAGACATGAGAACTTAGTAGGTCTTGGTTGGTGTTGACCAATCCCAATGCTCTATGTATTTAGAGAGCCAGTGGCCTTTTGAATTGGCATTTACATCTTGTTCCTTCATCTGATTAGTTGTAGCGCTATCCTATTGTTTGTGAAATGATCGCTGGCTCCATGTTCGGCTCCGCCCAGGATTGAGATTGGTCTATTGATCGTTGCCAGACTATATATTGTAATGCCATAGTATGGCTTGTCAGGCTACTACTACTACATATCTGTGTTGTTGAATGTATAGAGTGTTAACACCTATTGAAGACAAATTCCTTGTGTATGTAAGTAGGCTAATACTTTGCCAATAAAACTGATTCAGATTCTACTTCTCAGAGAAAGAGTGGATGAGAGTATGAATGAGAAGAAATAAAAGGGGTAATCACCATTTCACAAGCCTAAGGGCACAAGGACAAACATGGTGAATAACTCATTCTAATGTATAGGCACCTTCCCACTAGCTGAAAAGACATGTGGATTCACTGCAGTGTCTATATTGATTGGCCACATCAATGAGGCAGAATGGCTTTCTATTGGCTTTACATAAAGAAATCAGACTAACTCACGACCCATAAGGGACTGCACGTATTGAGTGGCCATTGGGTTAACAATGATGGCTTGATACGGTAGGATGTAGTGGCAAAATGATCATTTATAAGCTTTGGGACCTTGTAGATATCGTATTGTATTGGCCTGGTTAGAAATGATTTTGACCTTACCTCACTGATTTAGTTGTGAGGGGAATAGTGACAATGTTGTTCCACAAGCAGCATGGCATTCTATTACAGTCACTCAAGGCCTGGCATGCATCTTCATACAGAGAGAGAGAGAGAGAGAGAGAGAGAGAGAGAGAGAGAGAGAGAAAGAGAGAGAGAGAGATCCCACAGCATCTGTCCATATGCACAGATGCCACCATCAAAGCTTTACATCCCAATTCTCATTCATAAACAGACTGACCAATTAGTGCTGGAGACTGGCCTTGGGAACACACACACACACACACACACACACACACACACACACACACACACACACACACACACACACACACACACACACACACACACACACACACACATACACACATACACACACAAATATACACCAAGGGAGTACACAAACTGGCTAAAGGGACTGTGGTTGTAGAGGCTAAATCAGAGCTCCATTTCATTGCAATTAATAGTTAACCGATGAAGCAGTTCTAATAGCTCATTTATTTCATTCATTTCCCTCATTTTATCTAATCACTTGAATGCTAAGCCTCTGCTCTTTGTTAGTCAAGCATATTATGGCATGCAGACATGTATGCGCCTTTTTCACTTTGGCTGTGTCTGTTTTCGATGCAGCTTCCAACACTGCGTCGAGATGCAGCTCTTCTGCATCAAGCAAAAAGACTGATAATTATAAAACCCTCACTACAATAGCCTACGCCACACTAGACAAACACACACACAGACACACACACACAAACACAAACACACACACACACGGACAAAAATAATGCCAGCGGACAAACTCACGCTGGACAGCCTAATTATGCATATTGAGAGATGTTTATCCCTCAGAGTCAGAGTTCACTACACATACGTCCTCTTTCTGCACTGTTTGCAACAGTGTGTGTGTGTGTGTGTGTGTGTGTGTGTTGTTGTAATCACATAGACATAGGCTACTATGTGCAGTCCAAAGCAATATACATCTCCACACAGATACACAGCATGTATAACGGACAGAGACTAATGACGAGGGGAATGGCAGGGACAGCTACATTTGGAGATTCTCATCACACATTCTGAACACACACACACACACACACACACACATACACAGTCATACACTTACACTGAGCATCCACACACACATACACATACACACACACACACACACACACACATGTTCCCACTCTAGCATACATAATTCTCTCCAGCCCCCTAAATCAACGTAATCAGGCTTTCTGCCTTAGGGTCTCAACTCTCTCTCTCTCTCGCTCTCTCTTTCTCTCCATTTCTTCTTATATCTCTTCATCTCTTTTTTCGATCTCTCTCTCTGCTCTGGACTGTATCCATGTGTTTCTCTATTTTCCTCCATCTCTGTTGCATGTTAAGCCCTTTCTCACAGCTAACCTTATTGCCCATGCCTCAATCCTCT
This sequence comes from Sardinella longiceps, assembly GCA_027497455.2. NCBI lineage: Eukaryota > Metazoa > Chordata > Actinopteri > Clupeiformes > Clupeidae > Sardinella > Sardinella longiceps. Next base: position 21,490,370 of record JAODXP020000008.1, on the reverse strand, counting down.
ACCCCTCTCACTCTCTCTCTCTCTTTCTCTTTCTCTCTCTCCCTCTCCTTCCCTCTCTCCCCTACAGTACATGCATGCAGGCAGCCATGAATCAGGCTCCTCTAGACTGTGCATTTAAAGTCACTATCAATAATGAGAGGCTGGCATTAAACCAACCCACTCTGTCATACAGAACCTCTCTCTCCCTCTCTCTCTCTCTCTCTCTCTCTCTCTCTCTCTCTCTCTCTCTCTCTCTCTATCTCTCTCATGCGCTTTGATTCTATCTCAATCTCTCGCTCTCTCAATCTGTTTTTTCTCTCTCACTCTGTCTCTGTCTCTCTGCCTCTCTCTCTCTCTCTCTCTCTCTCTCTCTCTCTCTCTCTCTCTCTCTCTCTATGTCACACACACACACACAGGCTTTATTTCAGCTGTAAGCATACACAGATATGGTCTCTCCTTAAAAACACAAACACACACACACAGAAAGAGAGAAAGAAAGATAGAGAGAGAGAGAGAGAGAGAGAGAGAGAGAGAGAGAGAGAGAGAGAGAGAGAGAGAGATGAGGATAAGAGGCTCATCTCTGTCATCCCCTGGCTTAGTAGAGTGGGCTAATGATGCATGGCCTCATACTGAGACAGGAGCACCACGCTTTTGACATCTGAAAATGAGGTCTTCATGAAGTCATTAAACACACATGGTAGGGCACGCCCCACCCCCTCTTCACCTCTGACCTTTTCTACACACTCCTCAGA
>JAODXP020000008.1:21427139-21479639 GCA_027497455.2 Sardinella longiceps | reverse complement strand
TCATTTTGTCCCTTGTTTCGGAGCATTAGCTGCATATAATTCAAGTTGAACATCCCACGCCTCTATTTGACCTCGACCCATCCTAAGCTTTCACTTCATCCCTTATTTATTGTCTTATTCTCCAGCTGTCTTGACACCCGTTCCTCCCCCCTCAAAGAGCTTTTCTTGCTCTTCTTCTTTTTCTTCTCTTTTCTGTGCTGTCTTTCCTGTGTGCCATTGGCACTGGCAGAAGCCTAGATCAGTGGCACATGCTAAAGCCAACCGACTGACAACCAGCTGCATCTGACCTTAATCAATACCCCAGCCTCACATCCATCAGGGAAAGAAAGGGAAGCCTTTTCAACTCTTTCTTCTCTTTCTCTCTCTCTCTCTCACTGTATATGCTCTCTCCCTCTATCTACAGTATCTTCTTCTCCCTGTTTGTATATGTCTCTTTTCCTCCATCTCTCTCTCGCCCATTTTCAGTTTGTCTCCCTCTCTCTTTCTTTCTCTTTTCTCATTCTACCTCGTGGGAATCCAGAGTTAATATAGGGCCATACATATATCAGTGTTGCCGTCTGTATTCCCCTTTCCATTTAATTTGAATATGCATGAACCCACCCCCTCCCATCTAGGGTTCTGGTTATGAAATTCCAATACCGCTCCTACACCTGAACCACTCTACCCTCCTCATCCAACTCTCATCTCACCCAGCTCGGGCAGTCCTGCACCATGACCCGGACGTCCCCAAACACACGTGACTGGTACTCCATGAAGGCAGGGTTGAGAGCATGCCGGCCGGGGAGGGTGCCATCCATGCCCCCATGTCCAGGCATGGCACTGTGGCCCAGGTAGCTCCATAGCAGCCCCCCCTGCATCTGGGCCTGTCCGGGAACATCCTCTCCAGAGCCTACCCCACCAGGGCACTCACTGCCCAGCGCCACAATGTGAATGGACCTATGGAGAGACCGCCTCGGATTATACAGCAGTACTTGTCCAGTGCATGGAACATCCACACTCCTCTACAGTACACTCACGTGCAATCACTCAAAACATCGCGCTTTTCTGGGGAATGGCAATATATTTGATTTCAGCATTGCGTTTTGACGCGCGCTGTGGACAGAATTTGTGCACATAGGGAATCTTGAGCCAAATGTAGCGGAGGAACGGGGAGCACAGAAGTGTTGGTGTTGACATATTACCCCATTAACTATGTCTATCACGAAGTAGATGCGCGCGTCATGTTGTGTCATTGAAGGAATGACACAGGCAAAGCCAACGGTTGATTATTTGTAAAAGCAAAGAAAGTAGTCTTATTATTTATATTAGTTCAATTGCACATTTTACCATCATGTTGTTTCTATCCATCATTGTCCTCAGCTTTAATATCATGATGAGTGGTATAAAAAAAAGTGTTATTAGTCCAAACCGTGAAAACATCGTGTTTTTAGATGGTTTTAGGCGAATGAGCAGCTTTACTTACATGTTCAGTAGAGCTCTGGGATGAAGAGCGCTAGGGTAGCACGTACTTCACCGGAGCAATGTGCCTTCACATCGGTCTCCGATGAGTCTTTTCCGCAATGAAGGTCGGGCACGATAATCCCCAGCTCTGGTCTGGCTCTCTGAATTCGCGACGGGGCGAAAACGGCTGCAGAGTTTTTGTTTCCCTTGCAGGGATTTCCTTCACCGTTGTTCATTCATTAAACATAAAAAGGATCACACATAGTGTCCTGTGCGCATTGACGCTGCGTCCAGGCGAGGAGCAAAACACCAAACGAGGGAGGAATCAATTGATCTTTCCCTAAATACCCAAGGCACTGCGCTAAAGAAACAAGCAAGTTGATTCTCTATACAAACAAGACTATGAAGGAATTCAACAAACACTGTCCATTCGCAACTCATGCCACCGATTGAGCCACAGAAACTGACGTCACCGAAATAAGGCATAGAACTCCTCTGTCAGGATGGCTGAAGACAGACAAGAAGAAATGAAAAGAAGACAGAGCGAGAGAAACACAGCGAGAGAGAGAGAGAGAGAGAGAGAGAGAGAGAGAGAGAGAGAGGCGAGCGCGTAACGTTACAGACAGGCAGAGTTGAGTCTCCGCCTGACTCAGCAAATGAAAGGACTCGGCTACAATTACCACACCACACACATTCACGTCTGCCCGAATTACAATGTTGTGATTGCGGGGCACTCAGAATAGAAGCTGTGTTGTCCACTCCTTACAGTCTCTCTGTATTTCTTGACCCAGCGCGTTAATCCTATTCATTCATATTAATCCAAAAGGCAAATGCGAGACGCAGTAGCCAGCCTTTGCATTGGTCGATTCATTCGCTTTCGCCTGTCTTGATCATTGTGCAAATGCAATCAAAGTTACAAAAGATGCAGTCAGTTATTGACATATTGAAATGATCTGTGCAAATAAGGTAGGCCTAATGGACATTGCAGATATTGCAGATAGTGTGTGAAGTAAATGCAAAAGCCTAGGTCTTCTCCTACAGTATTTACCCATGGCTGAAATTGCCATGAGAGTGGTGTTGAACTGGATTATGGATCTTTAGATTATGAAATATCAGAACTCCCATGCCTCATGTTTGAGCTAAAGTCGATAATGCGTGTTTCAAAACGTCTATCCACTGGTCTTGTACACACTAATTGGCTTAATGAGCTACCTAAGGCTTACCTGCATATTGTCCATTAAAAATCAATAACTCATTCACCTTTTATCCAGATGCTGGAGAAGGGAGTCACCTCAAACATTCACTAGGCCTTCTGCCTGGTGGTCAAAATGAAATCACTTTAGCTTATGCTGTGGTTCCGAACTCCATGGATGATGAATCCTTCATGAGATGCCTAGCAGTGACTGATGTAATGGGGGTGACTTGGTCACATCTTTTCAACCTTTTCCTTCTGAACATTATAGGACTTAACTTGACAAGTTTCTATCTGAGCACACTTTGATCTCTAGCCCTAATCAGTGTGGGTGTGTGCTAGCTAGTAAACATAGACATCCAATCTCACATTTAGGCTGGTTTATCAGGCTAGGTGTGTGCCTATCAAGGTTTTACTGTTTCCCATCCAAATTTTATCATGTTGTTTGTTGTCTGTAATGCCAGTCATAATTATTATGGAAAGATCATTTTTTGGAAACTATCTGAAAGTCCAGAGTCGTTCCATTTCCCGTGGATTGGTGGTCGTAAGAGGCTGCATTATCTCTAATTGTTCTGCATGACTGTGGAAATTCAGCTCTCTCTGTCCTAAAGTGAATACCTGGCACAAGATCCTATGAGAAAATTATATCGTTTTTGGCTTCTGTATACTAAACCTGTCCATAAACCAAGTGACAACCTACACTTGAAGCAGTTTCACCTGTAAAATATTCAATTATGCTGATATAGAGGAAGTTAGAGTTAATATTTTACAAAAAAGGTAATATACATTTTGTAGGATTACAAGGCAAAATCAAAGCATGTACAAAGCTCTACTTCAAAGACATTTGAGACATTTTTTTATTATTTCAATACAATCTATGATGGCTGTCAGACAGCAATTCAATCAACGTCAAGTTTTCTTCCTAGTACAATGTCACCGCTGTGTCACTATGGCGCGGCTTAAACATCTCTATTCATCTTGGTCTAAAGTGCCGACCTTTATCTGGTCTTAAAAGTCCTGATTGTCATTCCCAAGAGGGAGTAGTGGAGCACAGCCAAAAACAGTGACACTGATAAACTAAAAGTAGACCCTTCTGCCTTTCTGTCTTTCTCTTTATCGCTTACCACCCTATTCTTTTCCCCTTTCCTCTCTCTCTCTCTCTTTCTCAGTTACTCTCTTTTTCTCAGTCTCTCTCTCTGTGCCTCCCACCCCTCTCTCGCTCTCTTCTTGTCACATCTCAGAGGACGGGATTACAGCAAAGCATCTCTGACTGGTAGCGCGATGGCAGTTCTGGAGGAGAATCCGTTAATCCACATCACTGTTCCCTTGGAATCCCTGGAGAGCCTTTGGACCAGTGGAAGCCAGGGAGCACTCCTCCACTAACCCCCTTTTTCAGGAGACAAACATGGCCAGTAATGGGGTCCGGAGTGAGTCCTGTTACCCTGGATGGCCTACTGCACAACCATCCCCCCCCACCCCCCTCACATAATCTGCTCCGGATACAAGTGCCCAGATTCCTGATGCAGCCAAGGGTCGGACTGGAGCTCAGTTCTACCCAATTAGCTCTCGCTAAGGAGGGCTTGGATGGGGGGATAGAGAGGGAGAGTGGGAGAGGGATGACTGATTCCACATCAGGGTACTACCTATCCAGACATGCTTTAGTCAAATATATGGGCCACCGATTATGTAACTGCCAGGATACAAGTCATGCTCTGTAAAAAGAAAAAAGAAAAACAAGAAAAATGAAGCTAACAAGGTAAAAAATCACAATACAGGTCGAAGAGATTCAAGAAAGTCTGTTTCACTAAAGAAAGATGTTTTCTTCCAGACTTACATGAGTATTCTCCTTTTCGTGTCCCTTTTTGAATATTCGCTCCAAGTCTCCCGGGTTTGTCTCTCATGGTAATTTGTTCTTTCAAGGCTCTGTGCATTTATAGCAAAACAAACAAACAAACAAACATGTTGAATTCCAGCAGAGAATGATTAATGTTACAAAGCGTAAGTGCTCCGGGCTCTCAGCGTAAAAAACGTAGACACCCTTTTCAAGCTTCATTTACCACCCCTTCATGTTGCTTATTCTTTTTTCAGACAAGGGTACTGAGTTCAGATAATTCCGATTCATGCATAATAGCAAATATTGGAGGATGGTATTTCAATGAGCCACAATTAATAGTTAGAGCAAGTAGAAAACCAATACAGAACAATATAGCATTTTGTGATCCTGTGGAGGTTTGTTCCCTAGGACACACACACACACCAATCCCAACATAGGCTACTACTCAGCAGAGGATTAGATACATATTATCTTTGCAGTAGAAAGTCAGTTACTTCTTATGTAAGTGTAAATTTACATGAAGTATCCTTAATACATTTACTTCCACCTCTCCTTTGTAAAGCTTTGGCTATCATGATGGTCCATTCAGCATGACATGACATCAGGTTACTGCAGGTCATGTAGGCCCAAGCAGCATGGCTATATTCATGCACGAGCGCACATTTAGATGCCCCCTACACAAATTTTCGGCCCAATGAACTTTCCGCGTCCTGCTGGGCTTGAAGAAAACCATTACTACTCATACTCCAGTTAGGCTAATTATTCCCCACTGTAAGCACAACCACTGGCTGTCGGTCTGCCAAATTGTTAAATTAAATAGGCTAGCACATGTCCTAGCGGTCCCAGCTTTGTTCAAGTAAAGTGTCCTACAGACTGCAACGAGAGGCTAGGCTACTCGGTTTGTTCGAACTTTTGTTACAGCGTTAATAACTGTGGTCTACATTCCACACAAGCAAGACTCATCTCATGGAAAATGTGCCATACAAGTCTGGTTGCCTAGATGATAAAACGTTGTAATATTCATCTAGCATGGTGTTGTAGGCTACTTGTGCGCAAAGACATAGGCCTACATCACTTTCGCGCAAGGCCTACTCAAGTTTTGTTCAAGTCACTACATGTAGTTATGACATCATGTGCATTGTCCCCACGTCATTGTTAAGGTGGCCAAGGCCTACGAACTGAATACCGGGGCCGGCCACCCATCAAATCGCGCTGGCCTCCGTCCCACAACACCGGACAGGTAGGCTCCGCAACATTTCGTTATCCATTATCCTTTGGTTAATTTGCGCCACGATCAATAGCCACATACATTAGTAACAGTCTACTGTTTTCTAGGTATAATAACAAAGAATAGTTTTTCTATAATTAGTCTTTCTCGAAATGTAGTTTCTAAACCCATTTTATCATACAGAGAAGTTGGCTACATCATACCTTCTTTCTGACGTCTTTTCTATGGGTTCTAAACAGGCCTGCTATGCGGCCAATAGGCTGGTTTTGCAGCCGACTGCTGAAGAGTTTCTCCTACAGAGGTAATTGGAAAACTGACTGTTCACCAGTTTAAAGAAAATGCTGCCAACAAAATATTACTGGATGCAGATTTCCCCCCATCCCAAGCCTGTATTAAGCCAGTCTCCCTTTGTTACTCCCTACTTGACCCCTAGTCTTTTTGCTTCCAAAATCACATTACAGTGGTCACAGGTCCAACTAATTAAACAATTGTATGAAACATGAGAACACTGAAATTGTTGAGACATGAGACCCTGTTAGTGTGAGTACTCATAACCTAGGAGGCATAAACAGAAAAATTGATAAATTCAGTTTGATCTGAATTATTATCTTATTATCTGAAACAAACACCCAAACGGATTTCTAAAAGGCAGACTTCTGGTATTTCATTTTCATCACACCTTAATTTTCGCAGTTCAGGCTAATGGGAAGATACATGGGGAAATTATATTTTTATGATGTGACATGAGATAGCAAAGCAGGGATTTTGGATATTTGTATTCATAGCACCATGATGAGTCATTCCAGAAAATGCTGTACTGTGCCAAAAAGAACAGCAACCTTTTAAAACACAGTAGCCAAAACTACTAGGCCACAGCAGTTTTAAAAATGCTCTAAATTTAGTCCTATTGATCTAATATTTTCATTGATTTTAATCCAGTCTATATGTTGTTTTAGATTTTGACTCAGTCACCTACATAACAGATGCATTTGAACACAGATGTGTATGACCTATAGCGCATTGTTGTCTAAATTCTCATATTGTAAATAGTTTGTTCACTGATAGACCTTTTCATGCAGCTCAGGTGGTGCAACAGGTGCTAGATTTCCTGGATGAAATCAAGGCGAAGCTCATGGGAGAAGATTACGACCTTTCAGAGGTGACTATATCAAGGGCACTTGCCAATTCCCTTTGATCCAATTTCGATCCCAATAAAATTTGAGCTCTGCCATTTCATTTTCTACCTCCAATACAGTGCTACAGTATGTCTTGTGTACTTAAATTCTTATGAAATAGAGTGAACAACTTGGACTTGGAGGTATTCACCACATTCATTCAGTCATTCAGTTTTCTTGGTGCATCTCAGTGTGAGATGTCTGGACGTCTTTGTTATTAAAGGTTGCCTTAGGCTTTCCTGTGCTTGATGAAAACCATTAACAGCTGCCTCTAAAGGTTGAAATACCCACTTCACTCAGCCATTAGATTTGGCTCAGTTTAGTCTCCATGGTCAAGGAGGGCAATATGACATAACTGTGTCCATCTCCGACTTCAGGCTAGGTGTGTAAATTATTCATGCCATATGGTCAGTGCAGCAGGCCGTGGTGATGTCGATGTCTCTTATCTCCATGCAGTGGCCTTTAGTATGTTAGTGACGGCCTTCATAGAGTAGCGTAGCGTTTGGTCATTGCCCATGACAAGATAAGCCTGACCCCCTCTGACCTACATCCTTATTTCTGACAAAAGCAGTTTCTGACAGTGTCAGCCCGACGTAACATAGGCATATGCCCCCTGCACAGCTGCTGCTGTAGAAGCTCTCTCTCTCTCTCTCTCTCTCTCTCTCTCTCTCTCTCTCTCTCTCTCTCTCTCTCTCCTGCTCTCTCAGTAGGCCTGTCCAAGGTGATTTATGTCCCATCTAAGCCGTGAACATTAGCTACATATCATCAGGACAGGAACATTTCAAAAGGACGCCCCATCGTTTTGTGCTGCTTGGACAGGTCTCTACATAAGTCAAAAATTTTTGCTAAGTGAAAGCATTAGCAGCACTGGTTATAGGCACAATGCAAAATTCCTTGTGGGAGAACTATTGGCCTGATGAAAATGGTGGATAACGACTGATAGCCAGACTAATATCTGTTTTTTAAGGATTTTTTTCATAAGCCTGCTAAAAAATTGATGACCAAGACACCAAACAGGTCACAAAAATGTGTACCATTTTTTTTAAGTCATGTTAGTTACAGTGCTATTGCAACAGATTCAGCATGACTCCTGCACTGTGAATTAGCCCATTCCCAATGATGCAACACAGTCTTTTTGATCACAGACTCTGATTTTCCATTTAAATTCAAAAAAGAGAAAGAAAAAAGTAACAACCCATACCCATAGCTCCACAAATTCCATAATTCTGCATGACTTGTCGGAAGGTATCATTAACAGCACAACTAACTGATCCTATTGAGTGGTTGCCAGGCTTTTGTCTTTAGGTGATGCCATAGGGGTCATGAAATCCTTGTCGCCCCTGGTTATGTGGGATGGTAAGGTCCTTCCCTAAGTGGATTGAGTCGATGTGCCCCCCAGCGCCCCCTTGCTGAGTGGAAGACAGTGATGGTCCACCCCTGCCCAGTGGGTAGAGTAGGAATGAGCAACCCTGCAATAATCAGCGGGAGCTTAACTCAATATTGTGGTGGCCTAATCAGTTTGCTGCCAGCAGGCTGGAGGAACACAAGGTTTAATAAAAACAACCAGTTCACTGGTGATTAGCTGTACTTTGAAAAGGGAGGGGTGGCATGGCACTGCATGCTGACATTTAGTGTTGGTAATGTGCTAATGTGAGGCTAAAACTCCTTTATCTTTAAGTGGTGGAAACTGAGTTTCAGTCATCCAGTTCAGTAATTCACACAAATTAAATAATACATCCAAATATCTGCCATGTGGGAGAATGACCAGTTTGGATTAATAAAGTACTCTTACCTTATCTTACATGCTGACATATGCACTATACTATGAATATTTGTTGGGATGATGTGGTGATCATGGAAGAGAAGGAATATTCTGATAAAGTGTATTAAGTATATTATATTTCTTTATGATGCAGAGTGAAAGGCGGCGGACCAGACGTGCTCTACAGGCCCGTCCACCCGGCTACGTCAGGAGGACTGAACCACAGGCGCCACAGAGGTCCTCGAACCCGAGCGTGGCGGTGCGGGACGCCATGGCGCAGAGGAACCAGAGATAGAGAGAAATGCGGCCGCCATCCCCAAACAACCCCCTAACAGGTGACAGATGAACAAGCTGTCAGCCCCAATCCTGCTCATCTTGGCGGGTTGGGGGGGATGGAGTGGAGAGGTTTGAGTGTGGTGTCAAATAAAATGTCAAGTGCCCTTTGACATTCTAGCCTGTCTGGTGTATGATTTGATTAAATTGTAGAGGCCTACTCAACCAATGACGTAAATTAACATTACACATTAACCAGCTCTCTTTCTTTCCTCCACCCCCCACCATTTCTGAGTACTAGTTATGAAGGAAATGCTTTAGTAATGTTAGTCTATGTTGACTTGTATTCGGTTCTGTGTTTACTGTGGGGCTGTTATGGAAACGGCAAAGGGGAAAGCAACTGTATTGGCACTCGCTGACTATTTCCGTTGACATCAGCAAAATAGACCGCTCTCTTCCAGGCCTTCTACACCACAGATAATTGGATGTAGTAGCCAGCTATGGGAAATATGTCAGACAAATATGTGCACTGTTCATAATCACATAAACCCAAGGGATGTCGGGTCTCTTTTAACATTTCATTAGATTGTGTATAATAGCCTTCAGAGGGCTATCTAGGCTACACAAGGGCATAATCCTGCTTGGACTACGGTAACCCTTTTTCTAATGAATTCCTTTTCTGCTACTCCATAATTCAGAGCCTTCAGCGTAGTTATATTTGTTGTGTTTATACTGGGCCATAAAAAAAAAACTAAATGAAAACATTAATTCAGTGTAGAAGGGGAATGTAATTTGTAACCAAAAGTCCTAAAATAATACAGGTGTTCTTAAATTTTATGCCTATTAATTAACGGGATTATACTGAGTATACATTGCTTTGTGATTTTAGAATGAGGAGAATGAGGATGGTTTTACAATGCACATTTTATGGGTTCCTCCAGCCTGCCTTGATCCATAAAAATAGATACTTTTTCCTCTGTGTAGGAATAATATATTTCTCTTTATTTGCTTTAACTCAAGTAAGGAGGGGGCTTTTAGATCCAGAGTTAAAATACAGAGTTTCCATATGGCAGAGAGAACTAGAGTAGTTATGTCACTTGTAAAGAGCTACTATATTTTGATGCAATATACTGTAGTACATAATTAGGTAAACCCAGAGCCATGGAAATGAACATGACAAAACAACTAACAAAAACGGACTTGACTGTGTGAAATAACTGTTTGAAGTCCCAGGAATGGGTCTGTACACTTGCTGCTTTATGTAATTACTATGGAGTTGTTGAGGTCAGAAAATTGTCTTGCATGGATGAAAGGTGCTCGGACATCAGCCGTCATCATTATCCTCGTCGTATCCGACGGTTATCCCCATTTTGTCATCCACCTGTGCTCTATCCTTCCTGCCTTGCTCTGTGTAGTAGTAGTCAGACTCGATGCGTCCTGAGGTATTCAGGGTCACAAAGACGTCCCCATCCCGCTCGGTGACTTTGTGCACCCTCTGCTTGATGCCCTTGGAGAACCACCTGAAGGTGCGATCCTTCTGCCTGGGGTCACGGGCTTTGTACATGCCCTCTCCCTCTGCCAGAGTGATCTTGTACTTGTGCTTGGGGCAAGTGATGCACAGCTTGTTGTTAACTTCCTGCAAACAGCAACAGTAAATGAAAGTTAGGACAGTATTAGGAAAACTACAGAGTCAGTATGCAGTTGGCATTTCTATGAATTACCACCACATACAGCAAGCAAAGTCAGCAGAGCTTGTTGTGAGCAGAAAATATCCCTCTTTTTTACATTCATTTTTACATTCATTGCCTTCTGTGGGTTTTCCTTCAGTCAATTATGCATAGTGTTTATGCACAGTCACGTACTGTACAGTGAGTGTGTACATTGTTATCTCTCAGTGGGGGTTGTCCGTCCTGACACTTTTGCATCGCTAGCAGCAGTCAGTACCAGCTGTGAGAGCAGCCTTATCAGCCATGGACAACCTGATAGCGTAGACTGCCTGTAGCACCCACGTCGGCTACGGGCACAACTACGGCATCAGAGAGATGCTTCAGGGTGACACGGTCAGACCTTGACAGGCCTCTGGGAATACAGGATGAGACTCACCTCAATGTCGCCCTGGTCCAGCATGCTTCCCGCATCTGTAAAGAGAGATGTTGTTATCACTACACCACGGTAGCCACGGGCGACCAGCTGTCTTTCTCATCACAGGCTCCACATGCCTTTGCAATGGAGCTCTGTGACAACACTCACTGAGGCATGAAACCAAAGATACAGGGAGGGAGGGTTACTCCGCATATCTAACCCACTCTCTTGTATGAACATTGTTTGGAATAACTGCACATAAGCTATATAAACTATTTCCATACTGTTTGGACGAATAGGCTACTCATATAGGCTACACAGAGTGTATTTGCCTGACTGTTAAAGCTGTATATTTTATTGCCTTCCCAATTATGAACTTCAGATGATCCAGTCTCAAGTATCCTCTGATTTATATTTCCTGAAATCAGCCTACATGAATTAAGATGCCTTTCATTCATTCATGCCTTTCATCCAATAACCTATAAGACTTCAGACTAAACCTCCCTGTCACCAAGAACAAGTAGGCTAGACCAGATGCTTGTAGGATGGGAGAGGCCAAGTTAATGTGATAGCCTAGTAGGCCTACCTTCCTGAAAATTATTCGGGTCGGTTCTCATATGAGAACTATCCAACTTCTATAATTTTCAATAATTAGCCTACCTCGTGGCATAATAGGCTACACTAAGTAATAGCTGAGACAATTCAAGCAACCAGGATGCATGCAGTTATAGACACTTAGCTGTTGCTCTGTCGCCATCTACTGAAATTCTTTTAGACAGAACTTCAGCTTCAACTCACGGTAACAATGGAGATCCAGTGCGTAAAAGGTGCCAAGGTGGTGTATGATGAGGATCTCTCTGCCATCCACTGTCTTGACTGTACGCTTCGCCTGGATAAGTTCCTCTTTTTTTCCTATGAAGTGTTCCTCCGTACACACACCGTTCTCCTCTGTAGCCATGATGGGGCCCTAATATCAAACCTGGAAAATAATTTGCTTTTAGACAGAAAAGACAATCATATTTTAGGCTAATTAACCAGATCATTAACTCTAATTGATTAAGACTTTGTCATATAAGATTGTATATGTTGTAGCCATCCTACCCTAGACGCCAGGCGCTGACGCACCACTGGGATCACTAAATAATACAGCAATGCAATGTGCTCAAGTAGCCTAGTGTCCCCTATCTTGGTAGAACGGGTAACAATCACACGTCACATCGGGCTTATCATTGTTCCCCATAAGGGCCTCGCTTACACTGCATACAGTAGGTTAGGCCAAAGATTATTGAAAACCCTCACTATAAGCTTTGACCACTTGGCACAAGCCAGGCCTACCTCTTAAAACTAAACAAACAAATAAACTATTTACAACTTTTAGGCTATGGTAGCGCAAAAATAGACTATTTAATTAAATAGCCCTGTGACTGAAAATAGGCTAATTGTGGTAAGATAGTCATAGGACAAGCTATTTTCTCAGTTTATTCTTGATCTCTCTCTGTAATGGCTCCAAATAATAATGTCTTTTTCTTTTTCTTTTTTTTTTCAGACAAAAATCTATAATGTCTACAAAACAAACATCAGGCCCAGTATTTTGTCCCAGGACGCGTCTGAAGTGCAGGGGCTTTATAAATAAATGAGGGGACACGTACATTCATGGGCCTGATGTATGCGCAGCATATGCGCAGTTTGTGCTGCAAATAGCAATCGAACTCGAACGTGATTGAAAGCGGAACTGTGAGTTCTGTTATCTACGCCTGAAAGAAGCTGTTCAGACTGGTGTGTGAGTGCATTAAGGATCATTCTACAAAACACCACTATTCATTTAAATTAGTTGTGAAGCAAGTAAACAAGTCTAGCACTATAAAGCGGACAGTATAGTTTCCACCTGTGCGTAATTCACACACGCTCGCATAAATGTTGACTGCTAACGTTAGCTAGGAAGTTGATATCCTTTCGATATGCACGTCTAGGATTGAAACTATCATGCAACATTTATCGTTTTGTGGCTGTTGCTGAATGCCTGTTGTCACGTTGTGAGCTAAATGAGTCCATGTATTCGGGAACAGAACAACCCATTCTCTCTGTTGTAGGACAAGTAACTAGGTTTACTCTGCGCGTTGAAGCGCATACTGGTACCCTACCAAATTCAATCAATTTTCTCATTTAACCCCAGGTGATGGCGCTGCGAGCGTGTGGCTTCATTATCTTTCGCCGTCTGACTCAGGCTCCTCCTGAGGGCATCGAGTACCTACTTCTGCAGACGTCCTATGGGGAACACCACTGGACTCCGCCAAAAGGTGCACATATCTTACCCTGACTGATCTTGTATGAGATGGGGGTATAATATACTGTAACTGTGTTCAATCATATCACAGGGAGTGCATAGGCTATATGATGCACTGACATGTAGTTGACCAAAGATTGCATTTGAACATCTATTTGTCCAGGTCATGTGGACCCTGGTGAGGATGATCTCACGACAGCTCTCAGGGAGACCCGTGAAGAGGCAGGTCTTGGTGAGGAACACCTCTGCATTGTTAAGAACTTCCTGAAGGAGTTGCACTACCAGGTGCGCGGGAAGGATAAGACTGTACTGTACTGGCTAGCAGAACTACGGGACCCTGCCATGTCTGTGACATTATCTGAGGAGCACCAGGACTACCGCTGGGCCCGGTTAGATGAGGCTTGTACACTAGCACGCTACCAGGACCTCCAAGAAACTCTCAGGGAAGCACAGCAATACCTGGAAACCAATGAGAAACAGTGATACAGTAGAGAGTTGGGTCTTGAATGAATCAACACACTGATCTGTGCTATAATGAGCTCTCAGTACTGTACAAATCATTGCATGGTTGTCTGTTTTACAACAGGTTTGTAATTTCTCTCTCTTTAAAGAGATTTACTCCATTCTTAACATGTACCCAAGGATTCAGCCATTCAAAATAATGACATAAATCAGACACACATGACGACTCATGGGGTCAAAATACTGTACATACCTGCATACTGTACAAAATGAAGTTTCTTTTGTCTTACATTTGCTTGATCCAACATTTGGTTGGTGACGCAATCATAATTTGTATGAAAAATAAATGTTATAGCCACCATGCCACCAGTACGCCTTCTATCTAGAACTCCGGGCTCAACATTTCTCCACTTTAGAGTGACTATACAAAAGCTTGGTCTAAAGTGCACTAGAATAGTTTAACAGATTGGTCAGGAGACTTGGAAGGACAGGCAAATCTGCCTGCCAACAGACCCAACATTCTGGAGGTCAGCATTTTAATCTAACCCTAAAGATAGAAATAAAACTTGATTCAAGAAATATTTAGTGAGCTATATACTGTATGTATGTATTCTTTTTGCATTGCATTCCTTTTTTGAGCTTGCCACTTATAAACCCATGTGGTATTTTTTTGGTTTTATTATTTTAAACCATCATGCTGGTTGTGGTAAATTTGTTAAGAAGGGGTAGCCTTTCCTGGAGTAGCCTACAGTGATAGCATTTTAAATTTCTCATTTTCCATTTTACATTTAAGATCTGTTGTGATTCTTGCCTGTACAGTAGGCCTACATCACTTGGACACTTTAAAGCAGGGGTGTCAAACATAAGGCCCGGGTGCGGCCCTATACATCATTTAATGTGGCCCGATTCAAAAAGCTTGAAAAGAATTGCAGCTATGTGGGGGTCTGGCCATTTGAAAATAGTTGTAGTGATGCAAAAAATAAATAAATTATGAATTATGTCACGTTTACGCTAATCAGTCCTGGCAACTGTTTATCAGGTGCATCATGGACCTGTTTACCAACAGGAAAGGAAAACAAAATTAAGTGATGGTGATGGTCACAAACACAAGATATGTTGTTTTCCCCCCAGTTTGTGGTGTAGTGCTTGCCGGTCCTCCAAGGAAAATCCCTGTGGTCATGGGGCCCTCTATAAAAATGAGTTTGACTCCCCTGCTTTAAAGGGTGGCACAAAACATTGGAGGGACCCTATCCATTATCCTTATCCATTCCAGCAGGATGACCCACAAAACACCAGAATACAGAGGAGCATGTGAAAAAAATCAAATTAAAGTGAAAATTGATTATTCACCCCCTAACCTGGAGTTACGTGGGTTACAGCATTTGGTCTCATTGTATGAATTTTTTCTAGTCTGGCAATCCCAATTTGACCTTTTTCTTAGCATAGGGTAGGTATGGAATGTAAAGAAACCAGATAGCAACCATGACATCTCAGCACTTATGGTAACTTTAAGCTAAAATTGCAGTTGCCAGACTAGGAAAAGGCATGCACCGAGACCAAAATGTAACTCCAGGTAAGACTGTAAATAACCCAATTTCATAAAAAGGTGGAATATTTCTTTAAAGACACAATTCCCATGCATCTCTTCTCCCACCACATGTGCAGCAAAGTTGGCAGCCCTGTTACACATTTGCCAAACATATGTGCAATCTTAACAAGGGCCTTAAGTTGGCCACATGACTGAAAAAAAGGAAATATATGAGATTAACCGTACTAACCATTTTAGTGCTACTGGTGCTGCTCCAAGTCAGTTATTAAGCCTGGCTGGCATAGGGGCTAACAAATGGATTCTTAAATTATGACTGACAAAAACATTAGTATTTCTGGCATCTGGCAACAGGAAATCACACGAAACCCTCAGCAAATTCCCCAGTTCTGTTCATGAACTGATGGTAACTAACATGACAAGAACAATTCCCAGTGTGTGGCCTTAAGATTTAATCGCAAATTTGGGGCAAACCCCGATACATACACACATGAACAGAAAAAAGAACATTATCAGTGATCTAACAAGCAGTCTGAATGTGCCCACGCCTACAAGGGCACACCATACACACACCCCGGAACTCATGTAACCTTGGCATCCCCCAAAAATCGCTGCTGTCCAATGCTTGTTTTTTTCTTTTGCACAAAAACCTTGTTTTTTTTTTGCAGAGGTGATTTGCATCCTTTAAAGTGTGTTTTTTTTCCTTTTAGCATTTGTCTTAATCTCCCACAAGACTACAGAATGAAAAGATACCTAAAGGAAATTGAAGACAAACAAGGAGACATTCACTCCATTCATTCAGTTAACTCTTCCTCTGACCACAGTTTTTGCAGTTGCAAGATAAGTTCCTCAGTTCATCAGTTAACTTTGAGAAACAGGTCCTCAGAGCAATAATGTGGAAACCTTATCAACAACTCTTACAAACACAGAGACAGAAATAAGATTTTCAAAAAATAAAAACAAAGCCACTGTAGACCACTTTTTTTTTCACAACACTTCTCGGGGTGATCTTTTCAAATGCACATTCAGTCTGTAAGGCTGGAGGGAGGGAGAGGCTCCATCTCCAGAATGCTGAGTCAGAAGTGTTCCAGTCTCTTCCTCAACCTGGTGCAAAGACGTCTCAGCATTCTGACACGAGCCACTTCGTTTTCTGCTTTTTTTTTTGTTTTTTCTTTTTTTTTTGTTTTTACAAGAGTGTGTTTGATGTGCTACAGTGGCAAATCAATTCCTTTGAAACCAATCCTGAGGTCCACTGTGGCAGATGACCCCAGGAGAGAGCCCAGCAGTGTCTGGTGATTTTGTATTTGTTTACTTTGTATTGAGTTACAGCTGGTTAGAGGGCAGAGAGGGCATTTTTTGTGCCCCATCAGTTGTTGTCCAATGTTTGTTGCCTGGTGTCAAGAGGGTGTCACCAGCAGCCCTGGCTTGGTGAGTCTCATATTCAACACAACAACCTAAAATCACATACACACTCACACCCCAATACACTCGCATGCTCTTGAGGCAAATGGTCTTAATCCTACCTCAGGTGACTAAATATTCAGAAAACTAGGTGTAATGAAAAAAACAAAACAAAACAAAACAAAACAAAAACACAAATCCTCTCAACAAGCCACACCATGGAAGGCTCGAGATTTGAGGAGTCCAACATCTCACCCCCAAAATGCCTTACTCTTGTTGCTGGATGCTTAAAGGAAGAGGTATGTGACCCAAAGCGGCAGAAAAAAAATCAGCTTTCAATAAAAGATTGATATAAAACAAACAAAAGTAAAACAAGGGGGAAACACAAAGGAAAAAAAAGGACAAAACAAACGAATAGTTGGCCAAAGGGAGCTGAGGACTTTCCCCTGACCGAAGAGATCAGAGAGTACACCTCTGTTTTGTCCTGTCCTCCAAAGGCCATGTGTGTAGCTTGTGACACATCCAAGAGGACCGATGTTGTGATGTCAGCCCTGTCCTGTAACAAGGTTATCAAAAGAGACGGAGGTCTCTCATAGCACATCTGCGGCTCTCTTTAGTCTAATGAGTCGTGCATTCAAGTAGCCAGTGTGCTTGCGTGTCATCAGAGAGAGTGTTTGTATTTCAGAGTAGGACATTCCAGCACCTGTGAGCAGTTGCACTTATATAACTATGGGGTATCTCTGAGAACTCTGCAAAAAAATCAAGATGGGTGGGGGGGAGGAAGAAGAAAAAAAAAAGGAAAAACTCATTCAACAATCAACATTTTGCTTCAGGTGAAAATGTGTCTGGCTCAAAGAACACCCAAGTAGCTCAAAGGCAGTCAGTTCAATCTACGTCACTTTAAAGAGAGGTACATCCTCAGATCCAGCTTCCCATTGAAGAGAGAAGTCAAAATCCAGACACTACACACTCGTGAGGTCTTGATTTATAGGACAAAAAAAAAAAAAAAAAAAAGATGAGAGAAATCCTTCCGTCTTGTTAGTCTTAAGCATGTCCTTGGCCTCTTCCTTGGCAGGGTGACTTACCTCATTTGTGTCATTTTGACATGAAATGAAAATGAAAAAACGTGAGAGAATGCCATAACCAGGATACACAGGGATAGGTAGATGAGCACACTTAAAGCTCTATGTTGTGGAGCAGACAGATGAGACAAAAAAAGAAAGAAAGAAAGAAAGAAAGAAAAAAAGAGAGAGAGAGAGGGTCAGGGGGAACAATCAGGAGCAGACAGTAGCGATACTCATTCATACATCCCTCATGGCTGTCTCAGTTTTTTCTTTTTCTTTTTGCATCATTCATTTCTGGTGGCAGAGGCTTTGAGGGCAGACAGCCAAGACAGAGAGAATGAAGGAGAGACGGACAGACAGAGAGACAGACAGACAGAGAGAAAGGGAGAAATGGGGAGTCTCTTAACAAAACCCTACAGAAAAGCAGCCAAAAAAAGGGGTCGGGTGTGAGAGAGAGACGACAAGGGTGGCAGCTGACATGCCATGGGGCGAGGGTGAAGCATCAGCGGATACCCAAGAGCCCTGAGGAGTAAAGGTGGGGTAGCGCAAAGTGACGCCTGGACGAGAAAAGTGCCAAAAACGTTCTCTCGATAAAGCAATCAAACAGAGGGAGAGGATAGCATGGAGACAACATACACACACACACACTCTCTCTCTCTCTCTGAACTCCTCGACAAATACGATATCAAAGACCTGGAGTCCTGTAGCGTATTCCTCTAGGAGTAAAATGGTGACAAACACAAAGGGGCTAACAGAAGAGTGTTTGAAAAGGATTGACAAAAACAGAAAGAGGAATCAACCACCACAGGAATTCCTATTGAAGACCAACTCAAAAGGACACACAGACAAACAACATTGAATTGAAGGGGGCAAAAGTTTTTTCTTTAAATGGTATGTGCGTGTGAGTTTGAGTGTGACTGTGTGTTTGCGTGTAAGTGTGTGTGGATGTGTGACAGGGTGTGTGTGTGTGAGCAGATGTAGAGGGAAAGGTACGTGGGGGGAGCGGGGGCAAGAAGAGGCCTGGTTATCAGGACTCCTCGTTGCCTGAGTCGTCCTCGTCGTCGAAGCAGTCCGCGCCCATCTCGGCGCCCATCCCACCGGCCTCAGCCTCTTCCTCATCATCGTCCTCCTCCTGGATGTCGTCGTCGTAGAGGTCGTCATAGAGCAGGTCGGAGCTGCTGTCGTGGGAAGGCACTTTGGTCTGAATGCAATACTCAGCCAGTGTGGTGGGCACCTTCACCCCATCCCTCTCAGCTTCGGCTTTGGTAGACAGCACCTGTTTCCTACGCACAACAAAACACACACATATATACATGACCAACTGATGCACACACTTTTGGGCCACATAGACGACCAATAATCAGAGTTCAATTACTTAAGTCAATACACCAAATACAACAATTCTTCATCCAAGTCTGTCAGAAAACAAAATGGGTGCTATACAATGGACTTGCACTTGGAGCTTACTTTGTCTTGGCAGAAATTGCAACTAGTAGAAATTGTAACAAGTTGTCAATATTTTGGTGTTTTTGACTTGTTCAAATCATCATGGGATTGCTCCTTTTTCTTAGATGTGAACCTAGACCTGTTCAAGGACTGCATTTTTTTAAAATTTATTTCTACTAGTGCATTGCCCGTGTAAACACGTTTTCCCAGATATGTGATGTCCATTTAGGCCTACATATATGCAGGTGAATCAGAGACTGTGACATAGCCTATATCCAGTGCAGTAGCCTGCATGGAGACATTTCTGGGCCATAGTGAGAGTTGGTTGCAATGTGGTTTGAAATAGATAAGCACATCTTTCCAACATAGATTTCCATTTGACATGTTTCCTACCTGTGTGTTTTGCTGTTGCATTGAATGAAAGCAGGCTAACCAACCTTTAAATGGCTTGTTTAACAAACAAACCTGTCGCTAACGTTAGGTATCCACTTAGGCAAAAGCATGTTGTGAACTGTTGATAGACGTGCTTCTACTTCTTACCAATGTGGGTTTGCGTGTGTTTGCATGATGTTTTGAGATCGGCAGTCATCTTGCTGGATCATCGTAAATTCTTGAACTGTTAGCCTAAACACTGCCTGGGTTATCGTAATTTTGTTTCACAGGTTAACACCGTCAAAGCGGTAGGCTATAGAAAACACACTGGCAGAACTAAGCGCGAGACCAGGAGGGTGAAAGGGGGAGTGGTTTTACGGTTTAGAGCGGCAGAAGGCAAAAGTGCTTTATTTACCGATATCTTTAGTATTTTTTATCCAAACATCACGAAATTTGACACTGCACTCACTCGTGCCATTACCAAGATGCGTACCAAATCTGAGGTCAGTCGGACGAACGGTTCGAGAGTTATGCGTGGAACACACAGAATGACAGTGACACACAGACAGACGTTCATTGAATTATTAGATAGATTTTTTTGTGGGGGAGAGAGGGTGTCATGTTAACCTGACTGCTGATAAAATGACCTTGTGACCTGCAATGGAACAGATGGGACTCTTGTACTTTACATAAAAAGACAAGAAAAAAATTATCCTTGAATTGAACTGAACAGACTTTCGGCAAAAGAGAGCAGGGTTTACAGCTGCACAAGGACAGTGAAACAATTTAGTTCAACCAATTTCCAACCATCTTGTGAGGCAATGCTGCCAACTGCACCTATAATTTGTTCTATATTTAGAGCCTGCAGTTCCACAGAGAATGCACAATCTAGTATAGGCAGAAACATCATTAGACAGGGATTTACTCTTGTGTGGACATGGCTACGTTTTTGGGCGTGATGCAAAGTCCCTCATTATAATGATCTGCATGGACTGTCTGCACAGCATCAACATTTTATACCTGCTTGGACTTGTGCCTGCTGACAGCGTGAGCATGGAAATCTTAAGTTTTTCAGAGGCTCAAGAAAATCTGGCAGATGCTATTATCCAAAGGAACTTATAGTAGAGATGCACATTTTTCTCCTTGGGAAAAAAAAAATCTCCTAGAGACCTGCTGATGAAATGACTTTCATTTATTTCATGCTTCAGTGAATCGTGGCTGATTAGATTACAGGGAACTATCTCTTGAGATACTGCAGTTGTTCAGATAGGGGAATAAATGACCTATTAACATGGTGAGAAATATATAGGCCTATAAAAAAATTATAGTCTTTCCTGTCCATTCACACAACATAGAGAAGATTGAGTGAATGAAGTAGTTAGTTGGCAACAGCAACAGTCTACCTTGGGACACATATTTGCATAGGTGAATGCTTTTCACTTAAGTTGGGCCTTTCTGTCTGCAGTGTGATTTCAGGCCCCTAACCCTGAGGCTACATCGGAAGCATTAAGGAACACCCCAGTGAATTATGACCAATACTAAAGGATATTTAGACTATTATTTTGATACATACAGTACCTACCTACTGATATACATTCAACTAATGATTATGTCTGTATGGTTTATGGCTGCACATACAATATACTCATTCTGTTTCATTCTGGGGGCAGGGGAGTGGGTACTGCCTTTGAACTTGTAAGGAGCCATATGATACGTGTGTGCTGTATGCTGATGCATGTGTACCTGATGATCTCTGCATACTCCTTATCTTTGCCCTTGCTGTCTCTCCACTTGCGGAACATGACAGACGCGTCCACATTGGCTGGGGAGAACGTGTTGGGCTCATTCAGAAGAGAGATCACACTGAGGAGGATGGTTCTGCGCACACACACATACACAATCACAGGTCAAGTAGTGGTAAAGACACCACTGTAAAACCAATGGACTAATAGTAGGCCTACTGCTTTAAAGGACTATTCTTAACTTTCTCTGCAACAAAAAGCTACAATATACTAATGCATATACTTGACATTTTTCATCACCACATCAGGGTTTGAGGACCTCAATACAGACATGTCATTTATTTTTTAAATAATACATTTTTCTTCATACTGTACGTCACAACTGACAGTGTCTTAAATTCCCTCCACGATATCAGCGTCCAATTACACTGACCACTACATTAAATTTACATATTGACGTGCGTTGCCTTGTAAAATATATCTGAATGAGGACACCATTTAACATAACGCATTTGATATTACAAGATTAACTTTAAAACTTCAGTATAACTGAAGTTTCTTATCTATCTTTTTAATGCATTGTCCACAAGTCCACTAAATGGACCATCAGTTGAGGGCACCTTCTTCTGTTCGGAGTAGTTAGGGTTACAGCGCTCTAAATACTCTGGGATATCAGCTGACATCCTGTTCTGTCCTCTGTCATCTAAAACTACCTCTTCTCTCAGTCTTCTTGGACACTTCCCTGATCAGCTAACACATAGATACGGAAAGGCCAAGTGTCCTCCACCCCAGTATACAGTAGGAAGCGGGGCAAAGACCCTGAAGATGTGAGGGCTTCAAGAGAACTTAAAGGAATTATCTGGAGTGAATCAAGCCGTAGCCTTGTGGTTTCACATTGCTATGTGCTGTCAGTAGGTATCCGAGTGACTGAATTTCATTACAAACAGACCAAATAGCAAAACAGCAGCCAATGCTAACTGAAAAGGACATGAAAGTTTAGTTTTCATATACCTGCATCTATAAGCTTAGCTGTAAGTCTGCATATTTGTCCAACATTGTACCAAATGCTGCCATTCTGATGCCTATCGATAGCACTCAGTAGCCTCACAGACCAGAGATAATATGGACTGATTGACTCCAGAGTTTTCCTTTAACTACAAGTATCAACAAGGCCTGGGAGTTGCGTCTACAGCAGCACAGTACCTGACATTCTGTGTGGGGTTCCACCTCTCAGATGGCAGCTCTCCGCTCTGGGGGTCGTCCACTGGTGGATGGAGGATAGAGATGCACACGTCTCCATTCTGTAGCCCGTAAAAAAAGCGTTAAACAATGGCCTAACACAAGCTGACAGTCAACCATAGCATGCACCAATAAGAATGCAATGCAAAATGCAAACAAAAATTTAGCAGCAATGTAGTGTACTATTTGTAGTGTAATGTTTGTCTAGTGCATCTAGTTATTTACAGGCATTTTCCATGATTGAAAACCTTTAAAATTCAAACACAGATAGAAGTTCAAGAATATTAAAGCGCTACTTTAACCTCCAGAGCTACCCATACGCTCGTAGCAGCCGATAATGTAATAATGGCCAAAAATGTAATCATTTTGTCTGTTATTTGTAAATTGTCTAAATTGTCACATCCCAAAGTTGGTAAATGAATGTAAAAATTGATGCAGCATCCTTTTCATAATTTTCTATTTGTTATGAGCTTTTTTGTCAACATGTGGAAATTAATAGTTTTATTCTTGATATGAATTTTCTGTTTGTAATAAACATTCACCATGAATATTTTGCTTCTGTTTAAATAATTTGAATGTACCTCTGGGTTTTCAGGATGCATCAGCACCCTGAATTTTCTGCTATGGATGCTGATTGAAGTGCTTTTAACATGCTCAGGGCAATAACTCCCTAATGGCCAGAGAAGATGTGCATGCAAGCTGAAAACTTACCTCATAAATATTTGGGTGCCACATCTTGGTGAGGAAACGGAACGTGGGAGGGGAGTAGGGGTAATCAATAGGGAATTTGATGTGGGCCTGAGAGAGAGAGAGAGAGAGAGAGAGAGAGAGAGAGAGAGAGAGAGAGAGAGAGAGAGAGAGAGAGTCAACAAACATTTCCTGGGATGAACAAGCATTCCCTGTTGAAAAGTGAAAAGTGACAAAGCCCTGGTAAATCATTTCAGCTCATGAGGTTCAACTTGTGTCCTCACCATTGATTGAGATAAACAGCAGAGGGTTGCATTTAAAAGAAGGTTAAAGTATCTCTATGAAAGGCCATAGAGCAGGAGATTTTGTTTGATGCAGCTCAACCCTGAATAACTTTCAGTGGAAGCCAAGGTTTGTGGCCTGTCCTTGTATAGAACATTCCAGCAACAAATATCAGCTTACAGGAGACAGATAATCAGTAGAAAAAGAGAGGCAGATATAGAGACGAATGTCCAAATCTTTACTATGCAATTATTATTTTTTTCAATCTATCCCAAATATACATATTATAAATTTATCAATTACATGTTTTTTTAAGTATATCTTTTGGAGCACACAAACAGACAAGTACAACTGTTTATGTTCATTTCTGAGGGAGGGGTCGTTTTCTGCTTACAGTGATAGTGCTATCAAACTCTCCAAACCTTAAGGACAGCCCAGTACATACTATCCAGTGAGAGATTAGACGAGAGGGATTCCCTTAACAAGGGGTTCCCCATTCTCCATTAGGCAGACCAGTGGTTCAGTGCTAAATATAATGAGCTTTGAACAAAATGAGATGGGGAAGAAGAAATGGCAGGAACACAGTGGAGTTTAGCCATGTAGGCTGATTAGATGGGCGGGTGGATGAGCAGATTAACAAACACATTAATAAATTGTTTTGGGTAGATGCATTTATTGCATGAATGACCAGCTATTGAGCATTGGCCAAGTTCAGGTCATGTAGAATTTTTGGTCAATTTCTGTTAAAGAACATTATGCAACCTTCTTCAGGTGAACACACAGTCTATGAACCTGTGAGGAGTGTTAGTTACTATCTGAGGGCAGTAAGGCACAAGTTGATGTTTGTAATGGATTCAGAGTAATAACAAATATAATAGCTATATGGTAGCTATTTGTGCTTTCTTAACCCTTTTATATCAAAATAAAAGATATCCCCATACAATACAATGCAAATTCTACAGAGGATGAGGTACACTGTGAGGCCTACAGTACTGTCCTTGAGTGGTACTATTGGGCCAAATTTTGGGGTCTGGCTCATGGACTAAACCTGCTTGTAAGGTTTCTCCTCAGCATGCAAGACCTTTGAGTGATTGAGAAATTTGTACACCCAGCGCTTACTGTGAGGACAGTCTTTGCCATGTTGGTGTGTTGGGCTGGCTAAACTCTGCATAGTGAAGTGACGTCACTGCAATAGTGACATCCCAAAGACATCAGCTCTCTCAAGGGTGTGCATGCCGAGATTATAGAGGCGTGCGTGTGTGTGTATGAATGACATAACTTGAGTGTTCAGACTAAGCCACACTGTCAAGGAGTAAAAGGCAAGAGAGCTTTCCTATGTCCTTCTCACTTTCAACACACACACTCTCCGAGATACCATTACTATGTCATAGCTAAAAATAGTGTGGAGTATAAGGATCGCACCACCAGGGGAAAAAAATCCGGTTAGAGGAAGGGGTGGTAGGGAGACCAGTGGAAAAACAGGGGATAATAGAAAAAAGTATTTAAGAGATTGAGAGAAACGCACACGCACACAGTGTGTTTGTGTGCTCTCTCTCTCTCTCTCTCACACACACACACACACACACAGAGAGAGAGAGAGAGAGAGAGAGAGAGAGAGAGAGAGAGAGAGAGAGAGAGAGAGAGAGAGAGACCTAGTTTTCAACTGGACAGATATATCAACACACTGAATTAGTTACAAGCCTGTACTGGAGTCTGTACACAAGGCACAACTCAAGTTAACAGTAGACTCACAAAAACAATACTGATCAGATTTCATTTCACAAAAAAATATATATACCCCAAGCAAAGAGCAACATTGTTCCTAATGCACCCTCACCTTAAAATAACCCCCTTCATACAGGGTGTTGGGGGGACCAAAGATGGCAACTTCCCAGTTGTAGAGATCAGACTCCTCAACAAGAGTGATGCGGAAGCCCTCCACTGGTTCCTCCTGGAGGGACTTAAGTTCCAGCATCAGGGCCTTCTGAGAGCTGGGCATTTGCTGGTGTGCCATGATCTTTCTGCCTGTTTTCACTTGCTAGACATAAAAGACAAATGCATGAGGAAATAATGCAGTAAGTAAGCAAATATTGTGAAATTTGAACTTCAGCTGACACTCAGATGTCAATTTGTAAAATTGACAGATTTGGAATTAATGGGTAATTAAGTATCAAGCTCTACTAAAAATGAAGGACGGCTAAAAATATTACGAATGCACGCTAGTGCAACTGCACAACTTTTACATTTTTAAATGGCACAAGTCTAGGTTCATGATTAAGTTCAGAGACGAATATTACCTTATTTATAACACCCCTCTTCAGGCAAATTGAGGTTAGTGGTTGAAGAACACAACAATCTAGATGGGAATCTCTCGTTTAGACCACTGCAAGCTTTTGTCTTCAGTTCACGGTCAAACAGAGTATACTTTGACCAAAAGCAAACAACGTCAACTAAGGTTTATCCAGCTAGCTGCCAGATATTCCGATCCGTGGGGGAATGGTGCACTTTTAATCACCTTTTAATACAATTTTTGAATTCAAAAGTATTAGTCTAAATAACCAACCTACATACAAATGGTGCCAGAAAAATAACTAACTAAAACGCATTCAGCTTGTTCAATAACGTCGCTAGCCACCTATCTTGCTATTGACGTTAGCTCCAAGGAAGCAATAGTTAGCTCGCTGGTAGGGAGGTGTCTTTACAACAAATTGTTCCTGGCGGTTAGGATTTATGTGTGGAGCTACTTATAGAAATATGCTAACTCTATAAATCATAAACTCTTGTTAGTAAAACGTAGCTTTCGCTGACATCTTTGCGTCTTTCTGATTTGTCCCCGTTTCGCCGTCTGCACAGCTGATCCAGTGGTTGTTTACATTTGTTTAGCTATCTGGGTCTGTAGCTGCTCCCCTCTTCAAACGTCCATAACCAGCCTCCTTTCGGGTGATGTTTTCTATGCAAAATATGCTACTTGTTCAGACCTACGCCACCGCCAACTGTTCTAAGGAAATGTTAGAAATGTATATTTACTGCCTCGATCAGTACAAATGCAAAATTCGTGGATTGACGGACTACGGCCACCGACTCTTTTTGCCTTCAACCAAATCGCCCTATCGATGCTTCCGGTTATCCCGTTGCGTGTCTGCTTGCGCTTGCACGTTTTTGCGTAGCCACGCTTGTACAAGCCAGCCTGAAGACTGGCCCCATGACAGGCCCACGGTACTTTCTGGAAGTTGAATGTAGGCCTGGCAGAAAGAAAAATGAACGGGAAAACAATGTATAAAATGGAGAGAAACAAAGATCAGGGGAGATTACCCTTTTTGCGCTGATAAGTTGTGTATTTGGACTTGATACTTATTTGATTAGGAAAGAAATTCAGGCTGTGGGCTATGACTTTTTTTTTCTAAAGCATTTACCCACTGTAGAAATAAGTAATGACGAGGACAGTGATGGGCAAGTTACTGCAAAACTGTAATGTGTTATTTCTTACTTGTTACTGATATTTTAAAGGAATCCCATACATTACAATATTAGTGTTTTGAAAATGTAAGGCATTACATTACTGTTGCATTACATTTAAGTTACTCTTCAGGCCCCACAGCAGCCTATGACCTTCACTAAGTCATTTTGAATGTTGAGAATGAGAAGCGGAGACAGTAAAGTTCTACATTAATTCTGGCACAGCAGATGTTTTACCTTTGCTGACCTCTCAGTGATTTTTGGTGAATTTGTAGAAAGGAAAAAAAAACACCGCTTCATTCCAAATTAAAAATGCATTGTAACTTGAGTTACTGACAATTGTACCAAGTTGAATATTAAAAATGATTTCTATGTAAACGCACACCTTATGAGGTGCACACGGCGATCAAAGCAAACTTGTAAAAAAAGAAAAAAGGTGTCGTGGCACACTCAGAACTTAATGCAATATTTTAATACCAACGTTTCGGCTTACGCCTTCATCAGGGTCATCTCAAGTTTTTTTTCCTGTAATGCCTTACATAAGTTACCACAAAAAGCAATGCATTACAGTAATTAGTTACTTTTGTAACTCGTTACTCCCAACACTGGACGAGGACAGGCATTGCGATTTTTTGGCGAACACACATCTTTCTTTCTTTATTTCTTTCTTTACGTAGGCATATGAGTTGAAGTAAATGCCTGTCCTTGGAATCAGAAACATTTTATCAAGTGACCCATTCCCAAGAAAAATTAAATAATTCACTGAAAATCACACACACACACACACACACACACACACACACACACACACACACACACACACACACACACACACATTTAGTCTATCCTGCTGCAAGGGTGCTCTCTAGTGGAGGCAAAACATTCATTAAAGTGATGGAACATGATGTAGGCTAGATTTTTCCATTCTTTCTAATCTGTTGGCATGAATTTGTAAAGGCTGTGGATACAATTAGGTGGCTATTCAGGCTATTCACAATGCAACAACCAAAATATTGGTGCTGCTGTGCTAAATGTGGCTGCGACTCTTTGCAGACTTTTACCTGAATTAAGCTTATTTAGATTGTAACACTGCAGGCCTACTGTCAAATGTCTGAAAAATGATATACAAAAAATAATGTTGCCTGCTTGTGTTTGGGTATAGCCTGACATAGCCCAACCATAATACTGCTGTTCATCCGTATTCATGGTCTGGAGGTTCTTTAACCTGACGCGATTATACTGCGGAGGGGAGGGCATTCACTCCTGGTTTGAAACGATTGGAAAGCTCGTCTAATCAGCTTCGCTTATTGGCCGGTAGACTCTCTACCGATGTAAACACGCCCCAGAGGACCGTTCCCAGACCATGGATACGGATGAACATTCGTATTATGGGCGGGCTATGTCAGGCTAGTTTGGGTATGAGTTAGTAGCAAGTTAGTTAGGTACAAGTTTGTAGCCTACAACTTAAATCTGTTTTAGGAAAATGGCAGGCCTAGTTGACACAAAATTGTGTAATTTAGTGTGTGTGTGTGTGTGTGTGTGTGTAAATTCAGGTTTTGCTAAACTATTATGACTAAGGTTGATTAGGCTAGTTAAGTGACAGCTGGCACACCTTAAAATTGTACCAAAGCAATTTGCCAAATAGTTAGCCCGCAACTAGATAACTTCAAACTAATACACAAGAAGGTGTTATACATTGCATTAAATTAAAGAGACCGTCTGAATTCCTAATGTTAATAACAAGGCCTTGTCAATTTCCAAATTCCAGAGAGGCAATTTAATGTCTGCCACCCAGAATTAGCCTATGACTTAAGCTTCTGGAGGCAGCATTCCACAAGGTTTATTTTGTTGTGTTTATGTTGTTAAAACGCATCTCATACATAAATTGGCATAATGTACTAGTCTTCACAATACCAATAGCAGGCCTACTTATTTGGCAGTGAAACGCTTT
The DNA here is from genome assembly GCA_027497455.2 of Sardinella longiceps. Classification (NCBI taxonomy): domain Eukaryota; kingdom Metazoa; phylum Chordata; class Actinopteri; order Clupeiformes; family Clupeidae; genus Sardinella; species Sardinella longiceps. The sequence continues at coordinate 21,450,721 of JAODXP020000008.1, read as the reverse complement.
AGGCTGAAGCTGCTTTTGATCTCATCCATGAGGTCGTCTGTCTAGTGGCGTGGCTTTTAGCTTTCTAAATAGATACAGAACAGCTCGTGCACCTCCCATGTGCAGGGGCCGGTGGGGCCCTTGGTCAGGCCCCGATACCTTTGACGTTAACGGCAGTCTCTTGCTGGGTTGGTCAAAGCTGTAATCAGTCAGTGAAAATGTATCGTCATACAGGAACCAGGGGAGGGGTAAATGGGCAAATCAAGATGGCGTGCCCTGATGAAGCAGGAAATAGATTTTGGTCTCAATAAAACTTATTACCGATTCAACTCGAAAAGGAGATATCTTCTAAAAGAGAAGTGTCAAGACTATTGGGAGTAACAAGACGGAGCAGATATCGGTAAGGCAGCTAGGAGAACAAGAGGCGTTAATGACAGCAAAGAGGGGCGGTGGCGAAGGAAAGAGCGAGCCATCAAGGCCGAGATGCTGGACTTCAGACAGTGTACAAGTTAGCTTGTCGGCTAACGTTACTGTATCACTACAACATTAGCTATCGTAGTTATCTCAGTCAGACGTGATTCCTCTTTCCCATCGCTGTATCTTCTCGTAAAGCGCACAGCCTTAAAGAAATGGAAACCCATAAACACGATAATCAGTATTCACTGATCAAAATAGTGTTTATCGTCTTGATATAATGTGTTGCTTAGTTAGCTCTCCGCCCGTTGTCAAAATGTTAGCTGGGAGACCCGTTAGCCAACAACTAATCTATTACCAGAGTCAATTAGGATCAATAAGTTAAATCACTCTCTAACTTTTAAATTTTATAGGTATTTTTGATGATGTTACAATATGTGTGATGTATGGCCACGTTTATACATAATAACAGTATTTACTTGCGAAGTTGTGTTAAGGGGATGGAACGTTAAACGAATCGGGGAGCTTGTTAGCTTTGAACGCTACGGTGTTTTTTTCGTGAGCTTTTCATCATCGTCGTTAATTGTTTGTATGTTTGGTTTTGTTCTTACACCACTTCCTTCCCTTCACTACTAGCTTTGTCATGTTGTCGTTGTGTTATGATTAAGCTGAGTTACGGTAATTTTAGAGCCAGTATGACTCTTGGTACAGCAAGTACATTTCTGCCTAATGGTAGTGTTTATCAAGGAACGCTACAGCTTGAGTCATTCTGGTCATTCCTCATAAAAATCTGATAAGGTTGTTGCTACACGTTAGACTATATCAGGAATTAATTACGAAATCAAACTCTGTCAAATATTTCTCCCTGAATTATATTTTTCTGTATGGCCATCTACTGTGACTTCGAAACATTACTTGAGTTTCACAGGCAAAATACTTCTTTGAAGTGATGTTTGGTCAGTGTTTGCCTTGACTGTAGGATGGAAGTAGAACACAGACAGCACCATTAAAAGTTTGCATTGCATGGCAACTTACTGGTTAAGTGCATGGTTCAACGTTTCTATAAAAGAGCTCTTCTACAGTATAAAGCAATGAGCACAATATTGAAGAAGAGCTAGAGGTGTAGCACCCAGCTTTGTATTTCTTTATTGTCATATGAGATTTAATTTATACATTCTAAACATTCAGGTTCCTAAATGTTTGAAATGTCCAGAAATATAATCAAATTTGACACATATCTCATCAGGTTTAGGCTACACTTCAACCTTTTGTTCATATATATTAAGCTCCCATCTCGTCTGCAGAGTTTATTGGAAGCAGTAATTCAATTCGTTAATTGGTTATGTGAAGATATGCAGTGTCTCTGTTTAACTGTAAAGGTCTTGTAGAGTGTCTCTCGAAATGTATTCGAATATTTGATATGGATTGTCGACATGTGAACAAGGCAGGATATGGGAAAGAATGAGCAACATTTTCCCCACCATTTTGACATGGCATTTACTGATCAAACAACTTGGCTTATTAAGAGAGACAGTAGATGAATTAACATTGTAGCTTATCATTGGTCTTCAAAGATTTTGTGGCTCACACCTTACTACAAGTTTTGTTAACATTTGCTGAGTCATACATTTTGTGAAGCTCTGACATTTCTGTCTTCTGTCTGAGCCATCATTATAGTGCATTATTGTTTCATGTCAGCATTGGATGATATAGAAGGATAGGCCATGTTTGAATTTGAATTGGTGGCCTGTATTACATGCAAAACAAGGAGCCGTCTATCAAAAAGTTTGTTTAAGTGGGATTTTCATCTGATTTCCCTGCCAAAGTCACATGGACTAGGCTACTGGGTTTCGTGTCCCTTGTGACTTCAAGTGAGGAGGCTTTTCCCTGAATCCTTCAGTGTTTGCATTACGGTCCTTCATGAAGGGGTGTTCCATCCACAATCAGTTGAACGTAGAATATTTTCTTACCCTGGCATGTTTTCAGTGGCTGAAGATGGGATTCACTGTGGTTTTGGTTTGTTATTTTAACATGCCTGTGGCATGTGGCCATGTGTTAGGCCTACTTCATTATGGCAAGCTGGGAACAAGTGGAATTCAGTTAGGCAGCAAGGTATTTTCAGTGTCCTCAGCATAGCCTAAAATCCACTAGAGACATGCAGTTTGGTGTCAGGTTTGTTTGAGGGTTAATAGATGCACATTTAATTTATGTTCTCAGCACGATTTGAAAATATTTTTTTCTTAAATGTAATTAACATTCACTTCCCTTCTCCCCACTCAGATACTCTAAATGGCTGCGAGGAAGTCTGGATCAGATGCCTACAATACCGGTAAGTTTAACAGAGTGTTTCCTTACGGTGTGATGGAAAAGTCTAGAAGGGGTTGACCGAACTGTCTTCAGTGTTGCACAGCTTCATGGTGATACAGAATGGAAAACAGATGCTGTATTATATCGGGACTATTATTTTGTTCATGTTTTGGAGGAATGCAAGTTATTTGCTCACCATGATGGGAACTCGGTAGCACGTTTTGGGGCTTGAACTCTGCCCAGGATTAGGGAAGTGCAAGTACTGGTAGTCGTCATGCTTTTTAAGATAAAGAACATCTTTTGTATGAGAGACAGATAAACAGTGTCCCAAGTTTTACCTTATACAACGTTTTGAATATTCTTTGGAAACACATGGTCATAGTTGTCTATCTACAGTCAGTTAAAGTCACTGTTAGCATAATGTTAGTGTTTGTCCACAAATCTGTTTTTCTGTGTTTCCTGTGAGGCATATGCACAGGTGACGGAAGTTATCTTAATGCGAAAAGGAAGTGAGAAAAAAGGAAGGGGAATGGTGGTGTCAGGTTGATGGTGGAGAATAATAATATAAGAGAGTGGTTCAGTTACTGAGGTATTGTTTTATTGCAGGCTTCCAATGGCAGTTCCAGATGATGTGCAATTTGTGTAGAAATTTGGGTTTGTCTTAGTGAAGACTTGTTTCCGCTGTGAAGTTGTAGCCTACAGTATAGATGGCAGAGATAACATGCACACTCATATCATTTGTGTATGGCATGAGATGTGGTCTGTATCAGCTTGCCTTTTAGCTGAATAAGAGCACACTGCCAGTCAGTGTTACAGAAAGAGCAACTCGGTGATGTTGTGTTAAACCAGGATCCTTTCAGACCACATCGTCACAGATTTGGATCAATCTTGGCAGACCGATTAAAGTCATATGAGAAACTCACAGAACTGGATTTTCACATTTCTTGCATTAATATTAAGGGAGATTCAGAGTAGGAAAGTATGAATTAATTGGGGTTGGCAAGGAGCTTTCTAACTACATAAGAACCATTTCTGTGTGACTAATAGGAGATGCAGTAAGTCAAAAGTGTATTGCCCTCCTCAATTAATTCAAACTCTCTCGCTCTCTGAATCTCTCTTAATAATGCAAGACGTGAAAATTTAGTCCTGTAAGTTTCTCATATGTCTAAATTGGCATGACAAGTTTTGTTAAGATTTGTGACGATGAGGTCCAAAAGTGTCCTGATTTCACACAGAATCATCCAGATAAGACATCCAGTTTCATTAAAAGATGCATAGTTTGCAGGATTTGATTGACAGGCTGTCTCCAGTCAGATATGACTGCCGTTAAGCTTGTGATCAAGCATGTAGGAAGAACTAGAGCCAAAAATATTGTTTTTGTGTGTTGGGACTTCTCTGAAAAAACAAGACCTTTGTTTTGAAATGATGCCTTCCAGAGGGAGAACAACAAAGAGTTGATTGGGGGGCTCAAGGCTCTCAGTTGGTCTGTGTCTCTTTCCTGTCATATCTGATTTTGTCATCATGCTTACTTACAGAGAATACTAGTAAGTAAGTAAGAAGACTTGTCATAAGGTTCTTGAGTCATAAATCTTAAATTTAAACTTTTCTTCTTATCTTCCCAGGACCCATCAGCTACCTTGATGATGTTCCATTCAGGCTCAATGACCGGTTCCGCTGCCCAGCCAAAGTGGGCCTTCCCATCGGATTCTGCCTGCCTGACTGTGGCGCTGTGCTGTCGGACATGCAGGTGAAGCCTAGTCTCCCTCTGTGTCCTTGTCTCCTCAACTTTGGTCTTTCCGCCTGTCTTTTAACAATTTGTTTCTCTGTGTAGTCCAGAATTCTTTTTCTAGTATAGTTCCTGTGGCAATGCTGAACAGAATAGCTTTGTGGGATGTCAAGCATGTTTTTGCGGTTTTGTCTCTGTCTGTCTCTAGAGGTATTCATGTGTAATGTAATGCTGGCGTCTGTCTGTCTGTCTGTCTTCATTAGTATGACTTCTCCCTGGAGAGGCGGACTGTACGCTGGGGGGAGGAGCTAGCCCGTGCCCGCGCTGCAGAGGCGGAGGCTGCAGAGGCAGCGGCGGCAGCAGCAGCCAGTTCCCAATCGGAGCAGGAGGCCCAGGCTGCTTCCGCTCAGGACTCTGAAGGCGGATTGGCCGGTGGCAAACGGGCCCGCCCCTCCGATGAGCACGAGCCACCACCTCCTCCAGCTTTGAACCCTGTCCTGGCGGGCTTGAGGCACAATGCCATCCTCACGCCCTTACCAGCCCCCAGCATGGGCGCCGCCAACGCTTCCAGCCAGCCCCCTCACCCGTCTCACGGCCTTAACCTGGCCGACTTCGAACGCGAAGAGGACCCCTTCGACAAGCTGGAGCTCAAGACTCTGGACGATAAAGAGGAGCTGAGGAGCATCTTGCAGGCCCAGCCCCAAGCCAAGCCCCCGAGTCCAGCCCCTGCCCCCGCACCTGCCCCGGTCGCCCCCACATCCAGCCTCCCGGCCGCTGCTCCTACTCTCCCCCCTGCCCCCGTGCCCACCTCGGTCCCCGTGACGGACCCGCGGCGCAGCTGCACGCCCCCGCTGCAATCCAAAGCCGGCCTCTTCCACAAGCCTAATGGCCTGGTGGCGCTGCTGGACCTAGAGCGAGTGGCAGCGGGGGGCGTCGGCGGCGTGGGTTGTGTGGACGCCGACCGGCCGTGCAACATCCGCTCGCTCACCTTCCCCAAGCTCTCCGACCCGGGCGACTCGCCCACGGACGCTGCCCCCTTTCACGGCGGCTACATGCCGGGACCTCCTCGCCCTGGCATGCCCAACGGCAACCCCCATGCCTTGCAGAGAACTGTCCCGACATCCCACTCCCATGAGCCAATCACACACATGCACAACAATGGCACGCCCAAACAGGTCTGTGTATGAGGACTTCATTATGTCACTGTTTTTGCTACATAGAATCGTGAAAAGCTAATGTATGTGTATATGAAATTAAATATTCTAACAATGACCCGTAACTCACAACACGGGCTTGAAGAATTCTTCTTCAGCTCATTTTTAGATACTGTACACATAAAGAAAGTGCTGAAAAGCATTAATATGGATTATGAACAAAAAAAAAAACACACCGACATGAAAAATTCCAAATATGTCCAGTCAGGATCTCTGTGAACGTCTAGCTAGCTCTCATCTTCTTGCGCTCTGTTTTCCCCCCAGTGTGCTCCCGTGTCCGGCCCCACCCCTGGGTCTCTGCCCTGTGGAGGGGCCCTTCTGAGCTTGTCCCCTGCTGAGCGCCAGTGTGTGGAGACCATCGTGAGCATGGGCTACTCCTACGAAGGCGTCATCAAAGCCATGCAGAGACAGGGACAGAACGTGGAGCAGGTGCGTACCAGCAGCTGCCCAGTGATTAAGGAGAATTCTGAATTTAGGGGTGTGTTTCAATGAGTCACATCAAAGCTAAATTAGCTACTTTGGTTAATTGGTTAGTAATAATGGTTTTGGGAAAAACACCCCTAACCAATAATATAATTGCTCAAAGTGGTGCACAGCTGTGCAGTGATGGATCATTTCCGGTTGAACAAGGGAGCTTGACAGATTTTCACAGACGTATTTAGTACATACATTATGTCTGTTGTCTGGACAAAGGATCAGTGTTGGCAACATTCATTTTTCTGTAGCGTGTGTACTGTGTACAACAATATTTGGTGTTCTATGTCTGTCTAAAATTGGCTCAGCACAGAGTTGGCTATGATGTATACTCCGCCTGACTCCGGCAGTTCTTAATCCCAATGGAGGCCATATTTATTCTTCAAAAAAAAAAAGAGCAAAAATTACTTGTACATGACCAGACAGGGTCGAACAAACAAAACTTGTGCGTCTCTTATTTCCAGTAACATTTAACCATGTCCTGAAAAAGAGGTGTTGTGTAAGCGCAACAGTGTCCCCTGTTTTCTTAGGTAACTATCTCTCAACTGCACTTTGCACCTTAGCACAGGGGCTTAATGATCTAAATAGTTGTGACGTACAATGGAAAAAAATGACTTTTTTTTCATCACAACCATGTTTATCTCCTTGCAAATTTTGTTATCTTTCGGTACTGGAAGGGATTTTTTTTCAGCCTGGCCGATAATATCAGGACATAGACTTCAGTCACCAACCAACCTTTATAGGTCTCATTCCCAGCCGTGGAGCCTTACACATATGCCTTCATTGGGACCCATTTTATGAGGTTAACAGAGATGACCGTAAAGGCCCTGACACAGGTTGCGCTTAGGTCTTGTTCATACTAGTTGTAGCACACAGTGGGAACAGCAAGAGGAAAGGGCAATTGATAACTAACCAGTCCAGATATTATATGAACTTAGTATGACATGAGATAGTGAACATTAAAATCACATTTTTATTGTGACATGAGTTCTCTGTGTTTTGATACTATGTTGTGGTGTTGTCGTTCCTCAGGTGCTGGACTACTTGTTCATCCACAGCCGCCTGTGTGAGCGAGGCTTTGATGCCAGCGCTGTTGAGGAGTGTCTAGAAATGTACCAGTGTTCAGAAGAGAAGGTACGCACACATGCATGCACGGACACACGCACACACGCACGCACTCAGCAGAAGAATAGGAGCACTGACAGGCCACTCTTTCATTCCACCATGATCACACCAGAATCTTTCTTTAGCCTAGTTGTGACATCATTGACTTGTGACCCTATGCCGGAATGCCTCTTTACTCGGCAGCGAGTTGTTCAATGAATATCTTCTAAACTGCTCTTTGATTGGCTCTGGCTCACAATGGGAAAATACTCGTATTAGAGGAAGGCCTGAGCAAGCTACTTTAACAACAACACAAAAGCAGACAAGTGTTTGTGCATGTGTGTGTGTTCAGGCTCATCAGTGTCATCATGACACACCATGCTACATTTTGTTAGGTTGTTTATTTCATGTGTCTACAAAATTACTGAATGCATTTACACTTTTTTAAAGGAAACACCACCTTTTGGCTAATATGCATACATAATATACATATATATAGTAGTGTATATCTCCAGACTGTAGATGTGTCAGTGGGAATATGGAAATGTATTGTGGTCTAACCTTTTTCTATGTCCTTTTTTTCACTTTCCCTTGTATGCTCTACATCCTTTTTTCTCTTCTCTTCTCTGTCTCTGTGTGTCACTGTTCCTCTTGCTGGCTCAGGCCCTGGAGTTCCTCCAGCTCATGTCCCGCTTTGGGGAGATGGGCTTCGAGCGAGATGCCATCAAGGAGGTGCTGCTGGTGCACAACAATGACCAGGACAAAGCCCTGGAGGACCTGATGGCCCGTGCCGCTACAGCCAGCTGAGCCCCGCCCCGCTCTTTTCCCAGCATGCCCGGTTCTGCCATGTTGCAAGGCTGCCACCCCGAGAGAGAGAGAGAGAGAGAGAGAGAGCGTGAAAGACAGAGGGGGAGGGAGGAAGGGAGGAAGAAAGAGAGAGAGAGAGAGAGAGAGAGGGAGGGAAGGAAATGAAAAGGGGTGGCAGGGTAACAGGGGCTGTGGGTTGAGCCTTTTGATATTTAGTTCTGCTGTTGGAGAGAAGACAACATTTTTGTCCAAACGAACCCCCCTCCTGACCCTCCCTGGCGCTGAAGCAGTACGGAACGGACCGTGACCATGAGGGCGGGCCTGCCTGTGGACCTTTCCCTTCGGCCGCTGGATCTCTGCGGAGAGGAACGAGGGAGGGAGGGGAGCGGAGGGATTGCATCCGACTCGTCTGTCTCTTTGTCTCTTGTCTGTCTCTCGTCTGTCTGCCGTGATCTAGCGGGGAAAAAGGCAGGTGGCTATGCAGACGCTGGGTGGCGCTGTTGTTACTGGGGTGGTGGGTAGGAAAGGTGAGATGGAGGGAGGGAGAGAGCGCCTTCACTGGAGACACAGACTCTGAGGTGGATCTTCTCAGCTAATGATGCTGCCATCCTCTGCTGCTGCTGCTGCTGGTTCGACGGCATTCTGCTACCCAGACTGGAATACAAACACTGATACATACACACACACACACACACACACACACACACACACACACACATACACACACACGCACACACACACGCACACACACTCAAACACCAATTTACACACTCTTGTGAGATAACACAAAGAACTTAGACAAGTTTTTAAAAAAGTGTCCTTTCTGTTTTCTGCTACTGGCGGTTTGGTTCATCTTTTTCAGCTGAAAGCTGATTTTTTTTATTTTTTTTGGTGGGATAGGTGGTTGGGTTGAAATTGCTTCATTTCCATTTGTTAGTTGTCGTTTTTTCACAAAACATAACTTATTTTAGCAGTTCTCTAACACCTGTGATACACCAGACGACAAATTTGATGTTCCATTAGTGCCCCCTGCTGGCTATTGGCTGCACTGGAATGAACTGCAGAAAGCCAGTGGAAGCGGACTGAAGGGTTTGTTTCGGCGCCTCATAGAGCAGAATCCAAACCAGTATGGGCACTCCCAGTCATTTAGACGCCCTTTGTGAATTCTGCACAGACAAATAGACACAGACACACAAACACTGAGTCACAAAAAGATATGTTTATTTAAAAAAATATGTACACTGACACTTTAATAAAGAAGAAGGCATGTTCAGAAAGAATTGGTGAGGATATGGGTTTTTGTTTCATGCTTCATTGTTTGCTTTGGAAAGGAGAAAGCCTCACAGGACTGAATCTAAGATGCAACGAACTGTGTTTTTGTTTTGTTGTTTTTTGTTTTGTTTTTGATGGACTGATATTTTGTTGAGAAGAGAAGGTACAATGTTGCAAAGTAGCCCACAGTTTAGATTTTGAAATGTAGTTGTTATTGATTTTTCTCATTCCCAATCTTGTTGGTCCTCCGGTCAGCATCTTGCAATGCAGATGGTAAAAAAGCAGACTAGCAGCAAAAAAAATCCAAAAGCAGTGAATTTTCTGTGTGAAGATCTAAGTTCCAGACTCTCTGAAGGGAGGGCCTGTGTGAGGAGCGTGTGATTCCAAACTGTCATTTATTTCTGTACTAATTTTCATGGCATTTAGGAAGCTTGATGAATTTTATCAACACATGATTTTTTCTGTTGGCCCAAGTCTGGACCTTGTGTCTTGGTTTGACAAAAATGGCTTGAGAATTTGGAAACTAAAGTGCTTTTGTTCTAAGCACCATTAGGCATGAAATGAAAGCCACCACTGTCTACGTTGTGCCCCACTGACATAACCAGTCCTCCTCGCCACACCCATGACCAGCTGACAATTGGCCCCAAATCTCCAAATCAATCCTATACTCAAGATGCTCATTGGCTACTGTACATCTTGGTCCTCCCCTACACATAGGCTATAGCAGATGCAGCTGGTTAGACAGCTACCTAAGTCACACCTCACGCCTAGTTCACACCTCAAATCCACACAGTATGTATTAAAAACATGAGATGATGGATCTCTGTTTTATTATTGCATTATTATTGCGAACTGTTACAACACTGCCTAAATAAGATGTAAATTATTGTCTGTTTGCCTCTCTTATTTAATGGCCCAATTAAGGGCTCTGTCATCTGTATGTGAGAGTGTGTCAATATTTTTCTGTCCTTTTTGGTGCCCATCTTTTGCCAAAGAAAGATTAACATGAAAAATTGCTTTGTCATTTTGTTAGAGACTGGACAGTTGACATGCTAACAAACAGCACTATTAACAGGTGCATAGCCATTGAAAAAAAAGTAGAATTGGGTCAAACAAAATCTTAAAGTAGATATTTGGGGGGGGGGGGGGTTAGGATACTGTAAAATCCTTCCAAAAAAGGACATGTCTGGTAGAAATGCATGTGGACCTGTCTTGTGTTTTACAATTGAGTAGAGCAGGAAGGAAATTGAAGTGAGGTGACTTCATAAGACAGAAAATTGTGTGACTTAATCTTTGAGCTCTGTGGTATGTACCCAAGATCTGACAGCCTTTATGGTGGATTATAATTAATTGTGAAATATTACTATTTCTCTCCTCCCTCAAACTCCGACAAAAGAATAGGACAACAAAGGTGACCTCCCTACAGTGCAAATTTTATCCATTTTAAAAATACTAACACTATCTTACTAATCTAGGTGTGCATGCACACCTGTTTGTGTGTGTTTGGTGTCTTGCCATTTTCCACAACCCTGCATTTTTCCTGTGGTCTGCTGCTGGCACAAAATTCCCATTTCCCATTATGCCTCGAAGGTATTGTCACAGACTAAGGCCTTCCAGCAGATCACCGCTTTGGATAACTATTAGAGTGTATTTTTTAAAAACAATATGTCAGTACCTTGGTCATTTTTTTGTAATAAGATGCTGATTTGTGGCGGGAGCTGGCATAGTGATCAGGGTGCTTACTCATTTAATGCCGGTGTTACTGTCCTCAGCAGAAGCTCATGGGTGAACTAACCATAGACAGCACAGCTTCTCTGAACTGCAAGGCTTTGTGGAAGTACAATGCCGGCCTGTTTTGTATGTGTAACCTACTCAATATCATTACTCAGAAGCAAGGACTCTTGTGTCAAATGTACACTTTAGTAAGTGTGTGTGTGAGAGTGCGAGTGTGTGTAACTCATCAGTGTGTGTGGTTATTGGTCACTGGAACGAGTGGGTGTGTCATATCAGATTTGTCTTAATAATGATTGGGTGGGTATATGGGGTGGGTGGGAGATCGTGTTGATCCTGAAATGTGATTCAAATGTTCAGTTCTCTTCTGAATCATTGAAGAAGTTCACCCTGATTAAAAGCTATATTACTTTTGACTTGATGTGTCACTAGTTTCCATGTTGTCTGTGTTGTGACTATAAGACTATATGGTAAGATCATAAGCCACCAGCATACACACAGCAGCAACAGAACATCTGTATCAGTTGAAAAAGGCAGATGATCGTGTTCAATTATTATAGAAGGGTTTGGGTTGTCCGAGGACCAGATAACAGAGAGCGAGGAGAGAGAAAAGGTGCAAACAAAAGCAGCTTTGTTCTGTCAGCTGGTGAACCTTCGAGCAGAACAGTGAGGACAGCTCAGCAAAAAAGAAAAAGGGTTTTGCCCTGCAGCAAAAGATTTAAGAAGAAAAGACCCATTTTACAGTTTACTTAAAGAGTGGGGACAGGGCAAAAAAATGCTGATGGCTCTAAAACAAGGCCTATCAATGGCAATTCTTGCTCAGTAGAATCTGGTCGATCACATTTTAAAGTGAAATCATTTAATCAGACCTCTGTCAAGTGAGTTCTGCTGAGGTAGATGTTGAGTGAACAATGTCCCTTTTATCTGCATCATATTCTTAGATTTTACTGTCCTGTCAAAGAAACAAGTAGGAAACACGTCAGTGGCTGTTTCTGTGTGAACCTTGCTCTAAATTTCACTGTTTCAACAAGTAGAGGCTTATACTCATCATCATTTTTGCTCAACGTAGCCATGACCTAATTAGAACCACTATAAAGGTTTTTTAGACTTTGTTCTTTGCTCTTCTCAGAATGAAGGCCTAGTTGACGTTTATGAGTTCTGACTGTATTGCAGCAGGCTGTTATCTGCTTTGGCCTAATTTCATCTTTGCCCTCATGCACGATGAGCACTTATGAGCTTCCAACCATAGATATAGTCCTCTATATAATTCTGTGCTTCCAGCTATGTTATACAGCTGTCACCAGTAAGAAATTACAACTACAACATTGAATACTTTTTATATTAACAAGTAGCCGGGTCTACCATGCGTGGACTACAGTATGTACAGTAGGTTGTTGTAAATGTGGTTTTAAAATTATAGAGATGCAAATGACGTCAGCCAGCGCCAGGGAACGCGCACGCCAGTACGTAACCATGCACATTCGACCTTGTTTTTGTTGATTTTTAACTTCAGTGCGGCTGCGCGCGGCCTCTCCGTTGTTGCCGTTGGTGACGCGATTTGTGAAGAAATATCTAGCCCGCTAGAGAGGAAGCTGAAAAAGAGCTTCTTTGCTTGGGAGGTGAAAACCTCTCACAACAGCTTCACCGTTGAAGCCAAATATACCAAATGCATTAGCAAGCCTGCTTTGTGCGCGGTTCCGGACATAGGCTGTCTGCGCAACCTTCTGATCATCCGTTTCGGTCACCAGACGCTTCCTCTAAACCCGACAGACAAATAGCAAATCGCCATTATATGATCCAGTATACAGCGTCACTTTTGCCCTCCATGTGGGTGAGGGACCTGTGTGTGTCGGATTATGGCGAGAAAAACAGTTAGCAGGAAAAGGAAGGCAGGAGATCCCAAGGAACAACAACAGGTAGGCGGAAACCGGTTTGTTTTAGCTCGCTTTTAGGCTAACGTCTCATAGCCATCCTTAGCTCATGTTAGCTGTAGCTAATTGCCACGGCTATCTGTAGCTAACTGTTTGGCTTGATGTTTATGTGGTATTGCTAGCTTACTAAAGATAGCTGAGTGACACAGCTAACGTTAGCTAACCAGCCGTTAACAGCTGCTTTGATTCAAAACAAATATCCTAGGTTAGCCACTGTATATGTACTATAATTACGTTACACCTTTTGTGTAATAGTGGTAAAGGCAATATTGGCAAACTCTAGTTGTTGAAACGAAAACAACTGTCTTCTTCGCTAGCAAACGTTAGCCTACCAGACATCCTTGCTAACGTTAGACAACATCATGAAAACGTTATCGTTAACGTTAGGGATAATATCAGGTGTCTGACGTGTTGAAACAAAACACATTTCATTTAATGGTTAATAAAAACCTAGTTTATAGGCTGTGTGAGTGGTAACCTTAAATTGTCAGACGTTCGGTGGTGTTATAATTCTAACTGGACCTGTAAGAGGCGTTGACCCTATTTTTGGCTAACGTTAGCAATGATTTTGTTAGCTGAATTAACTTGGCTAGCTGATGTTTTAGTAATGGTAATACTTATCGGTAGCTTCACGTGAATGTAACCACCTCACCTTTGTAGCATATCACTTTTATTACCGGTGGGTAAAATGGGTCTTTCTCCTCCAATTTCTTATTTATTCCCACTAATCAATAAAACCTTGTAACGATCCCCTGACTATAAATTAAACGCCACTTTGCTCCATTTTCACTAAACTTTCACATTTGTAATTATGGCTAAATGTGAATTTGCACAAATGAATACGTACTTTGGAGAGGTAAGAATTTGCTCTTGCCTAGATGGGGTGGTTAGTTGGATAGGCTTGGATACTAAGCCATAACGTTGGTTCAGATTACCTTTGGCCAATTTCATCTGTCAATGTGTTAATAAAAAGTATGATTGCTGGGCACCTAATCGAGGTTACCTTCTTAGCTTTTTAACAAGAGTTGTAGCGACCTACACATTAAGGTGTTGCCTGTGTAGAACAGTGTAGAACCGAGTCTATCAAAATACTTTGTGAAACTTGAGTTTGTGACAGCGCGTTTTAGGCCACGGATTCAATAATGACCATATACAAAGAAGGTAAATAGGCACTCAATGAAGAAGGCTAGATTCTTTATGTTATAAAAACCCTTAAGCTAGATGAAAAAAGCAGGCACTGTCATTGTCCTTTGATCAGAATGTCTTTACAAAATGTACATTGCCTTCTCACGGTTATTTCTTATAATTTGGCACCTTTGTATATTTTGGGTCTCACTATGTCGTTACCACTGACAGTACATTCAACCTTATGGCTTAGGCTAAATGGACAGTGTTCTCGTCCTTGCAAGTAGATAACAATGGATTTCAGATGAACTAACTAATATAAAACTATTGAATTAACATCACTGTAATTAAATGATTTTAAGATGTAGGCTAGGCTAGTCAAGGTAGCCTTATGCTGTTTGTGCATGTTCATAATTGTGGATGCATTTCCGTGGACCATTTGTCAGGGCGAAGGTTTTACTTATGTGTGAAATACAGGAGCTATAAGGAGCATTGCAGGTGCAGTATTTCTTTTCTTTTTTTGAAAAGGGGGAGGGGCAGCACCTGCATTATGTGGTTTGCACCTGCAAAAGGTTTCACTCCCAGTCCCCCCCCCCCTTTTTTTTTTAAAATCTCAAATAAAATGTTAAATTGGTGCTCACATAGCCTTTTAACCAACTGAGATCACCAAGCCTACTAACTGATGCAACCCAAGATTAACTCAAAAGATGACATCACAGTGTAGCATCTTTTTATCCTGCACCTGAGGGCCTAAGCTGCAGTATATTTCAGGCCTTGTTCTCTCCTGTGGATCATGGCTGATTTAGCTAATCGAGGGCTTCATTCTTATCTCATGACTCCGTTCAATTGTGTATGTGAGCTGACAGAAAGAATGTGTGAGATTTTCCTCTGTATCTCTGTTTGATAGATATGGGCACCAAGGCAAATTTTTATAATAGCCTATAGGATAATGTAGGATTCAGTTTTCAGCCTGAGTGAGTAGGCCTAGCTTAGCCTATGTCCTGATTGTTTTGTTGTTTTTTTAAATGAGAGGCTAATTCAGTAAAATCAGCAGCACAACAAAATGATGAAGTCTCCTAACCTACTGGACAAGCATCTCTTGCCCCATACAGTAGAAAGATTGGAGAAAGCAGATGCTAGGCTATTTGGTTTGTCACGTGACTGTGAGCAGCCAGTCAATCTCTCCCTTGCTTTGGCTCCCCTCAGAGCTGTAGACAGCTAATCAGGTTTAGGATAGACCCCCACAGTGGGCATAAAGCCTGAATATTTATCACTTTGTAAGCTGACAGATGTCACACAATTCTTGGCTTGGTTGGTAAGAGAGAAACAACACGAGTAGCCTGATGTCTTCCAGATCCACTGATCCACTTCGAGAGTCCAGCCTAACGTCTAAAATCCACTTCCAAAGACACTATAAAGCTGTGCCCTCATTAGATTTTATGTCCTCAATGGATTGTATTTGTAGTTATTGCTAGGGGTGTAACTTGTAAGAGACTAGGCTAGATTGCAACTAAATTGTAACTTCTTTTAAGTTTGCATATAATCAGAGACCTTATAGGCCTATGTATAATTTAAACTGGGGTTGAGTAAGTTCAAGTCTGGTTTATGATTTTAGAAACATTGAGATGATTTTCTAGGAGGATATCTAAAAGGTTGACTGTTTTTATGCGTATGAAGGAATAGATCAGCTTACTCATTGTATCCAACAGCTGTACCAGTTTGATTTGAGAAAAGATGCATCTTTCATCTCAGCTACCAAATGGCATTTGTAGCAAATTCTTCATGAGCTATCCTAATATGCCATCATGTTTGTCTGCATTATTTAACAAGAAATTGATCAAATTGAATTGAATTTCCAAACCCAGGGGGTCAAACTGTTGGCTAACCTTCATAGCCATGTTCATACATTTAGTCTAGGCTAATTTGCATGTCAGTGAACTGTGTGTGTCAATCATTTCTGGCTGGATGGCACCATTGTATCTTAAGCCTCTGTCTACAGTCATATTCAACATGCTTGTGTGCATCTGTGTGCATACACACATAGCCTACACTCTAAGATCTAGCACTGACCTACTTGGCAAGGTGGATATGGGTCAGTAAGCACTGTCGATCAGACTGAAGGATGAGCTTCACAGAGTGGGCTCTGTATTTATGTGTTTTTTTGTTGTTGTTGTTGTTGTTTGTTTGTTTTTCCCGGGGGGGGGGGGGTTACTTCACGCATGAGCTGTGCCTTGAGGGTGCTCAAGGTGTGTGTCAGCATGGCAAAATGGCAGCTATTGTCATCTGTCTGGTCCCTTAATTTGGGCCATCTCATAAACCAGGTACTAGTGTGATGAATACAACACACTAATTTGCAGTGATTTTACTTTGAATTTGGTGTTGTTTTTTTCTGTTTACTGTGGTCTAGAATATACTTGTGAAACAAGTATACTTGTGAAGAGGATTGGTGGTTTCATTCGCCATTGATAAGTCAAGAGGGAGTTGTCTGTTATCATTGCTGGAAGGCTGTCTGATGAGTGGGAGGGCCTCTGCCGAGTGAGACATGTCTGAGTCATTAGAGTAGGCTGGCTGGCTGGCAGACCCCACCGTACTTCGCCTTGTCAGGGTGGAGGTCTTCCGACTGGGTGACGCCACAGTCTCTGGCTGACCCCCTTCATAGTGTAAATAGATCAGGGACACGGTGGGGAACAAATAAGCAGACTGTGTTTGTTATGGCTGTACACTTAAATCCCCCTGCTAGCTTTTTTGTAGGTTATAGCCAGCTAATAGTAAAATCAAGCAACCACTGAATTTGAAGGCATTATAATATAGGTTATAGGTTTTTCTTCACATAAACGGAACAAATATCAAATGGAGGCTAACAAATATAATATATGATGGTCTTAAAATGTGTTGTTGTTGAAGGATGGATTACTTGAGATGATTTTTCAGATTTTAAAGTTGCTCTTTAGTGAAATATTTCAACAGTGCATGATGAATTTTGGAATCGGTTGAAGAGAATTGTTGAATGTGGTGGTGTAGGGATGATTTTAGTTGTCAGGTGGCTTGGTGATGATTTGCTTTGATTCTGGGACATTACCAGATTTTTCTGGAATCAGTGTATTTCAAAGCAAAATAGGCTAGGCCTATTACGTAACTGATGGTCATAATAATACAGTGTTCAAAATAATCTGTGCTTTCAAAATCGATCATTTAGGCCTACCCTAGCATTGCTTGCTTCTTATCAGACAGAACTTATAGAAATTTTTCTTGGGTTTCCCATTTAACATTACCGCCTGCGCACACAGCTGAGAGGCAGAAGTTGGTAAGCTACGTTAGAAATCTGCATCATTTTACTGCTATTGGTGACGCCATTATAATGATAAATAAGGACACTAAATGGACAGTAAGATTATTTTGCACAAATTGTTGAAATGTGATTCAAGCATAGGGAGGGGACACAGAGAGACACACAAACATGCTCAACCTCCTTGGTGGAGGTAATTGAAACAGGAGTTTTCTTTTCTGACGGCAGGGCTGACAAATATCAAATTATATGCAGAAATGATGCTTTCGTAGTAGTTGGAAGACTCAATCATGATTGAAAGCTGATCTTATTAGCTAGGCCTATTCTTGGGAGCTACCGAACTACTTTTCTTCTGCATTAAGGAACTTTGAGATGGTTGAAAACTTAATCCGTTTCTGGCCATTTTGGTCAATGTCTAGTTTAAAATGTTTGGATTTTAAAGATTATTTATCAACTGTTTTGTTTATCAGCCTGAAATAATTTACAGTTAAGTTACAATTAAGGCCCCCATAAGGATTCTGCCAAAAGTTTGAGTCTGTCAGCACTGCTGTCCTCCTAACATTCTCTGTCTCCTCTCCCCCTCCCTCTGTCTTTCTCTCCCTCCACCTCTCGTGTAGGTGGGCTGGGGCAGTGCTGGTGCTGGGCAGAAGAGGGCGCGATTGTCGGCATGCTCACGGCACGCACAGCAGTGGTGGCGCTGCCGCCGCTCGGTGGTGTGGGCTCTGCGCGGGCGCGAGTTCCGGCCTCAGCAGCAGCACGAGTGGCACCTCCAGCGCAACCTGCGTGGCTTTGCCGCCTCCCGGCTACCCGCCATCCTGAGCGAGCGTGAGTTCTCGCTCGGTCGCCTCAACAAGGTGTTTGCCTCGCAATGGCTCAACCACCGGCAGGTCGTGTGTGGGACCAAGTGCAATACGGTAAGTTCGTACAAGTGCTGTGACAGTTTTCAAAATTGCCTATTCTCTGCTCACAACCTGCTCTTGTTGTACAATATGGTGAATACAACTGAATGGTAATCCAGAAGGTGTGTTTTAACCACTTTACCTGGGCATGTTAAATTAAGCAGTCCATAGTATCCATGAAAATTAGCTTAGTGTCTGAATTTAGTCAAATATTTTCTGTTGAATGTAGGAGATGTAGAATCCTTGGTTCCAGCCCTGATTTCAGCATACAGTATGCTCTTTTGAATCATCTGCTCCTCTCCCTCTCACACGCTCTCTGCCCGTCCCCCTCCGTCTTTGTCCTCCCCAGTTGTTTGTGGTGGATGTGCTGACGGGGCAGATCACGCGCATCCCCATGCTGCGGGACCGGGAGAGGCGCTTGCCGGGGACGGGGACCGTGGCCGTACGGGGCCTGCCCGGCTCCTTCATGCCCGGATCGGGCTCCCCACTGGACAACCAGCAGGGCTGCGGAATTCACGCCATTGAGCTCAACCCCTCGGGCACGCTGCTCGCCACCGGCGGCGACAACCCCAACAGTCTGGCCATCTACAGGTTGCCCACACTAGACCCCGTCTGTGTTGGAGATGTGAGTTTACACACACACACACACACACACACACATACATACATGCAGCCTGTCTTGTTGATCTGTTAATGTGTCAACACGCCTTATTCACCTATATCTTCCTAAGAGTTTTCTCAAAGTTTTTCTTTGGGTCCTTTCTGACAAACAGATTTTATTCCACCTCCAAGCAGTCAAAGTCAATTGTTTTCCAATGGATTGATGTACCATGGCTGTTGTATCGATATGAGCAAGGCGCAGGGTGGAAAAGAAGCCAGGCACATACAAGCGCAAAGCGCTCAATGTTAAAAATAGTAAGACCGTTGCCAGTTTAGCCGAATGTCATAGCAACAACATGTGCATGAGCAGTTTGAACCTTGCATGTTTCTGTTGCTCACTACGTTTGGAGGCAAAAACTGTCTGTTTGGTCTGAATGCCGAACAGCGGTCAATTTAAAAACCTGTATCGGTACATGCAAATCTTCTTGAAAACTAAGTAAGCTTTAAGAACAATTGTCTCCTTAAAGGAATAGATCACCCCTTTATGAAAATTGGTTATTCACCCCCTTACCTGGAGTTACCTATGTGGGTAAAAGCATTTTGGTCTCGGTGCATGCGTTTTCCTAGTGTGGCATCCCCAATTTTCCCCATTTTTTAGCCTTAGCTTAGCATCGACAATGTTGCCAGCAACTCTTTTTGGTAACTTTACTTTCATTTACATTTACATTTATGCATTTAGCAGACGCTTTTATCCAAAGCGACTTACATTTTGTCAACTAGTTCAGGGCAGATCTCCCCGAGAGCAACTTAGGGTTAGTGCCTTGCTCAAGGGCACAACGGCGGCAGCCGGGATTCGAACCCCCAAACTTCCAGACTACCAGCCCCCAGTCAGGGTTCTTAACCACTACGCTACCACCGCTGCTACTTTCTAGCGCCTATGCTAAGATAAAGGTAAAATTGGGGTTGCCAGACTAGGACAACGCATGCTCTGAGACCAAAATGACCAAAAACTCACATATGTAACTCCGGGTAAGGGGGTGAATAACCAATTTTTATAAAGAGGTGGACTATTCCTTTAAGAATGATGAATGAGAATGAGGCCTGTTAGTTGATTCTTTCCTTCCATCTTTCCTCTTTGTTTCCACTTTACCTTTCGCCTCTGCAAAGGCCTCAAGGCGCCTGTGGTAGTAGCATTTTGACATCATGCACACATACTGTCAGTGTTGCTTACACTGTCCAGTCCCCGAGCCAAAGTCTCCTACTACTTTTGGCAGCGCTCAAGCAGACATGTGGGGCACTCGTGCCGCCTGTGGGTTCCAGCAGAGCTCTCTGCCATGCGAAAGTGGCTGGCTAAGATTACTCTTAAGCTGCAAGTGAACTTGGATGTGATGAGTTGTGAAGTAGTTTGGGAACAGGAGATGCCACAGATGGTTAGGATATGACTAATGAGGATGGCGTTTCTGAAAGTGAATGAGTGCTGTAGTGTGCTGTGTGTTTGGCGTTGTGTGATGCTGTTAAGGAAATGAGCTGATCGGTTTGTCCAAAAAATGTGACTTGGGAAGACCAGGCTATAAGAAAATCCCAAGATCTCAAACATGTTTGGGTTTTCCTCTACAGCACTATTTGATTTTGGCTATTTGTGACAGACTACAGACAAATGAGTAGGAGGAGGATTATGATGATAGTTTTGATGTCCATTACTTAATGTTTCTTCTTAATCTTTGTGATTCATTTCCCCTCCCCCTGATATTAGAACCCATTTCCCTTGGCTCTGTTGGCGGACTGTATTACTGGATAATCTATCTATCCTTTGTCTGTTGCTGTGTCAGACGGACTCTTTCATTTTAAGTAGCCTCCTTTGACTCTTCCTCCCTCTCTTTTTCTCAATATTTCTTCTCATGACCCCGTTCACTCATGATCTCGGGGCGAAATTCTGGTGAATGAAGTCGCTGTGGTTTGGAACAGTGTCACCCTTATAATTTTATGGCTCTATTTCTATGAATGTGATGAGTGGGATGTTCATTATGCATGTCTAATCATCTCTCTCTCTCTCTCTCTCTCTCTCTCTCTCTCTCTCTCTCTCTCTCTCTCTCTCTCTCAGGATGGCCATAATGACTGGATTTTTTCCATTGCTTGGATCAGTGACAGCATGGCTGTGTCTGGTAAGCACTTTTCAGCATTATGGCTTCTTAGCCTCCGAGAGGCTTGATTTGACTTGCATGTATATTGTTACAAGCTTACAGTTATGGGAAAGTGGAGCAATGGGAATTTCCATTAAGAGCCATCTGAGGACATGCAGTATGCAAGTCCCTCTCTGGCAAAGCGTCTATCTGTGTGAGCTGATGCTCGGTGGATAGTGCCGGAAACTCCCTGTCCTTACAGCGGTGAAAATGCATATTGAGCACAGCAGCAGTTTTTGTTCAGGTATATCTGATTGAACTACTGACATGAAATTCCTACCCGACATTGGTATTAACTAAGGAAATCCACACGTATGTATGGAAATGAGAAACGGTAAAAGGCCAAAATAATGTATGTGTTAGTGTAAGAAAGTGAAATCCGTACAACCCTGCACACCAGTGCTGAACTCTGCCGCTGCCGTAGGGAGGTGAAGGAAAGTAGTCGCATTCAAAGTGCTCTGCAATGCTGTCGGAATCCATCCTGCCATCATGCCAATCCAAGTACTTAGAAAGTATTATTAAAGGTCTTTGTGCTAATCTAATTATAATACATAGATGAAAAGTAGAATGACCTTCAAACTAATTATAGATTACAGATGGTTCCTTGCCTTTTCTGGTCTTGGTTCACCTCTTTTCCATGGTGTGTTTCAATACTTTTTTTTCCCTGCCATAACATTACTTTTGGGCTTTAAATTTCTGATTTCTTGTGTGGATTTCTTAAATTAATATCAATGTCTGGCCACAATTTATTGTCAGAAGTCCAATCAGAAATACCTGCACTTAGGCTACTTCTACTGCTGTATGTGACGTACACTGAAACCTCTTTGCCCACAGAAGTTATTAGATATTATTCACAATCATTATGAGTCAATGATCAATGACTGACGGGTACATTAATTTTAAGTATAGAAGATTTGTGTCTGTGTGTTTATTGTGCATAGACATCCATAAAGGTCATTGATATTTGAATGTTTGAAAGTGTGAGTTTGAAGTGGCTGGCTGTGTGTTGGGTCAGGCTCGCGGGACGGGTCCATGGGCTTGTGGGAGGTGTCAGATGAGGTGCTGAGTCAGGCGGAGCGGAGTCAGGACGAGGAGGGTGTCCCCAGCTACACGCACATCTCTCACCGAGCCCTCAAGGACATCCCCAAGGAGTACACGAATCCCTACAACTGCAAAGTGCGCGCCCTCGCCTTCAACAACAGCCACAAGGTCAGTGCCCCCCCCCCCCCAACACACACACACACACACACATTGCTGGCTAATGCCCTGCTTAAGCCGAGAACAGACCTCCTGACTTTTTCATTCTTACAATTAGGATGAGATTTAACAAACCAAATCTACAGACCAAATTTGGTACACTTGAGTATAGCTGGAAGTGGGTGGGTTTAAAACTCCCCACAGTTGAGTTGACTTGTACAGGACACGTTGCTAATGCTTATTGGCTAGCTATCCAAAAGACTAATATCAAGTACCTCTCCAAAAGTGAGCTGGCACATTCTGTTCAACATCACTTACCTGTGTGTGTGTCATTAAAATGTGCTTTCAAAAAGCTCCCAGTATTTGCCGTCCGATTGAGCTAAAATGTTCAGATATTAAATGTTCAGGTGTGGTGATCGTTTACACCAAATTTCACCAATTTCTGAGAGGGTCAGGTTTAAAATCCCATACATTTTGGGTGATTTGACACGGAATGACCCAGTTACCTGTGTGTGTGTGTGTGTCATTAAAATGTTCTTTCAAAAAGCTCACAGTATTTGCTGTCACATTGAGCATTTTGTTGTATCACAATCGGGATTAATCATTGCAAGGTCTGTGTCTAGCTTCAGCCATACATACCTGTTGCCTATGCTGAATCTGTATTATTGTCATAGTTTGCCATGAGTGTTCCTTAACCTTCACTTGGCCCTACCAACAGGAACTTGGTGCTGTCTCATTAGATGGATACTTCCACCTTTGGAAGGCAGAGGACAACCTTTGCAAGGTGTGCGACAGATACAAATTCAGCCATATCTATTTTTGGTGGTGCAATTTTTTTGTGTGTGCTAAAATGTCTCTACGTTTGCAGGAGCTTTCCACAAAACTGCCCCACTGTAAGGAAAACGTGTGTCTGGCCTACGGCGTTGACTGGTCAGTGTATGCAGTGGGATCTCAGGCCCACGTCTCATTCCTAGACCCGCGTCAGTCCTCCCAGAACATCAAGTCCGTTAGCTCCAGGGAGCGTGGCAGTGGTAAGCTGGCATCTGTGCATGACTTATAGAATTGCATAGGTTAAGCCAAGTGAAAAAGGTGATCAGAGGGAACAAACAGAATGCAGTTGTAGCACAAGCGCTGAAATGGTCTTTGGTATTTTTTGGCCTCAATGGTGCCTTCCTGGCAGTGCTGCCCTCAAGGTACTACTCCCCCAATTTAGGGTTAGGATGAGGGTTGAGGGGGTTAGGTTTATGGTAAGGGTTAAGGTAGTGCCCTTTAGGCCTGGAAGGTGCCGTTGGGGGCAAAAAACACCATTGAGCCACAGAAATGCAAAAGCCTTTTT
>JAODXP020000008.1:21364639-21424639 GCA_027497455.2 Sardinella longiceps | reverse complement strand
TGTTAACACCTGGCCCGTTGGGCAATATCTAAAACCCAATGTGGCCCTTCAGCAAAAATAATTGCCTGACCCTGGTTTAGTAGAATCTTACTAGTTTTAGGTATATTCAGATAGTTTAAATTCACACTTTGTTCATTTCTCTCAATTCTCTCTTAGAATCACGACGAGACGTGGAGAAGCTACTTCTCAGACATCAGCTCCTTCCCCAACGCGGTGTACACACACTGCTACGATGCCTCTGGTACCAAGCTCTTTGTAGCGGGCGGACCCCTCTGCTCCGGCCTGCACGGGAATTACGCCGGCCTCTGGAGCTAGCCTCCTCCTCCTCCTTGTGACTCTCTGCCCTTGTACATCTCCCTGGCTCTCTCTTACGTTCCTCCTCCCTCACTCTCACATGCACACAAAACGAAACAAAAAACCAACACAGACGCGCACGCCTAGCCACAGATGGTGCTCACAGTCCCTCCCTCGTTTTTGCATCACACTTGTTTTTCCACACCGTCTTTGTTCAGCTGTTCTTGCATCCACGTATCCGCGATTCACGGCCCTCAGGATCACGCTGGCCGTTCCACTGCTCTCTAGTGCACCTCTGGTTCTGGTAGTCAGCAGCCCTCTTCCCTCTACAGCTGGTAGAAGTCGTGTCTGTGTGTGTGTGTCTGTGTGTCTGTGTGTGTGTGTGTGTGTGTGTGTGTGTGGTGAGAGTTCCTTGAACAGGATGGGTTCCTCTCAGGAAGGCACATCCCAACCCCCAAGTGATTGCGTATAAGCAAGATGGCGAAGACACCACCAGTCATCAATTATACTTGCCAATATTCTTGTCTCTCTCTTTTTTTCCCGTTTTGTTTTTGTAATAAACAAAACACTAAAGAGGTATTAATCATTTAAGTCACATCCAGGGATTTGAACTGTTTGGTTTCTGTTTTAGTCAGATTGGTTTGTTTATATATAAACTCCTTTTTTTCCCTTGAGAGCATTCTCCGAGTGGTTGTGTCCAGTTATGTTCGAGAGACGCAAACAATCTTTATTACGTGTGCATGCCTGGACTTTTGGAGAGGCACCTGTTCAAACCTCTGGCATTTCAGGCTCTCTGTCTGTGATTGACTGACACAGAGAGAAACGGAGAGGAAGAAAGAGGGGGACGGAGAGAAGAGGAGAGATACAGACAAGTGTCCATTGAGAGGATGGGAGAGAGGCGCTCAGATGGGACTTTGTAAGAGACTTGGATATACATGAAGAAAGCCCAGCAAAACTGCCCAGCTATAAAAGGAGGTGACTGTAGAACCAGCCAATCAAAGAAAGAAAGAGACATCACAGAGCCAATCGGATTGTGGAACTCTTATTTTTTTTTTCCCTCTGATGATGGAATGAAACAATGACTGTTAAGCTCCTTCCTTGTCTCATGTTGTCTTTTCGCAGATAATCTTGCAGAATGCTTATTTTATTTTAAATTCTAACTTGCCGGTTTGTGTGATTTAACCTTCACTTTATTAGTATTACTTATTTTCCCAAATTCTATTATTATTGTTCTTATTTATTTTCTGAATTCAATCATTATCGCTCAGTCCTGCTGGAGGTGTATTACGTTTTAGAGTTGCATTTTGTGATCTTTTCTTCCTTTGAGGGGGAAAAGCGTCCGTGTCTCCACCTCTCTGTTTCTCCATCTTTCTTTTACTCTTCCACTGTTTTGAGCAGTAGTGAGTGACTCTGCTGCCTTTCTGCAGTCTTTCTGTGAAAGACCAAGGCAGGCTTATGTTCTTTCTCATCCCTTCCACCCCCCCAACATGGGATTTTTTTGTATGGAGTTTCCATTACAATGTTAGAACAGCAACAAAATGAATATAAACCTGAGTACGATCATATATATATAAATAACCATCACTTTAAAGATTTATTTTATATATAAATGTGTATGTATAAGTATTTGAAACAAAAAGAAAAAAAAATGGGGAGTTGGAAAAATTGTTAAACTGTCTGAGGATATGTGTGTGTCTGCGTGTGTGGACTAACCTGTTGTTATTTAGGTGGTGCCCTCTTTTTTTATACACACTTCATGAATGTTTTTACAGATTACTGAGTCAGACGTATTGTACATTAACAACTTAAGCATCAGGAAACATCTTATAAATCTTAAGGGGGGAAGAAGATAATGAATAAAATTCTATTGATGTATTTTTTTCCTATTTGAACCTGCTGCTGCGTGTTTTCCTTCCATCCATATTAGTGTCTCTGTACCATCTCAATTCGTCATATTCCCTTACGCACTAGAGGGCACCCTGTAGTCTTGTACCTGGAATGCGCATTTCATTAGATCTGACACTGACACAAAAAGAAAACTGCCGTCTTCGCACTCAAAGAAAACGCATGCCAACAGATCAGAGGTCAATAAATTATGTGGCCGTAAAGTCAAATGAGCACAAGAATGATCCGACATGGATATTTGGTGCTATGTTCCATCAGCCTTGAATGTCGGTCTTGTGTTATTATTTTCTGAGTTATGCGCGTGCGTGAATTGGTGTACTCCTCTCGCGGATCCAGGGAAAGCAGTAACGGTGGCGCGGTGAGTCACGTGATCGCATCTGCTGCTGGCTGAGTGAAGCGTGTTAGCAGGTAATAAAAAAACAAATCTTGTTCATGAACATAAACGTGGCTTGTTTACGGTAAATAACCGAATGGATTCTCTTCCGATGTCTTAAATCGTGAAATATCATATTTTGTAGCTGGTAAAAACATGTTCTTCTAATCGGTTTTATTATGCAACTCTGTTGGCTTGTTCCCCGGTACGCTAGCCAGATAGGGCAGCTAACATTCGCTAGCAAATGTCGGAGTGGTATTTTAGCTATGCGCTGTGGCCATTTTTCAGCTAAATGTGTTGTTTGCTTGGCCCTCTGTTGATTTATGATGTGTTGTACACTGAACGGCCTTTGTATTTATTGATTTTCTTTACTCAACATGGACAACTTTAAAGATTTAACACACGTAGTTTACACAAGGACGCCGGGCGGTCGTGTATTTGTTAGCTTGGTTTGTAGCTATTCAACTAGCAATGCTACAACAATTGAACAGAGGAAATTAGTCAGACCAGCTAGCCAGCTAACACTTCAGCTAGGACAAAGAGATTCGACCATATAGCTATTGGCAATGCAATGCAAGTGATGTGAGGCTGGCCGTTTTGTTGTTATTGCGAAACATCGTCAGATCTGTGTTTTCCGAAGAGGATATTCCTCTAGATTGGTAACATTAGCAGTTTTAATTCGGAACGGTAACTTACATTGTTACTTTCCTCTTGTTGTACATACATTAATATCAATATTTACATTCTGAGTGTTCCACTTATCTTTCTTACTCTAATCTTTTACCAATAACATGCGCTAGCTTACTGTAGCTAACATTTTATTGTATTGAACTGACGTGCTAGTCGTGAAAATAATTAAAACCGCAAAATTAGAAATAACATTAAATCCTTCCGAACATTTGTAGTGTTACATTCTTAAATCGAAGGTAATTTAGCGTTTACTATATTGTGTATCGAGAGACGTGGCTTATTCCAACGATAACCCTGCCATAAGTAGAGAGTGGAATCGCTGCTACTTTATGCTGCAATAGCTAAATATACGATTTCTTGGATCATTATTTTGTTGGGTGTTTAGTTGTCACATTTTGTTGACTATGACATTAGTATTGTTCCTTTGACCCACAAACTTGAATATTTTTGGCCGAGCAGGTCGTATTCAATCAGGAGAATGTGAATGCACAATGTCGAGATGTATCGAATTGTAAATCGGTGTGCAAGTGACCGGATTTGGTCGACGCTGTTGATGCACCGCGATGTAGCTGGCACCATTTGGTGACAAATTAGCCAATGACATAAAAGGTCTTAAGGAAACGTCATTAGCCGTCGACGTCAGTGGTGAAGCGACCGCTTTGTGTTTTTTTCTTCTCTCCTTTTTGTTTGAAAAGACCACTTGTTTTCCTCGAACCACCCTCATCCATTTGCCACTGTCGTCGGTGATAAAATGTGAGTGTCTTTACAACGGTCTTACGTTGCCGAAGATGAACGCACGATTCGTGGTATTTGCTTATAATTTTGCAATCAGGGGAGTGATATAAACGTCTTATCTTGTATGCGTTTGCCTGATTTTACATTAGTTGATTGATTAGTAGGACATGGTGCGACGGAACCATTGCAGACAATCTGCAGTCTGCTTCTTTGACGCATATTGCATCGGATTTGTTTAAAATCCAGACGTTGATAGATAATGGCAACACCAGTTTCAAATAACGGATTAGAAATCACAGACTGCAAGCAAAAACAATGTTAGTGCACATGATATCCCCTCACACCTCCCTGCCCTCATGAAGTGTCGAATTAACCTAGATCTTGTAGGTACTGTAAACAGGCTGTACTATCTTTATCCAGTCTTAAAAGTAGGAAAGGCACTATTTACGGACTTAAGTCATTTGGACATCGTAATGTTAAGGACTTGATTGCGGCCTTTGTATTGTGTTGTATAGATGCAGTGTTTTCATTGGTACTGTAACTATGACTATCACTGTGAGAAAATAAATTTCACAGTTTCTGTAATTCTGTTTCTGTAGTTCATGTATGCACAGATACATTCACCACTAGCAGTTTGCCTGAAATTGGGATGGGTTTAATACATATTTATGGCCATCATGCTTGGCGACCTTTTAGTTTGAGTAGTTCTGTTGTGTTTTGAGTTTTACTGGCCAGCGTTTCACCACACACCCCTTGGAAACATGTGGAAATGCTGTTACAGCTGGGAATGAGCATGATGTCTTTTGTTCTGCGGCATGGGATTTGCTTGTTTTCTGCATTTGGCAGGAGGGGGATTGTGTGGCGTGTAACAATGAGGGTGTGGGGCACAGGGGCGAGTGGTGTGTTTGGGAGTGTGCTGTGAGGACAGAGGGGGGCACAGTTGGGACATGTAAGTGGACACCAGGGCAGACTATCCCAGGCCTAAATTTATGCTGGACAACTGATTGTGTGTGTGTGTGTGTTTGTATTGGGGTGAGGGAGGGAGAGGGAGAGAGATGGAGAGAGAGAGAGAGAGCGTGAGCAAGAGGGAGTGTGTTGTTGGAGGCCTCTAACGGTCAGTGTTGCACAATCCTGTCCAACTGGGTTTAAAAGTGGGGGAATTTGATACCCCCTGTGCATGCGTGTGTGTGTGTGTGTGTGTGTTTAAGACTACGTGGGTTTCATTCAACGTCTCAAAAACAGCCAAAGGAAGTTGCCTTTCCTTTAAGAAGTTTGCTTCAGTCTGTTCTGGCATTTGCATTAAGAGGAAATGGACTGCTCTATGCACTAAATAATCTAATTTATTTCCCCTCCTGAGTGTGATTCTAACATTGCCTTTCTCTTCTTGTCTTCCAGATTTTTCTATTTTGTACATACATTGTTTTGTATATACTGTATATGATGACTTCATTAGGCAGCGACCGAGCCCGGGGCTCTCGGGACAAGGTGCTGCCCACAACCACACAGAACTCTCAGCCACAGAAACAGCCACAGGTGAGTCCCAAAGCCTAAAAACACACACTAAACACAGTACTGTTGACACACACACACACACACACTCTCTTGGACACTCCTAGGCAGCTTAAAATGAGTCAATCTGAGACACTTATGCACACAGATATCTTATGATGAGCAAAGCTGTTGCAATAGCTGGTACTATGATCTGAAAACACACACACACACACACACACACAGCACTAGTCCTGTAAGTGCAAAACTATTAATGTGCTCATCTCCACCCCTAAACTCCCACACTTTGAGTCAACTGGCAGATGTGCCATCAAACCACACTACACTAACATGCACACGGCCACAAAAAACCTCAGAAACATCAGATAGGAGTGAGTCTCCCCAGTTGAGGAGGGGAAACTGTATGTAGATAGATATGTCTGCACATGATGCCTGTGCTGATGCAGTCTTTTGCCCTGTTTGTTGCAGGCCACAGCCGAACAGATCCGACTTGCCCAGATGATCTATGATAAGAATGATGCAGACTTTGAAGACAAAGTCAAACAGGTGAGGTGTTTTTGAGACTATGAATATGGCGATATTGCTCTCTGTCTGGCTCGCTCTTGCTCTCACTCTGTTAGTGTGTCTGTGTGTAATGTATATGTGTGTGTGTGTAATATGGACATTGAATTAAAGAAGAACATGCACCACACTCTCTGTGTGTGTGTGTTTGTTTGTTTGTGTGTGTGTGCAGCTGATGGAGGTGACAGGAAAGAACCAGGATGAGTGCATGGTGGCACTGCACGACAGCAACGAGGACGTGAACCGGGCCATCAACTTCCTGCTGGAAGGGACCTCCGACACGGTAAGGCTGAAATCCACCAGGCATCCCTAGGGACGGTCGGGGTTGGGTGAGTGCGAGGTGATGCAGCTGGGGAGAGAAAAAAAGTGGGAGAGAGGAAAGCTGGCAGACTTTCCAGTAAAGATCAGTTTTCAAGGCTCCCTCTGGTTGCACAAGGTTATTTCTCTCTCTCTCTCTCTCTCTCTCTCTCTCTCTCTCTCTCTCTCTCTCTCTCTCTCTCTCTCTCTCTCTCTCTCTCTCTCTCTCTCTCTCTCTCTCTCTTCTCTTCTCTTCTCTTCTCTCTCTCTGTCTCTGTCTCGCTGTCAATTTGCCTGTCTAAGTGTCTGCTTGATTTGTGTTTGTGAGAAAGTATTATCTTTAAAATTAGTTTTACGGGAATAATCCCATATTTCACTGCAAATTGTGCACCATCATGGTTATGTATGTGACAAATAAAGTTGAACTTGATTTGCAAAACCAAACAATTAAGCCTACAGGCTTAAAGAATGAGTGGCTGGCAATCAGAAGAAATTACACAATTTCAGAAAACTTATTTTGTTGTTGTTGGTGTTGCTGTTGATTTTGAGCATATTGCCTGCACAGATTGAGTAATAG
Organism: Sardinella longiceps; assembly: GCA_027497455.2. NCBI lineage: Eukaryota > Metazoa > Chordata > Actinopteri > Clupeiformes > Clupeidae > Sardinella > Sardinella longiceps. The sequence continues at coordinate 21,417,698 of JAODXP020000008.1, read as the reverse complement.
TCCCCCTGCCGGCTCTACTTGTCCAAGCAAATGAGGCTGCCAGCAGTGATTTGTTTGTTGCGGGCGTAGCAGAGTTTTATCAGAATAATCTGTCTGCAGGCCTTTTGCTCTTAATCCCCCTCTGCACCCCAACACACACACACACACACACACACACACACACACACACACACACACACACACACACACACATCCCTCCTCCAAAATACGGCAGTAAGCTGAGCCCTCACAGAGGGCCCAAGAATTGTAATTCATTGAAATGAGGACTTTAATGAAAGTGTTATGTCCTCCTTATAGGCATTCATTAATAATTGCTGGCAGTGTCTGTCAGAGACTCATGGGGGCTCCTGGCATTGGGGATGATGATGATGAGGAGCTCGGCTTAGGCGGCCAGAGAGAGAGTGTTTTGAGTTTGGCAGACACACACAGAGAGGGTCGTGGGTGTGGTAGAGAGGTGTGTTTTGAAGACGAGTTTACATAAGTCCAGTGACGACGTGAGCGGTGTCGGTTTCGGTGGAAAGGAGACGGCGGCTCGTACTGTACCGTAATCCGAGGAGCCCGCAGTCATAAATTCATGCGCCTGCCATGTGTTTTATTTTGTTTATGTGTTGAAGGGGAGGGGAGGGGAGGGCGGGTTATGTGTGTGTTTTTCTTGGAAAACTCTAAATAGAAAGTGGGTTGGATATGTCTCCTGGTGTGATCTTGCAGTGCTTAAAGATTCAAAACAGCATTGCAGCAAACTGTAAACACACACCAGAGACTCACCCAGTGTACATGGCAAGACTTAGCAGTTTCATTCCCAAATTATTGTTACATCATTATAACATGATGATGATAAATATTATTATTTTATTTTATGTTCTTCACAGAAAGAGTGAAGGATTGAATTAAAGGGAATATCTATGGGTCTCCCGTGGTCTTTGAGCTTCTTTTATGTGCCCGAGTCTCTGTACGTGTTTATTAGCATGACGGCTGTCTGTTGAATAGACGCTGCCCTCTGCTTTTGTATGCACGTCAGACAGTGTGTGTGTGTGTGTGTGTGTGTGTGTGTGTGTGTGTGTGTGTGTGTGTGTAGGATGGGATGGGATGTATTGCTCCTGTGTGTGTCTGACGGCGCTTCTCTTGTCCCCTCTGTAGACCGCCTCTTGGGAGACTGTAGGGAAGAAGAAAGTGGGGAAAGACAGCAACGCCTCGGAGAGCAAGGAGAACCGTGAGAACCGCGAGAACCGGGACAAGCGCGGGGACCGAGAGGGCAGCCGCGGACGTGGTGGTGCCAGCAAGAAGGGCCGGGGAGGGAGCCGCAGCCGGCCAGGTTAGTGTGTGTGTGTGTGTGTGTGTGTGTGTGTGTGTGTCCAGTGTGGGAAGCTCAGGCTGTCTTCCGGTTCACGAGACTGCAGCTTCAAGTGTTGTCTTTAAATATGAGCTGTTTAGTTGAAAGGTCGACTTCCCAGCATGTTGTCCAAAAGTCTCACTTCCCTCTTTGCCTCTTTGTTCCCCTTTCTCCTTTTCTTTCTCTGTCTGTCTTTTTCTCTCTCTCTCTCTCCCAGTGCGGGCAGAGGAGAATGGGGTGGACACTGCTCCCATGGGGGAGAGGGGCGCAGACCGTGGACGCAGGAGCAGAGGGCGAGGTAATCACTGAGCGAAAAACATTCACAACAACATTCATTCTCCACATCACTGCTGCATACACACACACACACACACACACACACACACACACACACACACACACACACACACACACACACACACACACACTCTTCCTCTCTGTCTTGTATTGACATACTTGGTATACAAACAAGCGAGTACAGTCATGCCTTTGACGTACTTTAACAACACAGTCCCAACACAAATACATATCCACACATTTCACAGCCTACAGCCCCCTCTCACACAGGAATGCCACAGCTGCCCACATGCCTACTGTGCCAAATGTTAATGTGTGTGTGTGTGTGTGTGTGTGTGTGTGTGTGTGTGTTTAGTGTCTGGAAGCAGGGGAAGAGGCCGAGCCCCAGGGACCAGCCGGTTTACAGCGCAGGGAATGGGGTGTGTATATCTGAAGCGTTGGCACAACAGTAGTTTTGTACACATGTCTAATCTGCTTTGGTGGCCATTACATTCCAACAGCTTATGACTTGATAAAACCAATTGCATGTGTTGCTTTGTAGATTTGCTTCTCTACTGACCTTTGTGAATTGCTAAAAGCCCAAAGTGTTGTGTTTGACCTGGCTGTTCTCTTCTGGCCGTCAGGACCTTTAACCCTGCGGACTACACCACGGAAGGAGGATCGGGAAGCACACACACGGAGAACTGGGAGACGGGGGCCAATGACACCACAGATGGGACAGGTAGGCAAATCTGGTGGCTTTGAGTTTGTTTGTTGTTGTGTTGTTTTATTTTATTTTATTTATTTTTTTATTTTTTTAAGTTGTCTGACTGATGCTGTGCAATTTCATAACTGATCTGTAAGCCACAGGTAATTTGACTGGGATTTGCTGGATTTAGCAAGACAGCTGTACCTTTTTGACCTGACTTGACTTTTATTCAGTTTTCACTGCTTCCATTTGTGTTTCGGCTTAGTTTATTTCTACCATTTGTTCAGGCGGTTGTTAATCTGTCTTTTTCATCCCTTCTTCTCTCTCTCTCGCTCTCTCTCTCGCTCTCGCTCTCGCTCGCTCAGTGGCTTGGAAGAGCCCTCTGGAGGACTGGGCTGCTGAGGACTGGGTTGAAGACGTGAGTTATTTATTTATTTGTTTGTTTGTTTATTTATTGATTTTTCTCAGAATACCCTGTATTGAGTCAACCAGTCACCCGTTTGGTGGGTTGTAGAAGAGGCTTCTTTTGGTGGTGATTATTTGGCCCTAAGTCTCACAGTCCCCTTCTTCCTCTCTCCCTCCCTCCCCTCTACTGCTTCCCCACCCCTTAGCTCTCCGAGACCAAAGTGTTCACCGCATCTTGTGCACCTGCTACAGAGAACCACGTCACACCTGGCCAAAGGTGAGAGACTCGTATTGCACCAAACAGCCGTGAAAGCCTTGCACTCATTTTCAGAAATGTCAGCATGACATGGCAATGATGTAGTGAGCAAATAACACATTTGTCATACTTTTTGATGATGGTCCGTCCAGGGTGTTTTGTGAGTGTCTGTGTGTTACAAAATGATGATTACATGTTGTTTGAAGTGGTGGTTTTGGTGCTGTCTTTGTGTGGGAGAAAAAAACCTGATGACGGTGGTGATTTTGTTAGTGGTTTTGTGCTCTTGGTGTCTGCTGGAGACTCATTAAGGTTTTCTTGTCTTTACTGTGTGTGTGTGTGTGTGTGTGTGTGTGTGTGTGTCTAGTCTGGACCTGGCCTCTCTGCTGCAGAAGCCGGCGGGCAGGGAGGAAGTGGGCGGTGGCCTAAAGGCGCCCTCGTCCGGTCCTCTGGGCCACAGCCTGGTGTTCACCAACTCCCACCACCACCCCACCCGCAACGGGGGAACCACACCGGGCACTGCCAGCTACGCACATGCCACTCTGGTGAGAGCAAACCCCCCACAGACTTGCACACACTAGGAGTCCCAATGAGGCAGGCTTTCTGCAGCTTTCAACAACTTCCATTTAAGACTTTTTGAGACCTTGTTATGATTTCCTTTATGGATTCTATGTCCATAGGATATACCTTTTTAAGTCATTCTTTTCACTACATCAGCCAACTTCACATTTCCCCCTCAGATTGACCGGGGCATGGTTCTCACAACCCTGCTCCCTGCAAAATGTTTATGCAGTATTATGCAAGGCCTTAATATCAAATTTTCGACTTTTGAAGATTTTAAGATGTGCTGAAATGCTTCCTGAAGAGCATTTTTAGACTGCATCTGACTGCCTGTTGTCCTCTCCTCTCTCTCTCTCTCTCCCAGTCGTCTGTGTTGGGCTCTGGTTTCGGAGAGCTGGGGGGCCCCAAGCTGGGCCAGTCTGCTGGTGCGCAGATCCTGGAGCAGCTGAAGGGACCAGGCCTGGGGCCGCTGCCCACGCAGCCCCCACCCAGTAGCAGCACGGTGGCCAACCACAGCCCTGTGGTGGGCAGCCTGGGGGGATCGGCAGGACCCGCCGCACCCCCATCCTCGTCCACCCCGGCCACGTCAGCGTGGGACATAAAGCCACCTGCAACGCAGAGCTCCATGCCCATGCCCTCGCAGTTCAGCCGTGAGTTTACACACACACACACACACACACACACACACACACACACACCTCTGTCTATGCAGCACACGGCATACTGCTATTTTATCAGATTCTGCTTCCATGCTCACAAACAAATCAGCTGTAATGTAATGTGACTTCTGCAGGCATAGAGACTTTTACATTCACACATAGAGACCTACACACTCCCCCACACAGATTAAGTCTTACCCTTGTTTGTGTGTGTTTTATGCACAGGTGAGTTTAAGCTGCAACCGGAGCCGTCTCTGGTGCTGAGCCAGATGGCACAGAGGCAGACGCCCAGTGCCCTGAGCCACAGCAGCCCCCTCCCTCTGGCCCGGCAGCCCCAGCAGCAGCCTCCCCCACAGCAGCAGCCTCCACAGCAGCAGCAGTCCCAGGCCCCCACCCCTCCACCGGCCACCTCCGGCCCCGCCGGCCCCCTGGAGCCCTTCTCCAAGCCCCAGGAGCCCTCGCTGCAGGCCCAGCAGCCCGACGCCCAAGCAGTGGCCAACGCACAACAGCAGAGGCAGATGAAGACGCAGAAACGCAGGATACCTCCCACCTCCAAGGTTTGTCACTTCCCAGGGAATACTGTAGTTGAACTTGCCAGACAATATTCTTAAATTGAAATGGCAACGGGCTGCGATGTATTGATAATACCCAGCACATTTGTTGTTTGAAAATGACAATCCCCTGGACAGTTAGTGAAAATTTTGAGCATGGAAGATGAAAGTTCACAACTGCAGACTTTCTTATAATGATCTACTAATTGAATATGTGCCAAGTAACGAAAAGAAACCTTTTGTACTTTGAGATGCTTGCATTAATTACTCAACTACCAATTTCTGAGAAACTGAACCGTGTGTGTAAACCTTTTTAATTGTGTTTACATGGCCCAGTACTGTTTACATGCCCCAGTTAATACGGGCAGGGGTATGATTTATAAAATTCATTCATAAATTCATAATTTATTTGGGGTTCTTGAAACCAGAATATAGACCAATTTGGAGTAAGACATGACTCTCAGGCAACCTATTCTCAATATTCCTGTTCGAACAGGAATATGCTGTGCATGTAGTCATTGAATAAAATGGGGTAATTTGAAGTTCAAACATGAGATGGCAGACATTACACCAGGGATCATGAAGGATACACAGGCGAGATTAGAAACCAGACAAGATTAGAATGAGTTTGTTGTGTTTGAAGATATTCAGCAACTCTCCTGAACAAATGAACCCACTGCTTCAGTGGGGACTTGAAGAAACCACAATCCAGCACTTCTGCTATTGCTGAACTAGCAGTAGGAAAACAACGAGCAAAGCAGTTCCTCCTGGAAAAGTTCTGAACAGATTGTGTTTGTGTGTGTGTGTGTGTGTAGATCCCCTCGTCTGCAGTAGAGATGCCGGGTTCAGCCGACGCGTCGGGGCTGAACGTGCAGTTCGGAGCGCTGGACTTTGGCTCGGAGACGGCCATGCCGGACTTCAGCGCGCCCGAGCCCTGCGCTAACAGCGTGAGCAGCAACAGCAGCAGCAACGAGGCACCCAGAGACCCTCCTGCTGTCAGTCAAACACAGAGCAGCCTCTACTCCAAGCCTATCAGGTTTGTGCCAGTCAGTCAGAAGGATTCAGTTTCCCAAAAACATAGCTGCTAACCAGTTGGTAGGCAATGGGAAATTGCATTGCCACCAAAAAGTTGCTAAGTTAGTTAGCAATTATGCTTTTGGGAAACACACCCCAGATGTGAGACTTGGAAGTGCTCTCTCTAATACCTCTGATGTGTGAGTTTATCTGACCTGTGATCTCCCTCGCCCTGTGTGTGTGTGTGTGTGTGTGTGTGTGTGTGCGCGCACACAGTGAGTCTCTGACCAACCCTAATCCTCTGCTGCTGCCCATGGCCTCCACGGACAGCATGTACCCCTCGGCCTCCGTGCCGCTGCCCAGCCTGGCCCCCAGCCTGGCGCCCTCTCTCAGCACTCCCAGCACTGCACCCATGCCCTCCGCCGCCCCAGCCTCCTCTTCCTCCTCCGTCTCCTCCTCCTCCTCGGCGGTGGCCAGCAACTACGACTGCGGCGTGGCCCCGCACCCACGGCTCGCCTTCTCCCAGAGCAAAGAGACCCCCGGCCCTGTGACGGTGAGTCTGATTGGTCCTTACCCGCATTTGACATAATATCCACCATTGTGATTGGTCGCCTGATATTCAAACATTGACATCCTTCTAGAGTTTTTATTTATTTGTTTATGTATTTATTTATGAAGTGTTTCTTTTCTGTTCTTACAGAATGGTTTTAATGGTGTGAGGACATCTGCTGCTCTTGACTGTAAGTATAAAACACACTATAGACACGTCTATGGTATTGATTAGATGTGCAAAATTTTGCACATCTAAACTAATGTTAGGCCCGTTATGGGCTATGGATCATTCAGGGTAACCCACGCTCCTGCCGACGTGACATCAGTGGGTAAAGGAAGTAATTAGCCCCTGCTTAGTGCCTCACTGCGTCCTGTATCTGCACTAAAGCACTTCAGACAGCTGGTTCAGGGCTCGTTTCTCGGAAATGATTGCAAGCTCTCTCTCTCTCTCTCTCTCTCTCTCTCTCTCTCTCTCTCTCTCTCTCTCTCTCTCTCTCTCTCTGCATTTCTCTCTCTCTCTTTTTCTCTATCTGTATTTTTCTTTCCCTCTGCATCTCATTCTTTCTTCCTCTTTTTCCCTCTTTGCATCTCTCTGTCTCTGCATCTCTTTCTTTTTCTTTCTCTTTCTTTCTCTTGCTGTATCTCATCTCTCTCTCTCTCTCTCTCTCTCTCTCTCTCTCTCTCTCTCTCTCTCTCTCTCTCTCTCTCTCTCTCTCTCTCTCTCTCTCTCTCTCTCTCTCTCTCTCCCTCCCTCCCTCAGCCACATCTGCGTCCTCCACCCCCAAGCCGGAGTCTCCGTCTCTGGGCAGCGCTGGCAGCGGACCCCCCTCCGCTCCCTCGGCCATCCTGCCCCCCTCCGTGCCCCCCCACAGCACACCACTCTCCAGCCTGGCAGCCGAGCTGCCCTCAGCTAGCCTGCCCCCTCTCAGCAGGTATAACACACACACACACACACACACACACACACACAGACACAGACGGAGTAATGTAGAATAAGAATCGCAAGTTAACTCTCATAAATGACACAAACATGGAAACAAGCTAACTAATAAACACATTAAAGTAAATGTTTCATCCTGATACAAGATTGTAGATATTTTCCATTATGGCATCACTCAGAAAGACTGCTCAGGAATCGTGCTGTGATGTGTCCTTTGCAATGTCACATTATTTAATCAGCCGCCGGGTCTCGATGTCTTTGAAGTAACATTGTTAGTCCGCATAGGAAGGAAGGAAGGAAGGAAGCTATTTTGAGTGGTCCATTACAGTGATCAGCTTTCAGAGAGACATCTTGAATTTAGATTGGCTTTGTTTAAAGTCTCTACAGGATCTTTTGTCACTCAAACTGAGTGTATAATCTGCTCATTCTGCACACGCGTCAAGCAGTGCAGTGTACTAATTGGTTGCGTGTGTTTGTGTGTGTGTGTGTGTGTGTGTGTGTGTGTGTGTGTCTGTCTGTCTCCTTCTCCTTGTTAGTCATGTAAGCAGTGGGCACTCCTCTGTCTCAGCACTTGCTACCAGCTCTTCTCTCACAGTAAGTGATCTCCATCTCCATCTGCCGGTCTGTCAGTGATGCAGTGTGCCTCCACACATATATACACACACACGCACATACGCACACACACACACCAGAGCAAGCAAAAAAAATTACCCTTGTCTGCATTTTTTTGGTATAAGATATATAGCATGATTAGCATTCTTGCTTAATGCGTATGAATTACATGCATTCTCCTAAACCTGGTATGGTAAACCTGGTATGGTTCCTTGTAATAATCCCACCTCTCCGTCTCCCTTTCTGTCCTCCCAGCACTCCAGTGTTGACCAGGTCAACTCGCTGGCGCCCCCCTCCTCTGTGGCATTCTCAGGGGCTCAGACGGCCGGGCTGGTCAGCGGCGGCGGCATCAGTGGCGTCAGTGGCAGCGGCTCCGTAGGCATCGCCAGCAGCAGCACCAGCCTGCACGGCTCCGGAGTGCTGGGCCTCACCGCCAACGGGACCACGACCAATGCCAACATGGCGTCCGCAGTCAGGACCACCCCGCTGTTGTCCTCCTCCAGTAAGCATGGTGCACATATTATGTGTTCAGGCCACTACTACAACATTAACTAAAGTTCCTATCATGTCAGCATGACATTTATTCTACTTAGCGCTCCAAGGTCTGTGCATTTTGGAGAAGAAAAAGGAAAATGAAAGGAGAATGAAATGTTAGCAGAAATGCTGACTAACCATCTCTCTCTCTCTCTCTATCTATCTATCTATCCCCCTGTCTCTCTCAGGTAAAGCGCCTCCTAATCTGTCTCAGGGGGTTCCTCCTCTCCTGCCCAACCAGTACATCATGGGTCCCGGAGGCCTCCTGCCAGCATACCCGGTAATGACTGTTACTGTGGCTGTGCCTCACATCCCATAATATATGCACACACACACACACACACACACACACACACACACACACACACGCTGACCTTTGGTTAAGCAGTATTAGCATATCAACTGTATCTGTGCAGTATGCCTCCGTAACAGAGTTGACCAATCTGCATAGTACTTGACACTGAATATGTAAATAAGCTATGTAGATTCATAAAGTAGTTGTAGGTTATTTGTTTTTCTAAATGCCCCCAATGTGAAGCCTATTCAGCTACCCCTCTAATGTTGAAATGCTATCCTACTATTTTCTTGTTCTTGAAAATTGACCGTCTTTGTCTTTGTCTTTGGCTGAGCCCCCTCCCCACCCCAAGTACTGTAAATGCTGTTGACTAGAGGTGTGAATGTTCAATATGCCACCCAAACACATTAGGCAGTGTGAGAAAAGTATTGATCATGCCGAGAGCCGCAGCGTTTGGTTGTATTGCTGCATTGATTAGGAGCCAATGTGCTAAATGTATGTAGGCTTTGTCTGCAAGTCTGCTTAAATGGAGCGCTTGCTGTATCGTGTGCACATCTCTTGAGTAACCTTCCCTCCTCTTTTTCCTCTTCACAGCAAATCTACGGATACGAAGACTTGCACATGCTGCAGTCTAGGCTACCCATGGTGAGTGAGTCCTTTCTGCAGCTTTTGGCCTCCCTGGCTGTGCTTGTTGTGCTTGCAGTCCAATGCTACGGCCATCGTTCTTTCGCAAGGATTGAGTAATATTTGCAATCCAGGCTGTCATGTTCCAAGTTCAAAGTCAGCAGGACAATTCTCTGTTGAGAGGTTTTGGCAACACTTGGATTCCTTGGTCTGCTTTGTGTCTTAAGTGTGTGTGTGTGTGTGTGTGTGTGTGTGTGGAGGCTGTGGATGTATGCAGTAGGGGGTGTAAAAGAGGTCCTGTTGTTACACACACACTGATTTGCCTGTGTTTGCTGCTCCTCCTCCCTCAGGACTACTATGGAATCACATTCCCAGGCCCCGCAGCAGCTCTGTCCAGCAGAGACGGCAGCCTTGCCAACAACCCTTACTCAGGTGTGTGCACTGCCCACTACTCGCTTGGCCTTACTTGACCCCTCTCCCCTGTCCACCTTTTCCTCCCCATTCCCTTTGATTAAATTAAATTGGATTTTTATAAAAGTACCATCTTATCTTGTTATTTCTGTAGTTCTGTGTCTAACTGCTGGATGATGTTGCGTGTCATTTCCTCTCTCTCTCAGGTGAAGTCACAAAGTTTGGGCGAGGCGACTCCACCTCCCCGGCTCCTCCCACCTCCCTGTCGGCGGCGCACGCCGCTCCCCCCCCACAGTCGGCGCCTCCGCAGGGCCAGAGCGGCAGCGGCAACGGGCCCCAGACGCAGGGTCACCACGGCGCCCAGCAGGCCTTCCTCAACCCCGCGCTGCCCCCGGGCTACAGCTACACGGGCCTGCCCTACTACCCCGGGGTGCCCGGCGTGCCCAACGCCTTCCAGTACGGCCCCACCATGTTCGTGCCGCCCGCCTCGGCCAAGCAGCACGGCATGGGCCTGAGCAACGCCCCTCAAGCCACGCCATTCCAGCAGCCCAGCAGCTACGGCCAGCACACCTTTAGCTCAGGTGAGACTCAAACGCCTCACCTGCACTTTAGTACTCTGGGCCTCACGTATACAATAGATGTGCACGAAATGCTGAAGTGTACGCTCGTTCGTGTCCCGTAGAGCCAAGTGTTATGTCCTGCCTCTATAGCGAATGCAATTAGTGTATACGCAGACACTGACAGAGTCCGTGTGAACACTAATGCATTAACTATAGCGGCAGGTTCAAGAACACCGGACTCTACCGAATATAAACCAGCGTACACTAAGCATTTCATGCACATAGCCACATTAATTTACTTTATACACACACACACACACACACACACACACTATCTGCAGTGTACTGTAGTCAGAAGTCAACACTGGTTGACATTGTTGCATGTAGCTGGAATCTGTACTGCTGTACTTTGGGCGTCACATTTACAGCTCACTCGCCGCCCACCATTATAGTTGGTCGTTAGCATTGCTGACATTGTTGCATGAAGCTGGAATCTATTGAATTTGGCCACGTACACATTAACGTGGTTTACTGTAGGTTGTTTACTTGATGGAGCTCATCTTGCCCTCAGTCCAGAGTCTTCCAGCTGAACTAGACTGTGCACCTCTCCCAGTCTTTAGTTTGCTTTTGAAAGGCTGTGTAAGGTGTTATACAGTTAGAGGCACGTGTGTGTGTTTGTTTGCACCTCCAACTCATCACGTGTTGTTCATGGTTCCAGGGTACGACGACCTGACGCAGGGTCCGGCAGGAGCAGAGTACAGCAAAGGCTACAGCGGCTCCTCCCAGACACAGGCCAAATCTGCTGCCTCCGGCCCGGGGAAAGGTATGAGGCACACACACACACACACACACACACACACACACACACACACACACACACACACACACACACACTCAAAGATCTGTGTGTATGCATGCATGTGTTTTTATTTGTGATGTGGTGACATGGTGGGCCATGTTTCTGCAGGTGTCTCTGTGACGTCTAGTAACTCCGGTGTGCCAGATATCAGTGGAACAGTTTACAATAAGACCCAGGTGAGCGACCGTGTACAGACACCGTCTAGTAAATAACTGCCTGTCTTCTCAGCAGACACACTCAGACATGTAAATCTAATTTGCACAACGCTGCTGATGCTTGCAAATGCATTTATAGATTGGGGAAAGATGTCATGGAATAGCAGTGCTTGCTCAAAACAAATCACTCGTTTGTTTAATAATTTCTAAAAAAAAAAAAAAAAAAGAATGAATGATGATCTTATCCACTCAAGCTAATTCCTGGATTAGCCTAAAGGTTCAGTTTTGAGAGGAGCCCGAAAATGAATTAGCCAACCAAATCAAATCACTGCTCATTTTGAGGGACTCCTAGAATCCTGCTCCTGACAATCATTTAGTGGAGCAATCGTTTTCAGGGCACGGCTTTGTCACTATGAGCGTGCTAAAGCAGTTTTGTTTTCTTTCCCTCTCTCTCTGTCTGTCGCTTCTCTCCTCTCCTCTCCTCTCTTCTCCTCTCCCTGCATTTCTCTTCAGTCGTTTGATAAGCAGGGTTTCCATGCTGGTACCCCTCCCCCGTTCTCCCTGCCGTCTGCCCTGGGGGGCACAGGGCCGCTCACCCCTGGGGGGGCACCGGGCTACGCCCCCGCCCCGTTCCTGCACATCCTCCCCCCACATCAGCAGCCGCACTCCCAGCTCCTGCACCACCACCTGAGCCAGGACACACAGGTACAGTACAGTCACGCGCACAAACACACCGGGTAAACACACCTTGGGTACTCTTGGGACTCTCAGACCAGGAGCAGGACACACACACACACACACACACACACACACACACACACACACACACACACACACACACACACACACGAGGTGTGTGTCCCCAGGTAGAACTCTACTGTACCAGACTATACACATACAGTAACCTGCATTAGGACTGTTGGAACAACACATGCAACTGTTTTGCTGTTGCCATTTGTTCTTTGCGGTCTCTACAGAGCTACTTATCTTAAAGTTGAACAACATGTTTATTTGTTGTGTGTGTGTGTGTGTGTGTGTAGGGTGGTCCGAGCCAGAGGAGCCAGTCCAGCAGCATGCAGCAGAAGACACAGGTCAACAAGTCCAGTTATGGCAGCTCCCCTTACTGGGGCAACTAAGCGTGTGTGTGCGTGTGTGCAAGTGAACAAATGTGTGTTGGCGTGTGTGTGTGTGACGTGCTATCAGTCACGCCCACACCACACCATGGCACCCCACCAACTTCTGTTTAACAAATGGAGGAGGTGGAGAAACCATTTCCATCGTCATGATGCTCTCATGATACACACATGCGTGAGCGCACACACACACACACACATCTACACACCCTCACCCCACACTCAAAACAGATACATATATACACACTACCTTCTCCCTGTTGATCTCTCATCTCCCCCCTTTTCAAAGTTTTGGCTGTTGTATGTAAAATATATTTATGTACGTATTTATACAGTATGCTATGTATTGGTAGGATATGAAATGTGGTCATCTGCATTTTGTTTTTGAAGGATCTTTTTATTAATTTCCAAAAAAAATGGTTAAGATATAAGCAAACGGCGGTGCAGAGAATCTAAAGATGAAAAAAGAATACAAACAACTGGCTGAAACTTAAAACTGAAGGTGAAATATTATACTTGAATCAGTGACAGCATCATGAGAGACGGCAGTTATTTTTATTTTATTTTTTTGTATACATACACAGAAATTCTAAATAACGGTGTACATTATCGCTGAGCATCATCTTATTGGTGAAGCCTTTTTTAAAGAACTCTTTTTGTATTTTTTTTTCTTTTTGTCCAAGCCCCTTCCTTCTGTTGGACTTCCAAACTGTTTTCTATTGAAAAAGGTGTAGTTTTGGCTCCCCAAGTGGCCAAGTGCATCCTTTGCGAATTTGTCCCTTTCCCCCCAAACCCCCCTCCCCTTGTCAAAATTGGAGGAATACGTAGACGCAGTTTATGAATTCGTATCATTTTATCAGAAACTGTTTGGTTTTACCCTCGTCCAAATAAAACAAAAAACTGACCGGTACTTCTGTGTATTGTCTTGTTTAAAAACATTTTGTGCAGACACTTCAGGTTCTCTTAAAAAGGTTTATTTCACAGGATATATATACACACACACACACACACAAACATGTATCAGGTTTTATAAAAGAGCATCAATAGCACAGTCAACAAGGTGTGGCTGGTTTTTGAGGTGATGTAACAATTGAGGTGGCTACACATCACCAGAACCAGGGGTCTATTTGCCAAAAGCATAGTTGTGAAGTTAGCAATTTCCCATTGCCTACTAACCAAGTTCCCAATTGGTTAGCTACGCTTTTGGGGAACAGAGACCAGAAGATATACAAGTGTAGTTTTCACTCTGCCTGTCCATCACAGGAAACTAGGCAAACGCACACGGAACAATCCAGACCTTGGTCAGTTTGTGGACGGGTTGAATGGATCAGTCCTAGTCAGGTGTCCTTAACACACTGCCTCATGTGATGCTGGGATTACAGTAACTGCTACAAAGATACAGGATCAGCATCTAAGCATTGCCACAATGTATTTCACTGATGCCAAGCATTTTATTTAGCCAAATAACAGATTCATTATGCAACCACACAGATGAGAACCTTTTCCACACATATTGCATGCTCTCTGTGCAGGATAGGCTTTCTGTTGGGAGGGATGGCAAGATGGTGGGTATTTTTTTCCGGATAGCAAACTGTGACAAGACCATAGGACTTTCAGTCAAGGGCAGCCATTTCTAAAGCATAAAACGGCAAACAACTTCAGTAATAAAACAAGTGTATTTGGAATCATGTATGCAAATACTGCAAAAACAATGTTTTAATTTGATTTTGTACATTCACATTGCACACATTCACCCACCACACAATTTTAAGTGAGTAGTAGGGACCAAATGGCCTGATGGAACACCTTTCCACTCAAAGGCACAAAAGCTGACCGTCAGAAGGTGCATGGAGACACTGCGCTACTGTTTATACTGTACAGTGACATTAAAAAATAAAATAAAAAAGCTTAGCAGATACACCTTGGCCTTCTATGGCCAAACTCAGGACATGGGTAAAATACAAATGAGAGCTGTACAATACTACAAGGGGGAAAAAAAAAAATAACAGTTCATTTCCTCCACTTTGGAGGCATCAAGTTCACTCAGCCTTTTTCTTTTTTTTCTTCTTTTCTGACACAGGTGTTGCCACTGGCTCCGCCTCTGCAGTGTCTTCTGATGGCTCAGCACTGGCCTTTTTCTTCTTTTTCTTGGCGGGAGTCGTCGCCTCCACTCCGTTCTCCTCAGCCGCTTCCTCCTCCTCTGGAGCTTCTGCCTCCACCTTCACCTTTTTCTTCTTCTTCTTGGGAGTGGTGGCCTCTACGCCATTACTCGCTTCCTCCGCCTCCTCTTTGACCTCCATCTCCTCCTCAGCGGCGGCCGCTTCCTTCTTCTTTTTCTTCTTCTTGGCACTCACGGCCTCGCCGTTCTCCTACGGAACAGAAACCATGCAACATTTAGCATACCTGGTACTTAGAAAATACACTACATTGAGCTTTTGTTTGATCAACTGTTGCACCAGAAGAACTGAGATCCAGTCTAGGCAACAGGTACAATGAATCAAAGTGTAACAGGAGCTTTTCTATAAATTATATATATTATTTATACATTTACAAAAAGAAACATGCCAATACAGGTGTTCGCTGTATGACAGACATTACCAGTTTATTTACAACTCATCCTTGCCAGAACACAAAGAAGGCACTGGGGCCAAAGTAGTGTATTGCTCACTGGCTACAACTCCAATGTACTGTCCTACTCACTTCAGTGAGCAGACCCACGGATGGGGCCTGTCAATGGTTCGGAGAAGGTTTGCTCTGGCACAGCATGTTCAGGGAGGGGAACCACTGCAGAGAGTTCATTCCCATGTCTAGCTATGCACTCATCCACACTGAGACTATGTTCACCCAAACTCACCTGTGATTCGGCCTCTTCCCCGTTGGTCTTGAGCTTCTTGGGCTTAACATCTTCCTCCTCCTCCTCGCCCTCGGCTGTGGACATGGCCTCCAGCTTCCTCTTCTCCTTTTTCAGCCGTTTCTTCTCCTTCTTGTCCATCTTTCGCTTGATCTCTGCAGCGGCCACTCCAGCCTGGGCCATGGGGGCAAGTCACAAAGGTTCACATGTTAGCTGCATAGCCCATTAGCTAACTGCACTACTTTCCTCTACAGCTCAACACTGAGATGACAAATGCAGTGTCAGGCTCATTAAATCAGTTTGTACCCTCATGGTTATCAGGGTAGAATGATCATCTCTCACTGCAATATCACTCAAACTCTTTAATCCCAATTAACAAGCTCAGCTGAAAGAAAAACCACACACACACACCTCCTCTACTGCCTCCTTCATGACGTCCACATTCTTGCGGGGCGCTTCTCCCGTCTCGTAGAAGGAGAGCCTCTCCTCCACCTGGTCTCGGAGCTTATCACCAAACACACAAGTGGGCACCTCTGGATGGTAGACAGAAAAGACAAGTTCAGTCTTCGGCAAAATCATGTCACATGAAGACACATTTATATATATATATATATATATATATATATATATATATATATATATATATATATATATATATATATATATTTTTTGTTTTTTGCTCAGTGTTAAATTCTCAACATACACTCCCTAAGGGTGATATGCTGTTGACGAAAAATATAGACATCATTGCAAGGTGTAAACCCATCCTGTTAAAAGCATCAGCCAGCCAATACATGTTGCTCACCAGAGAAGCAGTCGATACGAGAGGCAATCGTGCACTTGTTGGCAAGGTAACGCGAGATGCGGCCCTTGTTCTTGGCTGCAGCTCGTCCGATGAATGTCGAGTGGAAGATCAGACCATATTTGGGCGTATTTCCTCTGGTCTTCAGGGCTCTGTATGTCACAGGGCAAAGGGGTTACAGGCATAACACACGCTACAGATTACAACAGCACTCCATAGTTACAGAGGCCACACATCTTGTTTCTATATCCCCTCTAGCCATGCAAGTAAGAGCTCTCTACCTCTGAAAGCCCTGGGCAGTCACTCAGCCTGGGGAGGGTGTGCGGTGGAAGTAGTGAGAGGGATCACTTTTAAGCAGTGGGATCAGAGCCCCGTCAGCCAATCACCCGTCTCGGAACCGCCCCCCGCCCTGCCATCACTGTAACTGCCGCGTTACCCCGCAGGGGAGGGTAGCCCCAGTACCTGAACAGGGCCTTCTCTGCGCCCAGGATCTGCACTGTGGAGGCCGGGTACTTGGCCAGGTTGGTCAGACTGCCAGCGTGGGAGATGAGACGTGCGCCAACCTGAGGAACACAAATGTTTGGAGGCAAAAACTTCAGCATCAAGGTAAAACTTCAAAAAACCCCTGCAAAATAGCACTTTTTACTCTACTTAAGCCATGGTCTTCCAAAGTGTGGATGTAGGAAGGAGAGAAGTTCAGTCTAATGGAAAGGTTGTCAGCACGGATTCTCAGTGGATTGACAGATTATAGAAACATCATAACTTCTTTTCCCAAAATCCAAACACATACACAGACCAACCATGTTGTACAGTCATAACCACAAACCAATCCGATAAAAACCTACTCACCACATCGCCGATGAGGGCAGCCAAATTGGGGGCGACCTGGCTCATTTTGGAACGCAGGTACTCCTGAAGTTCTAACCGGTAAGCCGTCAATGACACTACACGACTGGAGAAACTCTCAATGTTGATAAGGTCGATCGGCGAGATGTCCATACCTTAAAGAGATTTTTGGAATAGGATGGTTATTTTAGCTTTAATTTGACAATGCACAGATTCTAATGCATCAATATCAGGAAAACATACCAATATGTTTACCAGTCACTTCAACCAATTACATATGCCTTACTTCAGAGACCACAGAAGTTCAGTTAAATGGAAAGGTTGTCAGCACTGATTCTCAGTGGATTGACAGATAATTGAAACATCATGACTTCCAGGCCTGACAAACACACACAAAAAAAATTCTATTTACCCATGGAACTCCGAGAAGCGTCCAGGATGGCCTGGGCCTTGGCACTGTCCATTACGATCTCCTCCATGGCCTCCAGGTTCTCCTCGCTCAGTTCTTTCCGGTTGCCAATCAGCTTGGCCAGACGACAGTATGTTGAGTTGTCCGTTACAATCTTCACCAGCTCTGGGAAATGGTAGCCATACCACTCACTGCCCAAAAGATGGAGTGCAAGCAAGAGAGAAAAAAAGTTGAGGGGAAACTAAGTAAAAGCCCAGATGTTGAACACCAACAATTGTGGGGTATCCCAGGTTAACACACCAAAATAAAGTATGCCAAACTGGAAGGCCACTGGAGAACCAATCAGAATAGGCTGTCTCCTCCTCAGGATGCAGTTTATCCGCAGGGATTGGACAGAATGCTCCTGGGGCGGGACTTCATGTCCCTCCTTTTTCTATACAGTCAGGGCTGTTAGGGCCTCTGTCTGTGGTAAGCATTGGGAGGTCTACAGGGGGCGCTGCCGAGTAGACATTTAGCTCAACCAATGGAAATCAACTCCTGGAGCTGCCATAAATTACATGGGGAACAGAGCTGACCAAGTATCTGGGAGACCAACCATTAAGGATTTAATAAATAAATAAACTAAGTAAAAACCAAACCAGCTCTGAGACCCCACAGCATCATCTAGGGATATTCCTACTGGGACTGAATTCATAAATTCACTTCTGATCAAACAATCAATTAAGGACATTGAATTAAATGTGATTATTCTTTAATACATTCATTTTTAAGGGTAGGGGGGCAGTTGGTAACTCATTATCTGCATAGGAGGGTTTTGATTTCCATTCAAATAAGATTGGGCTAAATGAACACTTAGCAGCACCAGTACGCAAACCACACACTGCAAACAGCGCAGAGCGCAACGCAAGCAGACACACCCAAGCTTTTTCTAAGTGCTGAAACTAAGGACAAACACACCAAAACTCCTCATTTCTGAGTGGACGGGGAATTTTGGCACACACGCGAGTTAGAAGCACGTTGAAACCCATTGGTCCCACATCCATGTGTGAGAGAGGGAGAGTGCTTAGACTGATTGGCCCCACAGCAACACTGCAAAGTCACAAATGAAGGAAATACTTCTACAGAGTATATGGAGAATTTTCTGGACCGCCGAGATTCCTTGGAACTTAATTCCAAAAGAGATCAATAGAATATATACTAATACTTGAGAGGCAGCCAAACTAAATGACAATTATGTTAGAAATTGGGAGAAGTACTTCCTTCATTAACAAATACAACAACCAATGCCACACGCCACACAAGACACACAGATCACACAAGAGCACACAGACAAGAGCAGGCCAGCATACCGCACGCGCATGGAGAAGGTGTTGATATCCTTGTCCAACTGGTCCAGCAGAGCAATGGACTGGATGATCATGTTATCGGCTCGATTCACATTGAACTTGACCTTGGCTCTTGAGTAGCTGTGGCCCAGACCCAGCTGTGCTTTGGAGGCTGCCAGTGCGGTCAGACCCCGCACCAGAGCATGGAAGTGCAGACGCACACCTGCAGGAATAACAGAACACTACTTTTACTAACAGTATAGGGCTGAGGGAAAACTAGGAAGCTGCACCAACGAAGGCCATATATGGCCACAGCAAAGAAATTTCAGTGAACTTGCACCTCAAACAAATTAATATGATAAAAGAATAACAGCTTTGTATTTATTTCAGGTCTGGTCTGTTCAGCTTTTCAGTATAACGCATCAGTATTCAGTTCATCTGATAACATCATAACAGACCTGACATCCTACTGAAACTTGGCCTATGTCTGGATGCCCATGTTGAGGCCTCACCTCTAATAATCTCAGCCACCACACCACCAGTCTGGATGGAGAGGTTCAGTTCCTCCTGAAGTGCAGCACCCACTTTAGAATCTGCCACACCTAGCACCGCTTTGCTTTTACCACCAGAGGGCAGATTTGTCTCCAGGAAGAGCTTAAGATCTGCATGTACAACTCCTGAAACAGATTTGTTTAATTGATCAGTGGAGAGCCCCAATACTTCAAATACAATGCTCAAAAACTAAATGACTTAACCATAAAGCTAATAGTTGCCTTGGGCTTCTTGTATTATCACAATCAACCTTCATGCATCACACAGACAGCAAAACTTTTTTAACTTCATAAACTATATTATAGAACCAACCTTCAGAGATTGCGTTTATGTTCTCCAAGGCAGCTTGCGCAGACTTGAAAGGGAAAAACGCAGCTAGCTTCACAACATTGTTGAACTTGCCGATGTTCAGGACGCTTTCCTCCACCTGAAACACAAGGGATCATCTCCTAAATATGTAGGCCTCCTTATTGGCAGTGCAGAGCTTATGGCATACAGTAAGATAGACAAAATAATGTTAAGCAGTATGCAACAAACCTGAGGTAGTAGCATTCCGATCTCTTCCACCTCTTTGACGGCGAAGAGCGCATAACCCGCTGCATGTTCGAATAGCACGTGCAGCAACACCTGTGGAAAAAGATGGCTGGTTACTTTGGTTGCTCAATCCAATGGCTGACTATCGCCTCTAAATTATGCCGACAAGTCTATAGTCTAAAGAAACGCATCTTGACCTTATTTAACACACGTACACACGTGTCAACCTTAGGCCAGCTGCCACTCGGCAGCTGAGGTTAGGTTACCGTCGGACCACGTGGTAAGTACATGCCGTCTCGTGCCAACTACACAATCGAACTAATGAATTTGAAATTGACTTGTCATATTCCTTTTACGTGTGCTGAGCATGTATATGTATTTACCAGTTGGTTAAATCTAGGTATACAAGTTTTTAGCTAGGCTAGCCAGCAGGGCGCGGGGTTAGCACTTGACCAGGATTGCTTTGCTATCGACATGCATGCTGAAAAGACCACGTGTGTTCAACCTCATGCGCGTGACAAATGCTTGCCAAGAGATTAGTGCCAAATATATCAATTCACTGTTGACAAGACGTGAAAGTTGTTTACCAGCATGAAAATAATGTATATACCTTTAAATGCGCCCCGATGAAATTCTATCTGCTTAAATCGTTTCTAAATCGAGGCCTAGCTACTTGCTACGCAACTACCTCTAGCTAACTTGCACAATTAGCTAACCTGAACTGCGCCGAAAAATCCAATCCCCATCTCTGGCAACAATAATAGCCAAGCATTATTTTTGGTTTGAATCAATTTATTCACCATATCATTATACTAACAATCGCTTGAGAGTAAACTGCAAAATGTAGATATTACCAGATCTGAGCCAGCTAAGGAAAGTTCGCAATGTGGCCACAGGATTTGTTGCGATAAATCTACTCAGCTCATTCTGTAATTTTAGGATTAATTAATAATAGCTAATGATTGCACATCAAACTGCTATACATCGACACTCCGATTAATGAGAAAACAAGACTTTACTTTTTGAAAGCAAAACTTACCATTTTTGAGATTCTTCTGCGACACACCACGGTGTGTTCGCCAGACGATGACTTCTACAGGAAAGACTCCTGTGTGAGAACACGCGGCCACATGACTTAACAATGATGCCTTTTATCGCGAGAGTTTTGGCTGCCCTCTGTTGGTGGTGGTCCTTAAAACCCTAAACTTGTTAAGGCACTTGTAAAGGCTCTGATATTAGAGGCACAAATTCTTCACCTTATTGCCAGAGAGTTATGTACTTTTCTTTCTCTGACCTATCCAGTAAAATGAACTTAGCAAAGTGCGTGCTCCCTCTCTCTCTCTTTTCTTTTTTTCATAAAAAAATAAGTAAATAGTTTCTTTTGTGTAGCTAGCGCCCTCCCATCTCTGTGTTTGACTCTCCTGCTCCAGCCTCTGCAAGATGCAGCATTGTGTGTCTCTAAATTAACTAATACTTTTCACAGTGCGAAGGCAGGTTTGTTTACAACTACACGTAAAAGGACATTTTCATAATTTACTGTACATCCGCTGACTGCGTCATGGCTCTTTGTATGATATCCAAACACTCTAGTGCAGGATACACCTGAAGTGTTATGACAGGAACATGTGTGTTAGAGCTGCTGTCCACAGAGAAATGCCTTGGAAAGCATGATGCCATAATCTCCTATCTACCGTTGTAAACATCTTTGTTGTCAGGATACAGCACTGAAGGATGCAATTTACATGGTCATATTCTAATCTAAATGTAAAAACACACCTCTGAGGACATGCATACAAGAGAGCACATGCTCCATCACCAGTTGAGTGTTTAGGAACAGCTGGCTCTCTCTCTCTCTCTCTCTCTCTCTCTCTCTCTCTCTCTCTCTCTTTCTTTCTCTCTCTCAACACTGTGTCAATTAAGAAAATGACAGACTTACATAATTTTTGGCAGGGGCATTGTATGAACTCATTTTGTGAATTTGTTTTCATTGTTGGCATGTTGTTTTTCCTTCACAACTTCAGAATTTTGAGAGCCATTTTTTTCTTAGTAGTCACACATCTGTTGAAGTTCTGGTCTGCATTAGGATCACATTTTATTTTTCATTTCTTTTCATAACCATTGTGGCTTGGCACATTTAGGACAGCCTCTAAACAGGTTTGATGCAGGAAAAAAGCTGTTCTTTCTCTCAAAAATGTACCTAATGTAGTTGGATGGTCATGGAGCTCTATGATTGATAGACTAGATAGACTGATAGATTATCACTTTGTTCATGTACTGTAGGACATCTGAAAACTAGTACACTAACATTTAAACATTGTAATATTCAAGAGAAAATATAGACGACTATTACAAAATTTGACGGTATTACTAAAGTTACACTGAAACAAACACAATCTGTGGGTTAAATGCTTCCTTGGAACTGTCATACCAAATTCATGGACCTACCAGTGAAGGCAAATTTTTCATGGATAGTAGCCCTGGTGGTCTTTAGTTAAATATATCTATGGTTCAGCATAATATGAAACCTGCCCTATATTTCATATTATTTATTTCATAAGGAGTTCAAAACAAGCTTTACATCATGTCCCAAAAGCCTTTTTAATCAGTTCATGGGCTGTGTCTTCAAATCGCCTCTGGTGCCTTAAACATCTTATCTCTAGTACAGCAAATGGCACAAGGGGCAATAACCCAAAAGACTAAATTCCTAGGATGTGTCTGTTTCTATGAGCAGAGAGAGAACGCCGCGCAGACCTCTCTGGAAGTGCCGACGTCAAAGACGGTCAGCTCCGGACTGCCATGAGGACTCTCCCTCTATAAATACCCAAGAGACACTGCCCTGAGTCAAAGACTTTTAAGCTTACTACACCACCAAGCTCAACAGAGAAGATCGACTTTGTTTACAGCCCACACCTACGACAGGTAAGACTGGACATCCGCCATCTCTCTCTTTCTGTCCTTCTCTCAGGATGGAATCTTTTCATTTTTCATTATTTGATTCTTTTGCAATTTTCTTACTTTTCTCTGGGACATGTCGTCTTGTGGTTTGTCAGTGTTGCTTGACCTCTCTAGTCAAGACCTCCTTTATCTCAATACACTGTGTCCCCGTCACTCTGTCTGGACAATCTCATGCGCTGCCTCTATCTCTCAGCTCTCCCTCACAATCTCATTCTTGCCTTCCACTTGCCATTGCAAAACAAGGTTCAGAACTGTAAGTGTATGCCTGTGGATTTATTGTGTTGTTTTAATTGGTTATGTATGTCTTAATTTGCTCTGTGTATAACCACATTTGTGTTTGTGAATGTGTGTATTTGCGTGTGTGTGTGTGTGTTTGTGTATAGTTACAGATAAAGTGAAGATGCGTAGTGCCGTTTTGGGATGCCTGCTGCTGGTGTGTGCCGTGCTTCTGCTTGCCGGGCAGACCGAGGGTCATGTGACCTTCTTCAGCCCCAATCAGATGCGGGAGGTAATAAGCAGGGCATTGGGCACTAGGGCACACATGCATTTTACATATATTACAGTACATACACGCATACATACTGCATATTATGCATGTCATTTGTGGGCACAATGAAACTTCACAAACACAAACTGTACCTCTACACAGATGCACAGAACACACATGCAATTCTCTTCCCACATGTTGACCACAGGTTACAGTGTCAAGAACCAGTAACCAATGGTAAGAAATCTAAAGCAATAGTCTGGAGTCAGTCAACTCCTAGCCCTGTTGTTCACAGTGGGTGTAAAAACAAGAAGATTTGATAGAACATACACAGAAAAGTGAAACAGCAGCCAACACTAACTGATGAGGGCAAGGAGACTCACATTTGTTTTCTTTGGCCCAATCCGTTTGCGTTAGCAGCAGTTTTGCAAATTCTTTCTGTGTCAATAATTGTTTTTTTTTTTTCCTACCGAACGCACTCGCCAACTTCAAAGTATTGCTTACCGGGCTACTGCTTTAGCGATGCTGTCCTATGTGTTACAATTAGGCACTGACATCAGATCCCAGATCAGAGTAACACACAGCATGTACACTATACGTGGCACAGTGCATATATGTCTATGCAGCAAACCACTGCACCTAACACATACATCAGAGACAGCTCCATGAAATCCATGCTTGATCGTGTCCATTTGACTTGGCCTTAGATTGTGTTGGCCTTATGTTCTCCTATTGTTTCTGGGCGGGATTCTCCCAGGTGCTATAGTCCAAAAAAAAGTGCGGACGGAGCTAAACTGTCCTCTGTGAATAGGAGCATTGATCATTTTGGTTTAAATGCTATGTTGCCCATCTAGAACATGTCTTTAAACTGCACTGAATGGAAATGATGGGGGTTTTGTAATTGTGTTTGGATATGATGCTGTGTCAGATTACTGATGGTTGTGTTGCTCTCTGCTCAATGGCTCTGTAAGAAAGCAAAGCAACAAAAAGAGCTCGGGGCCCGTTCAGAGGATGGCACTCCTGAGGATACGTCAGTTCAGCCAATGACACAAGTTGAGGAGTCCCAAGCCCCGGTGAGTGTGTGTGTGTGTGTGTGTGTGTGTGTGTGTGTGTGTGTGTCAGAGAGACAGTGAGAGAGAGAGAGTAAAAAATCATCATGAATTAAATCATTGTTAAATGAGTTCATTATTCATTCATTGTTATCATGAAGGCCACTGAGGTTGAGATCTCTATCAAACTGACTGCTGAACAGCTGGAGCACGTAACAAAGGAAGTCATAAAGGATGCACTGGAGAATGGAGGTAGGCCACCTCTAACACCTACCATATAACATACTGTTTGCCATAACCACACACATCCAAGTCATGAGAGAGAGAGAGAGAGAGAGAGAGAGAGAGAGAGAGAGAGAGAGAGAGAGAGAGAGAGAGAGAGAGAGAGAGAGCATACCTGTGACTTGTCTCTACTTTTCTGGGCAGCTGTTTGATGAGCGATCGGTTTGGTCCCATGTCTACAAACTGCTGACATCCATCCATCCATCCATCCATCCATCAATCCTTCCATCATGAGCTGATCTGGTGTCCTGTGAGTGTGGATAAATAAAGCTAAGTTATCATTTCAGCCCTGTCTCATGTCATCTCCATCTCCTCTCCTTTCATGTCAGACTGTATGCCGTGTGTCATTGTCCATCCAGATCCTAAGGCTGCTGCTACATGTCTGAAAAACACAGAACAGTGATTACCTATGTATACACGGCATCATATGTTTATGCTTATGCTAATAGCATTTAAATGACACGTTTGTCCAAAAAGATGTACTGATAACTAAAATATACAGTAAAATAAAAAAATATTATATAAAAACTTTCTAAACTTTCACACATTGTAATTGAAATACCAATTGTAATAGCACAAATAACACATTTAGATACACAGTTAAATCTGCTTTCTGTGCTATTGTCAGAGCACAACCTACAATAGGCAGCAGTCGCAATAAAGAAAATGAATCTTCATTGCTATATGTATAAACAGGGCAGTGATTTTTGGAAATTAGAACCATTTATTACCCACACTTATAAAATTGAAATTAAACTGTAATTAAATAGAAAATAATGACAAATATAAATGCTCTCGCATGCCATGAAGAGAAGGTAAATGCAGAGGACTAGATTTTTAAAATAATTAATACAAAGAAACGCAACAGTTTACTGGTTATGCTTTACCACTGGGGGGTGCTGTGGCGCATTCCAATCACTTTAAGAGTAACAACAGCTCACCTCCCATCCACTTACTTTAGTTTAAGTGATTGAGAAATGGGGAGGCTACGGGACTCACGTTAGAACAGGAGAGGGCACGGGTGTTAGAAGTGTTACCATCTAGCTCAGTGCGCTGTGCCAAGCTGCATATGGACAACTGGGGTGGGTTGGTCTGCCTACCTTTGATTAAAGCTGATTGTTTTTCATTGCATAGGCTGACAAGACAACCTATTTAGTGCATGTAAGAGGTATAAGGGCAGTTACTATTTGAACCAGTGCATTTTAAGACAGGCATGGGGCAGGACAGACTACACAAGACAAAGCATAAGTAGACTTGTGCTACAGCTGTGGCTATAATAATTTAAGAAGAGTAGTGAGTTAAAAAAAGTAAAAAAAAAAAAAGTTAAAATTTGGCAGCAGAGAAAGAAAAAATGCAGGAGTGCATTCCAGGTCAGTTTGAAAGGCCTTGCATCATGTCCTGTTTTTTAGCAGTCTCACTGTTTGGGGGAAGAAACTCCACCATTCTGAAGGTGCTGGCAGTTATGGTGTGGTACCTTCTGCCTGATAGCAGTAAGGAGAAGAGTGATTGGGGTGGATGTGAGTTGTGTCCATCACAATATGTGTGGCTTTGCACAGACTACTATGAGCTAGATGTCAGAGAGGGAGCGGAGAGAAGCCCAAGTGATCTCCGCTGTCTCCACACATCCACTGCACTCCACTTCCACTTTCATTCTGCAGCAGTGCAAGTTTCTATATCACTCTATGATGGCACTGCTGAGAATGTTCTCAATGGTCCCTCTGTAGAAGGTAGTCAGGATCAAGGAGGGGAGGTGTTTTTTTTTTTTTTTTTTTTTTTTGCAGCTCTCGCAGGAGACGTTGCTGGGCTTTCTTGGTGATGTTTGTGGTGTCATGAGTCCATGTGAAGTTATTTGTAATGTGGACACCCAGAAACATAGCACTCTGAACAATCCCACCTGGAAGGTCGTCGACAGTGGAGTATGTCTGCTTGGAGCTTGTCTGAACTCAATGATCCAGTTCCTTTGTTTTGTCCACATTGAGAGCAAGTTGTTGTGAGTGCACCAGTTGCTGATCTGTGTCGCCTCCTCTCTGTAAAGGACCTCATACAAGACCCATTTAACTTCAAATTAAGTAAATACAAGGCCTCAGGTTGGATTTTATTTTGTCTTTCACATAACACAAGTAGGTAGATCTTGTCTCTGGTCAGGGGATCTTGGGCTTAAAGAGTTTGGCAACCACTGGTGTATGGAACACCAAAACATTAGAATTGCTATGACATAAGGGCATACAGTGTTTCATAAAACATTTGGGTCCATGTATGGGGTTTTGAATCTGCCCTGCAGTCACTGAACAGTCCTGCCCGATCTCGCACTGTCTCTCTCTCCCAACTCCTACTTGTTAGTCTACACCAATCTGGTGTAATAAACTGAAAAGGCAAAAAAAAAAAAAAAAAAAAAAAAACCATGCTGGCTGATTTCAAGCTACAGGTGGTCCACAAACGTATTTTCTAACCCTCCAAATACAACAAAATATGTTTTTAAATATAGGGATTATAGTATTAAATTCTATCAAAGATGATTTGTAAGTTTGTGATGCTGGCATCAGTGTTCTAGATCTTGGTCTTTTTTCCCAGTTATTTCCTGTTTAACCCAAATGAAACAAACACACACACACACACACACACACACACACACACACACACACACACACACACACACACACGAGCACTGTAGGCTTGCCCTCTGAGCACACATTTATTTTACAAAGTACATGAGAAAATAAACCATCATCTTTCAAACAACTTAGCCTGAAAAGGACAGCAACCAGTACATTGTAAACAATAGCTTTATTGTAAAACATACATGGTTCTCATTACAAAAATGAGACACACCTTCATTTGATTTATATATCTGGCAGGTAAATGTGCAAAAAAATACATTTGTACCAAATGTAGCAGTGCAGTACTTCCTCTAAACGGGACAAGTAAAGTAAATTCTGAGAAGCCCCTATATGCCTTTCATGGTAAACTCCAAGCATGTTTAGTACATAGTTTTCTGTTGAATCTACACCTACACATGCTACACCTTCAGTGGTCAGGCCGGTTAGCTAAAAGAGAGGAGGAAGTATTATACGTATACTGAGTGCTGAGAAGTAGCATGTTTAGTTTGGCAGGTAACTGTGGTCATGGGATACCTAGACATGCAATCTGATGTGCCAACACCCCATAAGGGTAAGGGGTCATTATGGGCTTACAGCTACAAGTTAAATGGAAGAAAAGGAGGGGGAAGCTTTGCAACAAAGGAATGTGTGATGTGATAAGAAGGTCAGAATGGTAAACTTTAAACAATAAACGGAAGTGGCGTGAGGGATGGCTGTTAATGTGAGCTCCTCAATGTTATGTCTGTTACGTGTGACACATCAGCAAAACAAAACAAAACAAAACAAAAAAACAAACAATAAAACGTGCTTGGGATTATTTGGAACAAGATAAGAGGGCAAACTGAAAACATTTCAAACAGATGTGGGATTGTTGTGTCAACAACATTCCCTTGTTTTCATCTTTGGCATCCTGTTCCACATTGCACACATACTGTAGATGACACATTCTACATTATCTTCATTTAAACATTATACTTCATTGTCACCATTCAATTAAAACTATAACATGAAATATTACAAAATGACTATGGGCCCTAATTTAAATGGCAGGCAAAAGTCAAGGACGACTAAAGTACCTAGTGCATGAAAAGCTACAGTAAAATTATCATTAGGTGTGTCGGCTGGCGCCTTTAGCTGACCCACCAGTGTTTGCTCTTACTCATGTGCGTTACACAATATTGTTTTGGGGTAATAAATTAACAAATATATTTGCCTCATTTAAAAAATAATTAAACTTTAGGCACTACTCTTTGTCCATCATTTAAAGTAGGACCCTAGACATTACATTTTCAATCTCTTGGCTGGAGCTTGGAATGTCGTCATTAACCAAGGACAAAGTCATAAAAGTCTGTGGGAGGTTAAAGTTTGGAGGTGAGTCTCTCGCAAAACTCAAAGCTCTTGAGAGCGAGGGCAGGGTCTCGAGCCGTGGGCGAAGGCAACACCAGAGAGCAGTCACTGTCAAAGTACTTCCCCGAGACCCCCTCCGTCTCCTCTGCTACAGCACAGTAGATAGTACTGACGGCCCCCTCTTCAGAGGTCTGAGACACACACACACACACACACACACACACACACACACACACACACACACACACACACACACAGTTAGTATATTTGTTCCAAATGCAAGTAGACGTGTAAAGCAAAAGTGATTTGGAGCTCATGTTGTGTACACATAGAAGAGACATCAGGCAGAACAGGAAGATGAGTCATTTAGAATGGAAACCATCAGCTGAGGCAAAACATAGCAATGTGCATGAATCACAAACAAATCACAGTTTAATAACTATCGTCTTGATCCTTTGAAAGCAGAGACAACTTGCTGTCTCGTTTGGTGTGCTCTGTATTCCAACATCTGTGTTACAGTAACACTCTGAGTGACGGAAACCTGTGATTTTATTATCCACTGCTTGCGTTCATTGAGCTAGTGTGCGTCGGTGACTGTGTTTTGTGTACGAAAGACAAACTACACGAACAGTTACTACTACTGCCGTCCTGATACCGCCGCTTTGTCTATAGGGGAGCGCTCTACGAGCGGGGGCCACTCGGCTGCTGAGCGCGGCGTAGTCTATAGCAAATGACCCTGACAAACAGGCATGCAAAAATGAGCTGTGCAGACAAAGTGATATATTCCTCTGGGAGGAATATATATCATATCATATACATATCATTCAAATCGAATTAACAACACTTTGAATTTGAATTGAAATTCACATAAAATAACAATGGCATGACAACCCTCTTATTCAAAGTAAATTCTTGTAAATACAATGATTTAAATAGTCATTTGTTCACCCACCCACTTAAAGTTCAACTTAAGGTCTTAAAATAGGCTACTCTTCTGACATTCTTGTGACACTGAGTGCACATCAAAATGCAAATACAGTTTTAAGTGTAATCATTTAAATTATTACACTTAAAACTGTATTTGCTCCTTTAAATTGCAATGACCATGATGACAACCCTGACTTTGAAGCAAGAATGTGTTTGAGAATGTGTTTGAATGGCATAATGACCAGACACAGCTGAGTCTGAGCTTCCCCTAATCCCCTATCTAAAAAATCAGCAGCTGCCACTGGCGCCCACACATACAAGGATACTTCTCTGGAAAACTAACCTCATTTCAAGTCAACCACAACCTCTATGGTAAAACAGGTTTAGTGCCCTTTCTGGATTGCCAACCATGAGTATAGCACTACGCTAGATTATTATGACTAGATTAAATAGACTGCTTGCTTGCATTTCAGTCTGTAATTCATGTTATATTTGAGGATGATTGACAGATGTCATAGCTTACCTTGAAGAAGAAAAATCCAACTAAGTTGAAGATGAATCGGACCACCCAGCTGTAGTGCCTCATCACTTCTGTCATGACCACCCCTGGGTGCAGAGAGTTTGCCGTCACATCTGACAAAGACACAAACACACCCAGTCAGACAGAGAGACCACAGCACACATATATATTAATACACATAAACATCAATGCATTATTCATCTGAAAGGGAATTATGACTGTATATCTACTTAATGTTATGTTTACATTAACACTTTTAGATAGATGCCATATAGACAGATAGATGTAAACAGACAGATTGATAATAATGCTGATTATATTTGTCAAAAAAAAATCAAAAGCCAAAAATTCCCTGAAGACAAAATCAAATGACAGGTGTCATTCAGTACCTGTAACCCAATAAAGATATGTTGCTGAGTTGACCCACAATGGCACCAGCAACAAATAATAATTCAATACCAAACAAGCTCAAAGGAGATGAGCTGTCTCACTTCAGATTCAATCAGCCACACTTTTATTGTTGTTGCTGAGTTGACCTACAATGGCGCTGGCTACAAAGAGTTCACACTAAGAATATATACAGTAGGCTAAATGACTATACTGTGTATACTCCATTCTTTTTCATGAATTAAGTGTCAAAACTTTCCCTCTCTTTGCCAACCTTCAAGTAGAGGGTACAGAAACTGTACTTCTACCAGACCTTGACAGCAGCAATAAACACTGAGTCAACTTTGACACCTGATAACATCCAGATGTAGTTAAGAGTCAGTTGCAATGACTCAAGTTTGACATCAATGATAGATGAGCTACTGGGAAATGCAACAGCTCTGTCACGAAAAGATTGAGTTACGCTGTGTTATGCTGCTGACGAAGTGAAAAATGCATTTCAACACAAACTCTGAGCTGGCAGAAACTTCTTCACTTGTGCAATGTGGCACGTGAATGGTCTGACACAAATTCATCCAAATGTTAATAATGTAAGCAATATGAGTCATCTTTCTAACACACTTGAGCAATATATATGCGGTCTGTTTGAGAGGCTTCTGAAACAGACAGTTATGGGTGAAATCAGCTACCTCTATTCCAGTCTTCTTTAGAACTGCAGGTGTGGTATTGAGACAGTAATTCCATGCCTGAGCTGTCGTTTCTGGGAGGCAGGTGTGGGAGTTACCTGTGCCTTTGAGACGTCGGGCGAGTTCATTGGTCCACAGGACATTGTGCAGCTTGGTGTGGTTGTATATTTCATCCATGCGGCAGACAAGGTTTTTGCCATGGAAATGTGCGAAGTCCACCTTCCCCCGCCAGTGGTTGACCGAGGACACGTTGACTATACGGGCTGGAGCTGAGCTCTTCAGACGGTCTGATAATCACACACACACACACACACACACACACACACACACACACACACACACACACACACACACACACACAAATAAATGAAATACATACTCTATCCAAACTTAAAAACGTGTTAACTTTGTGAGTGTCAGTTAATAAAAATTACACAAATACACATCAGATACACACACACACAGATACAGACACAGACACAAACACACACACACACACACACACACACACACACACACACACACACACACACACACACACACACACACACACACAAATAAATGAAATACATTCTCTGTCCAAACTTAAAAACTTGTTAACTTTGTGAGTGTCAGTTAATAAAAATTACACAAATACACACACACACACACACACACACACACACACTAGTTACTCTCCATTCTCGTATTCTTTAAGCTTCACAACACATGGACCTAGGACCACACCTGTCACCTGAAGACCTTTAAGACTCATTGAGTATCTCAGTGTGCTTCTGTCTGCACCACTGAGTCTTGGCATGTTTTGGTATTTCACGGTAAACAACACAAAACAAACGTGCACACCGGGACAAAGGGAGTGTATGAGGACCCACCCAGTAGAAGACTGGTGAGGAGGAATGGTCCTACATGATTGGTTGCAAAAGAAACTTCCAGCCCGTCTGCGGTAATTTCCGAAGGCAAACCTACAAACAAACAAACAAACAAACAAACAAACAAACAAACAAACAAAAATAAATAAATAAATGAATGAATGAATGAATGAATGAATGACATAGGTCATTCATAGGACAGACAAGGTAGCAATTTGTGGTGCTCCCCTAGCACCGATGAGGGAATTGAATGTTGTGGTGATCGGAAGAATAGGTCATGGGAGTTTGCAGATAATGTGCAGCAGGCAGCATTCAAACACTCGGAGCTGCCATATTAGATAAGCACCTTTAAGTTTATCTATTGTTCTTCGGAGACACCTGCTAGCTAAGACAACTTTAAGCCTCAAGAAACATTTGAAATCATTTAGCCCATTCTTAATCTGTGGGGCTAGGAGTTGATTCTGTGGTTGATTCACATTGGTCTATGTGTGGGAAAACCAGACTCATCAACAGCCTCATACACCAAGCTATCAGGAAGCTAAACTCTCTCCCCTCACTCCCCCCCAAGACTTAAAAACCATGGCTGCTATCCACTTTCTACTTGCACTATGAATGTCAAAACTGCTGCCTTACTGAATCGTCCTGCACTACAATAACTTAACTTGCACAGAAACTCCTGCTGCTACTCCCAGTTATACATATATCATTTAATTATTTTTATTTATTTCTTTAGTATAAGGAAACGTCCTATTTATTGAATGTTCACTTAGCACTAGGAAATGTGTTGTCTTGTCTTATTTGTCGTGCCTGTGCAGTGTGCACTTTATATGTTTCACCGTGGGAGAGTGGGAAATGCCCTTTCGATTCCTTTGTATGTCTTAGCATGTGAAGAAATTGACAATAAAGCTACACAACTAGAATTACACAAACACACTTTGGTAATCTCAAAACATAATCTCACAATTACCATGACAGCACGACATGACCATGACATTTCCCCCTACTTTTAATCCAACCCTTCCTGGTTCTGCCTCACCACAAACCTCAGTTAGCCCCAGAAATTCACTTCAGCTCAATCTGTCAACATCCAATAAGCCTCAAGTCTTTGATGGTGAACTGGTTGAGTTAACTGGGGTGCAACTTCAAAATGAATGGCTTGATGGTGTATGACTAACACAGTTATGTCTGTAATTACAACATCTGAGTCCTCTATACCACCATGGGTTATATCTGTGATGTTGTTTTGCCATTGTGTTGTAAA
This sequence comes from Sardinella longiceps, assembly GCA_027497455.2. Taxonomy (NCBI): domain Eukaryota; kingdom Metazoa; phylum Chordata; class Actinopteri; order Clupeiformes; family Clupeidae; genus Sardinella; species Sardinella longiceps. The sequence continues at coordinate 21,384,579 of JAODXP020000008.1, read as the reverse complement.
TAGAAGCCAGTGAGCATGGGAAAAACGATCTGTTGCTTGACTTGTGGTCTATGACTGCATAACTTGAGTGAAAAACAAAAAAACATTTAGCCTTTGCTATTTTACCCTTTTTACACCAGAGGAGAACTCCACAACACAAACACAAGCTGACTTCAGCTCATGTAGAGCAGTCAACCATTGGTTTTCCCTACCCTTCCCTAACCTTCTTAAATGTACACATTTCAACCGTGCATATAATACCCTGATTATTCAGCTTCCTGTCTAGGCGCTCCCTCCAAACAGAAGGCTTTTCCAAAGTGAGTGGCAGCAGGTCTGGGCCACCAATACAGCTGGCCTCCAGCTGAGACTTAAATAGTGATGAATGTCTGAAAGACTGAAGTCTGGCGATGACTAAAGACATAACTGTAAGATCACAGCTAATAGACCATGACAAAAAAAAGTAAAAAAGAGGGACAAAAGAGTTTTTGTTTCCTCAGAAATCATTGCACTGTGTAAGCCATTAGGCTTTTGGTATTTTTATGGAACTGTGTTGAAAGACATTCCATGGTGCTTTACGGGACCCATTGTCCTTTCTTTGTGGTGATTTGGAAGACCACATTAACAAAAACAAGCAAATAGAATGTTCTTAGACTAAAGAAAAGGCATTGGTGGCCTGGACTGGATAAAAATCTGTAATCAAGACCATGCTACTGTACTAATGGCATGTTTCATCATGACTTATTTTACCTTCAGGTCTTTGCAGGTTTCAACAACTTAAGTTTAAGACTTTTTAAGACCTTTTTATGACCATGATTGAAATTTAAGATCACATGAACATGACTCCCTTCCTGTTAAGGTTTGTGGGATTTGGAGTGAAATGTATGGATTCCACATCCATTGGATAGAGGTCTACTTTTCAGTCATGCTATGGGAAAGTCTTTGTAGTGCAGTATTTTTTGTTCTGTACTATACTGTATAGTAATTTGTTGAATGACAATGCGCTATAAAACAGTAATCTATAGGCTTCAGAAATGCTGTTGAATCACAGCTTCATTGGTAAAACAGTGTATTTTGTAGGTATTTTAATTCAAGTTACACATTGAATCAAGCACACAGAGCTTCAAAATGAGGCAAGTGCACAGTTTACAAACATTCTTTGAATCACATACTGTATGCTTACACCAAGGATGCTTTCAATGCTCAGTTTAATGTGTAGGGACTCTAACAATCCCATGGCCAAATTATATGGTATGTCGAGCCTTTTTAGGAAGTCACAACAGATCTGTTGTCATTTTCATTTTGAATGAAAGTTTGACTCATGATGACAAATGACAAAGAGTTTCCCTTCAGATCTCCATGGAAACTCTGACCTTCATTCCTTCAACATAGAATACATTACAGATGGAGCAGAGGGGTATGGAAAACCCCTAACAGTTAGTTGCTACACAATGGGATAAACATAAGCTGGCGGAGGAAGCTTCAGTGACATCTATGACACTATGTGACATCACTATGTGAAGTCAATGTGTCAAAGGCCACTGTGAATTGAGACTGTTGAGGAGTGAATTCTTTTCACAATGCTGTGCCCAGGAGAGTGGATTATTTTGCCTAGTTCTTCTAGAATTCTATGCTAACATTCTATAGCTTCATAGAACCTTGTGTTAAAATTTTCTGAGGGTCAATTTTACAATGTTCTAATCTCACATATGAGACCGTACACCCTGGGGACCAGCCACAGCAAATCTCATATATGAGACCGTACTCCCCAACAGGTTTTAAATGTTACAGGATAAAAAGAAAAACGGTAAAGAATGAATAACTCAATGACAGCCATAAGGACCTTGAATTGTGACAACTCTCTCAAGTCTCTCCAAGATGCTCTAACATCCCCCCACACCCACATGCAAACACTCACTGCATGTCACCCCAATTTACAGGAAATCATTTAAACATCATATAGGGATGATCATATGCAAACAACTATATCCAAACCAAACCAAAGTACTGAAAAGATTTGCACATACATGTTTAGCTTGTGTGCAGGATGGCAGCTAACCTTGCTGTGTGTGTAGAATTGTGGACTGTGTGGGATGGTCTTGTTTATAGTGGTGTCAAGACAAAAATGAGAGTGAGGTTCACAGGGTGAATGTAATGGACGCCAGCTAGCCTGGCTGTGAGTGTAGAATGTAACAAGTTTGGGGCCTGGGGCATATGAAGTATAAGTATATGAAGAGTTCAGATGCAAAACCCCCTAAACACCATTTTTGTGAAAACTGAGTTAATGATATTGTGTGAATCCCGTATAAATCTAGAATATGTAAATGAAAATGTTTTTGTGAAAAAATAAAATAAAACCTGTTCCTCGCCGTGTCTAAAATATCTGTTTACAATCAAAACACTCTAAACGACTGATAAAAAATGGCCTTTTTCTCAAAAAGTGGTCAAGTGGAGTTAGGGGGTTTTGCATCTGAACTCTTCATATGAGCTCTATTAGCTAACACCTTACTAGATTGACATGAACCTAGCATAAACATGACATGACGCATATCATGAACATGTACCGGTACTGTATAACACTTCAGAATGTTTATGACTGTTGTCATTAAGCAATATTCATTTGTAATGTAAAGTCAATGCTGTTTGGGTGTGAAACATTACACAAACTGTATAACACTTAAAGACAACAATCATAAACATTCTGAGGTGTCATTATATGGTCATGATACACGTCATGGCAGGTTCACGTTGAAAACCTCAAGTAGTGTAACCCACTATAGATCCCATTCAGAGGATGACCTCGGTTACTTTTGCAGAGGTGTGAATAGTAGCCTACCTGAGGCTCCTGCATTGTTCACAAGGATGTGGATCTCTTTTTCCTCCTTTAGGATAGTGGCAGCAAAGTCCCGCACGGACTGCAGAGAGGACACGTCCACAAGCCGCAGGTGCACGTCTGCGTTCCCACTCAGCTTCCGGATCTCCTGCACAGCTGCATTCCCACGGGCCTCACTCCGGCATGCCAGGATCACTCGTGCACCCCGCCGTGCAAAGTCCAGGGCAATGAACTTCCCAATGCCTAGATTATGGCAGAAGTGGGGGCGAGGGGAGGGGAGGGGAGGGGGAAGGATAGCAGAAAAGCAGATAAAAGTAAGATAAAAGAGAGACACATTCTGAGGGACCAAGAGGAGTAGGCCCTTCAAGAAGACCCAAACTTTGCCAGGAATGGTGTTATGCAACAGATGATGATACCTGCCATATCATGGCATACAGGTTCATAATCTGAGAAACGCTTTGGGAAAAAAAGGACCACTAACATATCTCTCATAATATTGAGTGCCTATTTAAAGAGAAAAATATCTTTGATTATAATTGCAATCCACTCCCTGGATTAACAATGGAGTGGATTAACAATGCCAACATTATGGGCATTTGTTAAAACATTTGCTATTCCTTATTGAGGGTAAAATTCAATGGGGTGAAACAGGCAAATAAATTGCGCTTATTTCTGAAATAAAAAAAATCAACTTTGGCTTTTGAACAAAAACAGACAGGCTAAAACCAACATGCAGTGCCATCAGTGTTCATTAAGCAAATGCAAATCACAAACATATGGGATGAGCTAAATGTTCTTCACTACTTGGTGTAGGCCTACTACATCTGAGAGAAGTAAAGAGCCTCAACAGTCTGAAGTGAATCTGGAACCACTCATGGCTTGTTATGCAAGGAGCGATACCTAGCAGGCTTCGTCACAGAGGTCTGGGAAGGGGTATAGGGCCTACAGTACATCTGGTCTTCATCTGTGCCTCTTTGTAGTACTGCATATTAACACACAGTGTGGAACTCTTTCCACTTTCACTGCAAGAAATACTGGGGAGTACACAGAGATGGAGGGACAATAACAAACAAACCAGTGTGTAGACTATACATTTTAACCCATGCAGAAGCACGCTACTATAGTCCAAGTATTTGTACTGAACCATAGACCTATGGACTTAAGGTTTTCTCCCCCAACCCCCCCTTACACACACACACACACACACACACACACACACACACACACACACACACACACACACGGGCATACCGTTACCTCGTTGATCACATTGATCACATTGACTTACGATTTAGTCCATATCAATCACCACTATTCTTTTTGCTTCCCTAATGTAATTGCCCAGGCTGCCATAGAATGAAGACACATTACACATTAGATCTACCAATGTAAACGAAATAAACAATAATGGTTATGCTATAGTGACACTAACCCTTGCATATTGACAGTCCACTTTTTCTGAATCGGCACTACACAGACAGAGTTGGCCAGAGACATTTCAAAGGGTAAGTTCATATGTTGCAACAAAGTCACCTACCTGTATTGGCACCCGTGACGATGGCCGTTTTGCCTTTGAGCTCCACTTTGCACGCGCGTGGGTCCCACGAACCTCTCCGTTGAGATCGAACCACCAGCCCGAGAATAACTGTGGAGATCATCCATACCGGGCTGTACACTAGGTCACTCAGTTCCCAACCCATCCTAACCAGCTGTTCCAGCGGAACATGAAGTTCCACGACTGCACAGAATCGAGGAAGAGAGACACTAAAGTTGAAATGCGTAAAGGCGCGCGCGGCGGTGAAAAGTCCAACGCTGTGGTAATTCCTCTCTGTGATATTGTCCTCCACCAAGTGGTGACAAACGTGAACAAATTGGTTACTTGTTACCTTCAGAGACAGTGAAAATACTGGAAGAATGCGGTATTAAACAAACTGATCAAGCGAACTTGATTCCTTTGGTCTGTTTTACCTAATCTAATCCAAGTGCTGTGAGAATTAGATATTAATTCTCTCTCATTGGACTTGTTGGCAGAGATGTATAGGCGTTTCAAGAAATGGTCTGTAACTCCGAAATGTCCTTGAAAGGCGGGCTTGGAGCTTGATTAAACAATGTGATATTATCTTGGAAAAGCAATTCAGTTGTTTTTGTAAAGATAAAGACTTACTGGTCAGTTTAAGGAATGTTTTCACATGGCTTTTGGCAGTCACAATGTTATGATGGTCATTCACGTTATTTTTGCGGGTGGCGGTACATTTCTCTACATAGATAGACTGTCCACATTAGTATGAACATCCCACCTAAGAAATGACAGCCTGACTAACTGAACAGAATTTATTGGATAGACCCTTTCCTTATGTCCCCCTGTCTCCATGCAGGTGGGTTAGTCCAGTGGTTCTCAAAGTTGTTCTGTCATTCCCCACTTTAGAAGGGGGGATTTTCACGCCCCACCTGGAAGGCTCATTTTGCGCACAATATGTCCGTGAGGAATTACTCCGCGAGTAGGCCTACAGGCTTTTTGTAAATGTTACAATTTTCATGTTAATAATTCAAAGCCAAATTTGGGAAGCTCAATTTACTGTCAGCGTCTATCTGACGAGCAGCTGTGTATTCGGGGGACATGGTGCGGCTGTACGTCGATTGCAGAGATGTCTCGCGCCCCACCTGTCATGTGTCCCGCCCGCAAGTTTGAGAAACACTAGTAGGGTAGTCCTATTAGAGAGACTAGAACAGGGTAGTGACCAACTGCCTCCCTGCTGGCTTCCCTGGCCTGTCTTCCTCCCCAGTTTCAAGGTGCAAAACTTTTCAGGTTGCCTGTAGCAGATATTTTGTTATGTCATGAATATTTGTGCATTTTTCTAGCCTATATATAGGTGAAATATTAAATTAAGTGGACACAGACAGGGGAAAATGCCCCAGAGAAAATGTTTTGGGGAACCCCATATTATTTTCTGTCATAGGCCCAAAATTTCTTGTGGCCTTGAGCCATGAGGTAATGGGAACCCATCAGACAGGCAAATAGCCTGTACAACACAGGCTCCATTTAAAAAACAGTGCCCTGAAATACACAAGTATTATTATTGTTTTATGTGTGTTTATGTAGTGTAGATTATAGCACCTTTGTCATACCCAGTTAGCTTGACTGAAACTTGGGTGGATAGTTTAGGCCTGGCTTGTACTGTTTACTGTACGCCGGTAAATACGAACATTGTAGCCATCCAAAACAGGGCTATTTTGTAATAATAGTCCATCCTGTATGGAATTATTATTATTATCCTGTATGGCTGAAGTTTTGAAGGGAGCAGAGTTCCACATCATTCCTATCCCATTTCCCAGAGAAGAGAGCTGCATGATATGCTGCTGTAACAAAACAGACACTAACTGTACTGACCAAACCAGCACAACAGCTCTTTTACAGTACCTTGTACTTAAGATAAAGAGGGATGAGAAGGGGGATTATTTACTACAATATTTCAGTTGGTTGAAAATTTTATATTATAACTTTCCATTTGTCTGGCCTAATATATAAAATTTAACTGTCAGGGACACCTATTCCACTTTTATTAGGATGATCCAATTTCTGAGAAGAGTCCCTGGTCTTGGTGGTGAAGATAAAATATTACATTATTGACTATGGAAATAGGAATGCTCCTGCTTGCCAAGGAAAATGTGCTTCATTTTCATGCCAGGGTTCTAGTCACCTTGATTTTGATACAACTGCAACTGGATAGGATAGGATTGTAGGTTGCTTTATCACAGGAATTCAAGCATCCCGTAGTATTCCAGATAAACATGCATAGGCCCACACATGATCAAATACACACATAGACAGGACCGGACTGGGACCAAAAAATGGCCCGGGCCATTTTTTTTATGTCATTACACAATGATGTTATTTAATATAAAATGAGTAAACTATGACAGCTCCGGCCCAAAAATGGCCATCAGCCCACCGGGCATTGCCCTGTATGCCCTATGGCCAGTCCATGCCTGCACATAGATACTGTCCTGTCAAGGTAGACACAGTCATGGACACGGCAGCAGGCACAGACAAAATACAAGGACTACAAGGAAATTCAAGCTTCCCATATAGCTTCTATAGAAATGTGATCAAACAAGACGGGGCAAAACCCTCATCATTTGAATAGTGGGTCAGATAAAACAATAACACGAACAACACGAACATAACATAATGGCAAACAACGAAATTACTGTGTGAAATGTTTATGCAATTGATGCAACTACTTTTATCATGTTTTATAAGACTTATAAGTTGTAGTTTGATCAGACCCTGGCCCTGGACTGGTGAGCAGGGCTTTGTGACTGAGCCACTACTTAATGTTTTTGAGCAATAGTAGTGGTCTTACTCTTGCCTTGGTTCATTTTTCTAAAGCAGTCCATCTGACAAGCCGCTCTTTCATAGTAGTCAGCAAAAGAATGTATTGCTATTGTGTGGAAAACCTCCTTTTATTTTCCCTTTATGTTAACCTTTGCTGACAAGAGCGATAAGCATGTGTGGGATACATGGGAACAGGGTAGTTACTTGAGGCATATGGAATTTCAATTTGGTCAAAAAGAATTTTTGCTTTGAATTCTTTTTTTTTTTTTGCTTCTCTTCTGACTTTTTTATTTGTGTGGTATTATGTAATTTACTTTTTTTCTCCTCTCTGTATAGTGTTTGTGTTTCTTTGTCAGTTTCCAAAATGATATACTGTACGGCTGTGTTACTTACAGCCGTTGTTTGATTAATTAGATCACTTTATCAAGTTGTTTACAAAATATATATATATTTTTCTATTCTGCTACATTAGCACAGTGGTAAAACGGTTGCACATTTTGTTGTGAAAAAACACCTAGCAATGGTGTGCCATAGACTTGTTTGCAGGAAGCAATATGACAGTATTGTGCTCAGAAATAGACTGTCCAGAAAATTTCCTGACACTGACGATTCCTTCTAATCTTTAGATGTCTTCATATCCAGGCACTAGGGCAGGGAATCTTTGGAGACAGAATGGTACTGTATTCATTCAAGAAGCAGACCACTGGCCTAAATAAACAACGGAAAGCTACTTTCCTTGTGAGCACTAGATAATCCATCCACACTTTTGAATTTGATACATGTCAGAGATCATAATGACTGTTTGTTTGTCTCAATCGACTGATTCAATCAATCAACCAATCAATCAATCTGACTAGGCGCCCCATGTTGTGATAACATGCCATCTCTCATGGACGGAAAATCCCCGAGACTTCGACAAGAAGATTGGCAGTCTATTACTACAAGAATTGCCAGCCTTGCCAGGCTGTTCTTGTTGATCTTCAATCACTGAAGAGGGCTTAATTTCTAATTGTGCAATACTTCCCTGTGGAATGCCATCAGAGCTAATTAACACTGTTAATTAACACAAGAACATCACAGATGAAAGTGCATGAATCTTGTGGACTTTGGCATTATAAATATTATGATGACCAGCCATCGGGTAGAATTCAGCTAGAAATAGTGTTACTGCCACTGTGGGGCACTTAGTGGTATTGCAGACAGTTTTAATCATAGCAATGCAGAGCAAACAGTCCAGTCATGACTCTTTAAGGTTGAAGAGGCTTTTCAGAAATGGAACAGACGGTTACTTTTTCATAATAAAAGACTTTTAATCCCATCACTGTTTGAAACAATGCTGAAGAGGAAAACAAAAGCCATGGGATCGCTTCAGATTTCCCTTTCACGGGAAACTCTCACACATAGAGGGTATATTGACATTCTGAATGGTCTCCTTAATGCTGCATGTGATTTGGGACATAACACCCATTTAAAGGGGTCTTGCCGTATTTTTCCACAGCTCAAGTAAGGTCAGCAGTGTGTTGGTTGGTTGGTTAATGGCAAACTATCACAAGTGGACATTATCTTATCTTCAAAGTGAATGGAATGATCATTGTTAAATGTCTGGTCATGTAAGTTCAAACAACAGGATGACTGAATGAGGGGAGATGAAGGTGTTTGCTTGTAAACTATTCTGTTTCTTTGTATATTTTGAAACCAATTCCCATACAACTTATAATAAAATGATGACTGTGAACCCATAGATGCTAGGTCATTTTCATTGATTGACACTGATGTTGACAAAACTACCCCAGGCTGAGTTCATGGTTTCCAATGCATGAGCATTATTTTAAATAGTTAACATTTTTAACAATAAAATAACCACATTATCGGCTCAGTTTTTGGAAAAGTATAGCGTCTAGAATCTGACGATTAGACAAAATCTCTCTCTCTCTCTCTCTCTCTCTCTCTCTCTCTCTCTGTGGCATTACATTGGCACATGCACATGATCACACAAGGGTTATCTTACTGCAACAGCTGTGACTATAGCAACTGCTCTGGCAACTTGTAAGAAATGTTTTGAAAGCTCCTCACATAGTGAGCACTAAACATATCTGAATACATGAAAGCAAACTTAATTGACTCTGAACTGTGAAACTACTCAAGAAATGTTCTCTTGCTTATGTAGCTTTTTATTGTATAACCAATAATAACCCCCCTGTGAGATGTTAGCAAATAGTCAGTAAACTTGGGTCTAAGGTTGCACATGTCATTTGTTCAATGATATCACGTTGCAACTGATCAATAATGGAAAATTTTAATGTCTCTTTAGACAGGAATACAGGTCATGGTATTTTGTGTGATATTTGTGCATCAATTAATTTACATTTTGTAAAACAATGTGCTATGTGTTGTTGTGACGGCTAACATTAATTTTACATAAACATATATTTTACAAAATGATTTGTAAAATCCTATGAGTTTCTTTTGTAAGCAAACAAGAGGAGTGTATGACCGCTGTGATGTTGCTAGGTATCGAATAGGAGGGGAGAACGTCTGGTAACCAAAGCTCAAGGCTACGTGGCGGGGGATGGATGGGACTGGTCCAAGGTCATGGTAAAAACTATCCAAGCAAAGGTCGTTTAACTGTGGAAAGGTTCGTCGAACTGCACGCGCAATTGGTGTCGCAATCAAACACGCACCTTTCCGATATCACATGCATATGTACCCAACGGCACACTGCCAGTGAAAAACTTCACAACTACCATAGACACCACAGGGACTCCAGAGAGCTACTGTGACCCTCTACAACCTCCCATTCAGTGGGTGTGTCTTAACACATACTGCATGGGCGCCAGCTGGGGGGGTTGGGGGTGGGACACAAACCATATAAGGGGAGACGCCCTCAGAGGCCTCACTACTTAAAGAGAAAGAGTGAAGGGGGGGAGAGAGAGAGAGAGTGAGAGAGAGAAAGAGAGAGAGAGCAATAAAAAGCGCATGACATACCCCTATAATTTTATTAGGAAGCCTTGGAAACCACGGGACTCCCAACAAAAAAGCCATTGAGAAGGGACTAGGACTTTCAGAGAGAGAGAGAGAGAGAGAGAGAGAGGACGAGTGCGGGAAAACTAGAGGAAAAGGAGGCCCTCCCACACCATGCAGGAAGAGGGGCGCACAGGGGAGAGCAAAGGGGCCACCATGGCGTGGTTCAAGAATGAGGTCGTCCGCGTGGGACTTGCCGAGACACTCAGCACGTTTGTTATGATGGTGAGAGCATTGTATGGATGGCAACAACTGCTTTATACAACTTGTTTCAGTGCATACGACTGGTGATGCCATACACATGTAATATATACAAATTTAAGTAAGCCTTAATTGAAATATTTTTATTTCTAGAGTGATATTTATTTAAACTATTAAGTGGAGCAATCTCATATTCTTTGAGACAAAATGAGACAATGAATTTATCAAAAATAAGTGGGCATTTACGGTCCTTGTTCTTAATATTAAATTACTTTGAGAGTGACTAGATGGGTTACACTTTTCTGTATGCTATCGAGCATAGCATGTGATGCAATGCAAATGTACGATATGTGAAGTCTTATGTCATACAATGTGGATAGTTATGTCACTAATTTCTCACTTTCTGGAATAACATGATTGGCCAATTCACCGAATTGAAACTGTCATAAAGTTATAAATGGGATGGCTTGTCTGGCTGGCACACTCACACACCCACATACTACTGACCAATCACTGGACACCTTTTATATGTGTCAGTCAAGAGTGTTTCTTTGTGTGGGTTTGAGAGCTCTCTCTCTCTTTCGTTCTTCTTCTAAATCATGCTTGTAATGTAGTTCTCATCCATGGCCAGGCATTTGTAAAGTGTTCTTAGTGGATGTAGCCAAATACTTGACCTGTCTAACACACACACTCTTAGTACTGGTGTTTGCATACTTAGTCTTCTCAGTCACATGGAAAACACCTGCTCCACAAATCCTATTCTTAGAATACCGTTACACTGTCAGAGACTGATACTGACCAACAAACAATGGGATTTAGCCTAAGACGTCATCTGACACACTCTTTGCAACATGCATTATACTTCAAAACTAGTATTTACAAACAAACTGTTATCTTAAATGTGACCACTGGGACAGTGACTCTACTAGATTTCTTATTTCTTTCAGCAAAATGTGTTCTCTCTTCATTTGGAATACTGCAAGTGCATTTGTTCATGCCATCATCAACTCATGACTAGAGACTGTGTGCATGTGACTGGGCAGTGTTTGACTCTGTGTGTATGTGTATGTGTGTGTGTGTGTGTTGCAGGTGTTTGGCCTGGGTTCGGTGGCTCAGGTGGTCACAGGGAAAGGGGGGTTTGGGGATTTCTTCAGCATCAACCTGGGTTTCGGTATAGGCGTGGCTATGGGTGTGCATGTGGCTGGCAAAGTTTCAGGTAAGTTACGTGGAATCATTTTGAAGCAATGGAAAAGGAATAGATACCACAAACAAACAAACAAACAAACAAACAAACAAACTCTTTTTATCCCTCTCTCAGGTGCCCATATGAATGCAGCGGTCTCCTTTACTATGTGTGTTTTTGGTCGTCTGAAGTGGACAATGCTTCCCTTGTACATCATGGCCCAGTTTCTTGGATCATTTCTAGCGGCTGGGACAATATTCTCCCTCTACTACGGTGTGTTTAAACCTCAAAGTTATTTGGTGTCAATCTGCAATAATGTGCAATGTTTCTCATTTCTTTGTGAAGTTACAGTGTTGAATTCTGTATGTGCTAACTCCTAAAAGAAAGAGTATTTTTCTACTACAGAAACAATACAAGTATTTCTCTCAGGCCTTGAAAGATGCAATTATTTCAAGGACCTCCCTGAGGGATGCTTTTTGGTTACTTTTTAGGCCCAACAATGTCCAAACAAATGACATGAAAGATATGCTTTTTTGAAATCTATCATGATTTTTGAATCCAACAAAATGGATTTTACATCGTTGGTAACACTTATTGACCACTCAGTTTTTTTTTGTTTACTTAAATAGATGCCATCTATGACTACAGCGGGGGAAACTTCACAGTGACTGGCCCAAAAGCAACAGCTGGGATTTTTGCCACCTACCCAGCCCCATACCTCTCTCTCCACGCTGGCTTCCTGGACCAGGTGAGTGGCTACACAGGTGTCCACCGCAGGAACAGCTGCACGACCAGATCAAAGCACAGGTGAAGGGGGAGGAGAACCTGTCTTTCAGGAGCTGGGGGTCTGCTATCATTTAGTGGGCGTGAAAAAAGAATAAAAGCATTCTGTGCTTTAATTAATGCCATTTCTTGCATCTTATGCATGGCACTAATAGACAAGTTGCAGTTAAATTAATGCTTTCAGGCAAAATTATTTCTCAGCCAAGCTGTCTGTTCTGCATGAAACTTTTCATTTGTTCACAATAAAAAATTCAGTCCTTTTAAAATAAGCTTCTTTGGTATTACACACAACTGTGTACACAAGCGTTCATATTACACTGTGCAACATTTCTCTTTTTCTAAGAATCAGATAGTATAGTGCCATCGAACAAAAAACACACAGAAAAAAAACATCATTACACTTTTAGAAATGTTTTTTCTTTTCATTTGCTGCTACTGAGAGTCTGTATTAAGTTGCAGAGCTAGAACAATGTCTTCTCACCATACAGTAGTTCATCTCCATGCCTCCTCTCTCTCACAGGTGGTGGGCACCGCTATGCTTCTGCTTTGCCTGATGGCCCTGTCTGATCAACGGAACCAGCCTGCACCGGTGGGCAGTGAACCTCTGAGTGTCGGCCTCTTGGTCATACTGATTGGCATCTCGCTGGGCAGCAACTGTGGCTACGCCATCAATCCCACTCGAGACTTGGCACCCCGAGTCTTCAGTTTTCTTGCTGGATGGGGGCCTGAGGTGTTCACGTAAGGATTCCGCAGACATTTGGCTTATAGGAAAAGAACTCTAGAGTAAAGGGCTTAGGGGAAAAGTATGCTGTTCACACAAATCTCACTGGATATAGATAATGGTTCCACCATTGTAGGGACAGTAACTGTTAAGACAGGGAAAGCGGGATACGGCAGAGCTAGGGCTCATGGGTAATGGAATGGGGCAGGAGAGATCATGAGAGATTGATGTCATAGAGATGGGGATCCTGGGAGATGGCTTATGCACACATACAAGATTTAGAGGAGACACAAGGTTTCAGAAAGGATTCATTGAAGTTGAACGATATGTAGTCGGGAGATTTATGCTCCATCTGGCTGAGATTTATCACACCCTGACCACTCAGAAAAATGAATAGCCTCTGTTGACAATTCAATTGACAATTCACAATGGATATTTCAAAAGGTAATACCAATTAGGGACAAATTGATCATTATTGGCTGGATAAATAAATAGATAAATTGCACACAACACACCTTTAACCTCTCTGATTCTTCTCTTCAGGGCAGGCAATGGGTGGTGGTGGGTCCCTGTGGCGGCCCCTTTGGTTGGTGGGATTGTGGGTGCCTTGATCTACAAGGTGTTCGTGGAGATGCATCACCCCTCTGTCAACAAACGAGCCCAGAGGTCCCATGAGGAGCCAGAGAGCGAACCTCTGGACCAGCTGAAAAAGGCAGCTGCTGCAGAAATGTGTGTGTAGACAGCTGTTGGACCAACACACACACACACACACTCAGGCAGCCATGCTGGTACCAGTGTGGTTCTGGGGACCATGGAGAGGCGAGGCTGGACTTGGAGAGGCCAACATGAGGCAAAGTCGCTTCTTGAAAGGACATCAACTCTCTGTGTCTCCTCCACCCCCTTCTCTTTCTATCTGACATGACTGTTGACAAGAGCAGCAGAGGCAGGAGGAGGCAGATTACCTCATTCAGGTCCTGACAGGACATGCAGAAATCCAAGTACAAGATCACCCCAGCCAACCAATAGCATTGCAGGGAGTGAGAGAAGGGACTGGAAGGACAGAGACTGCATATGTTGCTTCAAATATCAAGGCTGACACAGGAAAAGTAAAGCGAAAGAGGAAGAAGTACAAAGATGGATTGCAAGGCTGGTGATTGTGAAACAACATGCTAATATTTAAGTGCAAAACTGAAGAATGGAAAGGGGGCAACTGCCTACTCTTCAAGTACACAGTATCAGTTCAGCTGTGTAGGCCGCCATGTCAACCAAGCTCACAAACATTTTGAAGTCGACTTTGTTGAAAAGTAATTTCACTGATTTGGAAATGCCGTTATTTTTGTGTGCCAAATACAAGAAAATCTTCTCCCTAACACAAGTGCTTTAAGCAGCTTGAAAACATAATGTAGCTTATTCACCTTTATTTAAACAGGGACTCCATTCTGATAGAAATCATCTGTAAACCTTATAATTTGAGACAGTATTTTCTTTTCAGAAAAGCAAACCATGAATTGCTCAAAATTTAAAATATATGGTCAGAAAACAACGTAAGACTTGTCCATGGTGTTGGATATTTTTAAATAGTTAATAATATTTATTAAATAAATAACTACACTTAGGAGACAACATAAATTAAGAGGTGAACAAACATACTTGTGTTCACATTTAAGTGGACGGGATGTGAAAATGGAATAGCGGCATGAAGGAATTACTAGTGGTAACAAATGCATCTAAATCCTCACCCAAGGCCATGCTAATTGTTAGCCATTAGCAGTCATATTTGAAGTTCCATTTCAAATCTTTTATCACTCAGTCAGACATTCCTTGTCCCTTGCATAACCAAATAGCTTAAATGCTGTATGTATCTCAAATTCAGCCCAGTATTGCTTAGCATTCTTTGGTCACCGCTTCAGCACGCTGTGTCTCCCTGACCCTCCATGTCCTTTGGAAGTACCTCCAGAGCCAGTGGTGGAGGCCTGAGCGGGGGGCTTCTTTTTGGGGAGTGGCTGCTTGGCCTTCCCCTTGAAGGCTTTGGCCGGGTCAAGCTTGTTCAGCAGTGGCTCACCTGCAGAATCCAGATGAGGGTCTGAGTGGAAGGTCAGGGGTTGGTAGAGGGCTGCCCATTGCTAAGAGTAAAGGAGAGATGGAATAAGAGAGTTATAAAAGAAGATAGAGATTACTAAAACTGCTGCCTCAGTACTGCAATGCACTATGGACTGGTACATGTGTATGATCTCTTATGTGGCTTGCAACTGTACAATGAGCAAAGTCAGTGCTGACATATGGTATGTTGGCAGTAGGCTAGTTATTAATAATGTACTAAATGTTTTTAGTTTTTATGTAAATAAAGCTTTTAATACTCTTGGTGTAGAAAAACATCTTTTTCTTTACAACATAAAATTCATAGCTCATAAATGAACTGGATGGTCAACAGAATTTCAACACAAATCTCAGTAATAAGAGCTTTTTGTTTACTTTTCCATTCACATTTTAATGATTAAAAACACATACAGTAACTGCAACATAGAAACTACCGCTATCTTATGATATTAACATGATTATAACATGACCTGTCCACTCTTGACCACACCTTTGCCTGAGGGCTGGGCCCATATGGGGTGAAGTTATACTGCCACTCAGGCAGGCCGAGGTGAGTGATCATGAGGCGGTAGTAGGCGGTGAAGGAGGGGGTCATGTAGTGCCAGTAGAGTGAGCGATCCAGGAACCACATATCACACTGCTGGGCCACCTCACCTGCACAGGAGACAAGAGGCACATAGGATCAAAAGACAAACATGCCAACAACAACAACAACAACAACAACAACAACAAAACCATGTTGTTCTGAGAGTTAAATGAATAAGATTCTGGACAGAAGATTGAGCTGACAATTCCCATGTCCTTTTTTCAGAAAAAAAATAAATTGCATGGTAACTTTAAACGTATAGCTGAATCAAAGCTATTCTCAAGCTGAATCAATGCTATTAGATAAGTACGGCTGCATATTTACCTTCTGTGCAGTTTTTGTAGACTAGACACACTTTCCCATTTCCCGCACAGGGATCCAACTCAAAGATCCGACTGCGGGAGTCAAAGTGAGGCTTTTCTCTTCCATTCTCAGCATCTGCATAGCATAATGTCACACGTTCAAAGGACTTAAAGTGGAGAGCAATAATGGGCAATATTTGCACTGACCACTTTTGTTTGGGTCAGTGTTTGAGTCTTTTCAGCAAATTACATGCTCCGTCAAAATATATGACCACTCAAACTTGGAACAATCTGCAGGCTGTAAACATAGCTTCACTTATGATGTTAAAATGTGTGCAGCATCACTGACAAGCCCATACTGGTTTCAAAAGCTGAGCTTTGGTCATGATGGTATGGCGATAACAGGACCAAAAAGACATATTGTGTTGTGGGATGGGACATAAAATATGTTTTATTCATATCCTGTTTGTCAGGTACTCTGCGCACATTGCATTCAATAGGCTATTAGTGGACATGCTGTCATCTCACCTTCTGACTCCCCATCTGAGTCCAGATCAGCAATTGTTGGTGTGGTGGGGAGGGAGAAGACTGCTGATTGGCCGAGCTGCCGGAGCTTGGCCACACTATTAATCACCATACAGCCCACAGACACACACTCATCTGTAATATCATATGGCTACCATCATAAATCATTCAATAACAGACATTTCAAATGTTTTTTTGGACTTTACAAATAGTGAAAATGACAAGGAGACTCACTCTCAAGCTTAGAAGCCCATGTCAGAGTGAGGCCATCAGTTGTCAGATAAAAGTCTCTGAGGTCCTCAGGCAGAACACAGCCGTTTTTCTGATATACAGGAAAAGAATAACGTTGATTTATTTTGAGTATTCTATTCAATACTAAGACAAAAAACTACAAGACAAACAACCATGTTGCTGGTGACTCAATACCTGCTCCCATGAAAGCAGGCATCGTTTCTCTGCAGGCTCTCTTTCTGCGAAACGCACGTCGATGACTCCGGGAAGACCCTCTGAAAGCCAAATAATCATATTTTATTCCATCTTGATTGAAGTAAATCTGACATGCAGGTGTATATGGCTTCAAATCAATAAACTGGGCAGTCCCTTCACAATTATTTGGAATGCATAGATCCATACTCAAATGCCTGGCTTACAGATAATAACGTTCCCTGAATGTTGAGTGTTTCAACATTGCTTGCTAGTTGCATCAGAGACACTTGCATCCCTGGCTAGTTGCTGCAAATAACAGTAGGCTAACGTTATTTCCAAGGGGCTCTTACCAAGTACTCGAGTAACACCAAGTGTCAGCCTTTCAATGATGACTTTACGTGCTTTCTCGTCCTTTGAGTCATCCATCCCTTAGTTTTCTAGAACGTCGATAGCTAATGATTAGCTTACTTACAAGATACACCCTATTAAAATTTCTCTGATACATACAACTGCCGAGAAATTCATTCATTCATTTTTGACCACCAGGAAAGAAAACATTGCGAGTCTGCGAAATCATAGGGAGTTGTAGTTTTTACATTTGCCAAAACTACAACTATAGATCATTGGTTGAAGTATTGAGTGATGTAGTATTTGACCAATGATGCGGCACAATTTTGCAACACCAGCAAATGATAAATTCTAAGGGCGGGACCAAGGTTTAATCTACCACAGGAACACATCGAGTCCTCTTGGAAGTGGCGGTTGTTTCAACATGGCGATTGCCGCAGAGCAACGAAACAAATCAGGGATTTTTTGGATCAATGACAGTATCCTTTGTTTCATTGGACACAAAGTTATAATTTGGGTTTTGCTGAAATTATGTTTCCTCAGTGATTGTATACTTCATTAAATAGACGCATATAGAAGACGCGTCGAACCCAAAACTTAGCTTAGTTGGCTAGCGGTTAAGACAGGCGTAGACATAAGAAGATGAAGACAGCTAACCTAGCAAAAAATAACAGAGCACTTTAATTTCTAATCAGTCACCTTTATGCTTTCAGTGTGATACAATGCTTGTTATATCGAACAGTCAGAATCTGCTTGTTGGGAAAGTTGACATCTCTTCAATCAGTATTTGTTTGAATGGCACTTGTTGGCAAAGTTTGCTCGAGGAACTTGCCAATCAGTTCTCGTGCTTGCTTGCCGACCCCCCTTTCTTGATTTTGTCGTGGTGATTTATTAGCTAGATATGTTTACAGACTTTACAGTGTTGTGGCATAAAATTGATTGTTGGTGCCCCTAACATTTAACAGCTTCAGACGACGATCAACCAATGGTATTTGTCCCAGGTGAGACGTTTTTCAAGGCTTTGATTTTTTTCTTCATCCTTGATTTCTTGACCACTTCATGTGAAAGAACATTGAATAATATTGAAATAGATTGATCATATTTGTTAATAGGCGAGGGATAACAAATGCATGTAATGATATTGACATCCAAATGTTATTGTAAGTTAGTAGCTGCTTAAATGAGAATTTGATGTGAAGTTTGCTGAATGGTTTCAACTAACGTTAGGCTTAGCCTACAGCTAAATCATACAATACTATTCTATCCTCTTTGATGTCATAGGTGTGAGCAGAAAACTTGGTCTACGACAAGGTTCAGGGGTCTCTGGAGAGGGCAAGAGTCGAGGAGAGACGGGGTCAGTCCACGAGAAAGGAAACAGGAGGGGCCCAAGTCAGCTGTCATCCCGCTCGGGCCTCTCTTCTGAGGGGAAGTCATCAACAAAGACTACCCCCTCTATTAGATCTGCTCCGGCTAAAGCCAGGTCTCCAGCTCCCACCCATCTCAAACCGGCAGCGGACCCACCTGGCTCACCACAACCAGCCCACGCTAAGACCAAGCCATCTTTGAAGGATCTCTGCCCAGAAGACAAGAGACGCATTGCCAACCTTATCCAAGAATTGGCCAGGTACATTATCTCTGTCTGTAATTTTAGGCCAATAGGCCATACTTGTTTTGTTAGTTCTGCAAAAGGAGAACACTCATATGCAAACTCGTGTTTACCAGCAGTGTTGTCCTTGCACTAATCTGTGCCAGTTCAGAGTTCTGCCTTAGGGTTTTTATTCACGGTCTTCAAGCAGCCACATTAGAGAGCAAGCAAAATGACTACTGCATGCATGTGTGTTTGTTTTTATGTTTTCAATGAAACCTAGCAATGCCAATGCAGGTGTGTAAATGTGTGCATTCTCTCTTCAGAGTGAGTGAGGAGAAGGAGGAGTCTGTGCAGAGGCTGAGAGATGAACATGAGACTTTTGAGAGAAAGATCCAGGAACTGGAGCAGCAGAACCAGCTGATTGTGCATGAAAGAGAAAGTATCCTTTGGAAAACACTTAGTAACAAATATACAGTACATCCATTTTAAATCGTCTGAAAGGAGCAGTGTTTAGGATTGTGGACAAAATTGGTACTACTGTCATGTTCAAAATATTTTGCTGCTTTCAGCCATTTCCATCCTTCAAAAGCATCTCCTATGCATACCCTTGTTTTATTTCTCACATTGTCACAATGTATTTCGAAAGCATACTGAGGCCTTGACAATGACGACAACAAAACAACACTTGAAATGACAACATAAAGACTACTTGTAGCCTGCTACTTAACTTTTCAAAATACGAGTATTCTGGCTGGACTACAACTGTCAGTGATATCCGAGTTGAAAATGAGCATGTTTGCTTCACATCTTGTGACATATCTGGGCCATTTTATGATTATTTGGAATACATTTCTTACACACTGCTCCTTTAAGACTGTTGGGGGGGGGGTATTTTGGAGCTAGTTCCCCACAGACGCAGGTACACTGAAAAAGTTATATACTCGTAAGTCAAGGGTCCTAACAAACGGCCCTGCCATCTAGAGACCCTAACCTAGTGCACCTAGTGCATTGGAA
>JAODXP020000008.1:21344992-21364539 GCA_027497455.2 Sardinella longiceps | reverse complement strand
TATCCTTCCTGCATTAAACGTCTGTCTACAAAGGTATGAAACTCACCGAGTGGTCTGTAGTGTTCACTGATATGCTGACATAAATATCACTGCAAAATATGACTTCTAGCAGCTTCTAGCGTTATTTTGGTTTTCTTGTGAGTGACGTATTGGCCTACTTCCCAGCAGTCAGTGGGGTTTCACTACAAACTTCAATAAAACTTGCTAGAAGCTGCTAGATTTTTGCAGTGATATTTATGTTAGCATATCAGTGAACACTACAGACCACTCTGTGAGTTTCATGCCTTTGTAGACAGACGTTTAAGGCTTAGGAAGGACTGTTCCAATGTTCATAGGCTGCTGTTAAGATGCTACTGCAACAAGCGAAAAATCTCAGAACACAAGCGTTTGTCAAAATGTCAATCTTAACCATCGTATTTCACTGTAGGATATCCGAAAACAAGGCTAAACATCACCTTGGGCGAACCTATACTTTAAGTTCATAGTAGAATTGGGGCAGGCTGTGAAAACCCTCTGCATTGAGAGCCCTAGTTAAACTTATGGCCGTGAGCGAGAGACCTCCCTATCCAAATTGCTTATAAGGAAATGTTTTTACAACTCCCCCTGGGGTATTGGCTATGCAAAATGCATTGTGTAGTGTGTAGTGTTGCTCCTCGTACTGGCTTACCATAACACCAGCACTTAAAAAACTTTTTTAATTGGCAATGCATTTCTTCTAGGCTGGCATGTAAACTGGAATATTCCCATATCTAAGTGATCTTGCTTTAACTATAGTATTAATGTTATTCTGAATGTGTTGAGCATGTTAATGGAGTTTGTGTGAGTTGACTCAGTCCTCTAGTAGGGTAGAGGGGAGCAAGTGGTTACACACTTCATGTAATGTATAGCCTAAAACTGGGAAGACATTCTTAAAGTCATCATATTGCTGGTCACCCAGTTTTTCCAAACATTTTGCTCTTGTTGTTTAATAGAGTATTTACAACCCGGGCAGGTTTTCTCCAATGAATCGGAGTTGCAACCACAGACATTTTATTTGATTATTGCCAAGTAATGCTGCAATTGAATGTCCCTTCCGTGAGGGCAGAGAACAAAAAGGACTGTGTAGAAAATGAAGAAAAGCGTTCAAGGTTGTGGAGGATAAGGTAGAACACAAACCCAAAGTGTTTTTGCCCCGTCTCCCTAAGCTAATCAGTCCAGTCAGTCAGAACAAGTTAGCATTATGGGCTCAAGCACAAGGACTGTGCTTTAGGGTTGGAAGTGTGATGTACAGCACATGTCTTAGGCTGTTGCCTATAGATGTGGCAAATTAAGGAGGAGAAAAAAATATAAGTCTTTTGCAGGAATTATTACTTTGAGTAAAACTGGCAGACCATACAGTTTAGATTTGTGTGTTTCTTAGTTTTAGTCTTTGAAAATTATTTGTGTTGACAGGCATGATTTGGCAGAATTTTGTAGAAATATTATTTTACTCTCGCATTCAATTAGTGTTTTTATTTTGTAAGATATATTAATATTCCAATGCAATGTTACAGAAATTACACTTAGGAGTGCTAAGAGTTCAGACAAATTTACAATATTTCTTCACTGAAAATATGAAATGACAAGAGGCCAGGTGCCATTTTACTGCATTTTCCCAATGCATCACATATCATTTGCAGTCATGCAGGAAAAAAACTAATGTGTGACATGCCCGATTCCCCACAAGAGTAGCCTATGTGAATAATCCTTTTTTTCTTGTTTATTTTTGTGTAGGCCTATAGCGTTTTGTGCTTGCTCTTCTCTTACTCTCAGTAGTTACTACTGCTGCATTCCTTCACAAATCTGTGGATAAAATTCTACAACTTCCTTTGGTTCATTGAACATACTAAATTGTCCCCCATAAGTATCCATCATTGGCTAGTTTAGCTGTCTGTTGCAGAGTGCTATTGTCTTATAATCTTCAGTCTGCACAGTAGGGTTTCTATAGAGTTATATTGGGCCAGAGAGTGCAGTTACTAGAAGTAGTCCAATCCATTGTAAAAACAGTCTCCTCAAGATTTAAACTCTTTATAAACAGCAGGTGGCAGTGTTTACCAAGGAAAAAGCCTCGAATCTGGAGCTGTAATGAGATCCACTATGGCAGATGGAGGTTGAGGTGTTGATATCCAGATGCTGTTGAAACACTGGAAAGTGGAGATATGCCATTGTCTTGGTCTTAGAGAATGGTCTGCTTTTAGATGGTTGAGGTAGTTTGAAGTACGAATAATTTACAGGTTTGAATGTAGCGCTGCTCTACCTTGAGACGACCAGGACTTTTGTCCTCGTGGAGAGATTTCATGCATTCATGCTTTGTGGCTAGGTTTGACTGTGTGCTGATGAAGCTTACAGGACATAGGATATGTACTATGAACTGCAGCATTTAATGTGTTCTAAAAACGAATCCGGTTTGTGCCATGTTGCTTATGTGTTTAATTCTGGGCTCTTCCCTGCTTCATTATACTGTGATGTGGAGTAACTGTGTGTCCTTCTGGTGCCAGCCAATTACATCCACAGATCTCCACACAACCCACAAGCCTCCACAACCTTTTTTTTTAGATTCTTTTGCTCAGGGTCAAGAGAATGTAGCAGCACGGCCTGTTTCACTGAACAACCCTCAGCGCGGAAGAGTGATGGCTGGCCGGCCAAATTGCACAATTGGCAGCGGAGCTGCAAAATTAAGAAACACACAACTCAATTAAACGCACTTAAGCTGGCGGCCTTGGCATTTGAGCAGCAGTCCTAAACTCCATTAAAAAGAGATTTGGGTGTTGGGGTGGGGTGGGGCGGTGTGGGGTAGTACGGGTGGTTGAGTGTGCAAGTGAAGGAGCGAGCCGTGTTGCGCTTGGCGGCCGTGCTTTTTAAAGACCCTGGTGAGACGCACCAGCTCTTTAAACGCCTCCTGAAGGTGGAGGGGGGGAAAAGCAAAGGCAAACAGACCCACGAAGACTAATCTGCGGAACAATCAGGTCTCGTCCTATCCACCACGATCAGAGTTATCACAGGGATATTGGAGAGAGAGAGCTAGAGAGAAAGAGAGGGACCCAAGGAGGAAGAGAGAGAAAGAGGGAGAGAGAGAGAATTGAGAAAAATCGTTGTTTAAATTCTGTGCGCAGGAAGAAGTTAAGGAGCTCATGTTGAGAATGAAATTAGGATTTGATCAAGGCTCTCCTTGGCATTCTTGCCCACGTCTCCTAACTGTAGATTCCATTACGGGCGGAGGGCGCAGAAAATTGGTCTTAACCGGGAATTTTTATTAAAAAGTGAAAATGAGCCTCAGAAGCAAAACGTACTCATCAAACACACACACACACGCACACACTCACTAGAAGCACACACTCTCTCTCTCTCTCTCTCTCTCTCTCTCTCTCTCTCTCTCTCTCTCTCTCTCTCTCTCTCTCCCCCTCCCTCCCACACTACCACACACTCTCTCCCACACACATACTGGAGCCACCTAAGGCTAAAGCTGTTTCTCAGGGTTACAGAATGAGCTTTCTTTCCTGCGCTCCTTGTGGAGTCTGATCTGTTAACACTTTGATGAAAACAGGCAAACGCAGTAATCCTCAGAAGGTGCCATGTTTTTTTTTTGTTTTTTTTTAAATCCATCCAGAATCAGTGATTTGCGCTTGTATTGCTTTGTACTCCGCACCTTCGCTCATTTGTGCCGATGCACTCAAAAGGTCATGGCCAACGTTGTTTTTTGGACGAGGTTTTGGTGGCTTTTCTTGACTGGAGCTGCCTAGTAGAGGGCCCCACGTTTTTAACTGAAGCATTAATCATTTCCAGTGAAATCCTCATTTTAGGTTGTGGATTGAGTCGAGGGAATCACAAACTCTCTCTCTTCCTCTCTCGCTCTCATCACAGTGATTTTCTGCAGGCAGTTAAGCTTTCAGACATGCTAATATTGGAAGTAACAAACCGCGGGCCCGGGATAAATGAAATCTAATCAGATTCGTAATGGAAGAAATCAACGGCAAATCTTTCGCAAGTCATTTAGGGCAAGCCGCCGCCTGTGTAAACGCTCGTCCTCACATCGATTTACTTTGCCACACAAACACACTCTCCCTTCCTCTTGCACGTACACACACACACACACACACACACACACACACACACACACACACACACACAATTGCAAACACGGGCTGGGCAGAAGTGTTCTCTCTTCCATGCTGTTTTTGTTCCACCTTGAGCCTGAGATTTCATTATTTCATTTCTGCCCACACTGACAGGGGGAGTGAATCACGTTGACAGAGGCCGTCTAAAATATCCGACAGACAGACAGCCACACGCACACACACACACACACACACACACACACACACACACACACACACACACACACACAGTCACAGACAGACACATTCCCTGCGTGTATTTTTGGATGGTGGAGTGGGCCGGGAGGCGGCAGAAGCCGAGGAGGAGGAGATGTCGCCTGCGATCTTCTTCGTTGATCCGGGGGCTGCGAGCGAGCGCAGAGCTGCCGTTGGCCAGGGGCCAGCTGTGGCTCCTCGCTGTGGCAGCCACATGGGGCGGGAGCCCTGGTGCATTATGGGAGAAGGAGCGAGTGAGCGAGAGAAGGAGAGAGAGCGAGAACGAGAGAGAGAGAGAGAGAGAGAGAGAGAGAGAGAGAGAGAGAGAGAGAGAGAGAGAGAGAGAGAGAGAGAGAGAGAGAGAGAGAGAGAGAGAGAGAGAGAGAGAGAGAGACTGTTATCAGCCCATCCGGCAGATTCAGACTGCGCTCACGTGTTCATACACTGGGGATATGAAAACATTCATTACCACAAACAGTGTGTGTGTGTGCGTGTGTGTTTTCACACATACGAGTGTAGCTGTATGCCTGTTTCCATCCTTATTTCCATGTGTGTAGGGCAGGCCGAGTTACCCACCACAATCTAATCAAATCCTCTGTAGTAGATTTAGTTTGTTGAAGGATTCACAGCATCCTTTACTGATTGATAATGCTAAAGGCTACAGAATTTAGTCATGTTAACCAGTCTGTAATACGTGCTTCATTCTTTAGTATTGTTTGTATTATTTTGCTGCAGGATATGTTCTTATGTTTGCAGTGGCTTGGCTCATTTGATTTATGACTCCGTCTATGTGATTCAGTGTATTAGCTTTATAATTCAGCCTGTGCAAACTGTAAAAACCAAAGATTGTAGGAAGAGTGCTCCACTCTAGAATCTTTTGTAAAAACATTTGTCCCGTTTGTCCTTCAATCTTGGATCCCTACAGATTACAAAGAGTATTAAATATATTAGCGGTTAAAGTATGAACAGAGGAAGTGGTGAGATCTTAGTCAGCAGAAGCTCGCGCTCAGTGGTGCAGTCGTGTCCGACTCCAGCTCTCCATCATGAGTCAGGCCTGACAGGCCGAGTGTTGCATCACTTCCTCCAGTGCTACATCAAAACCCTGCACTTTGGCCAAGCAGGCAAGATCAAAGCCCACACTTAATATTGAAAAAGTCTTTGAGCTTTTGAGCACACAAGTTCAGCTGTAGTGTACTTGGCGAGATAGGGTCGTGTGTGTGTGTCTGTGTGCGTGTGTGTGTGTGTGTGTGAGAGAGAGTCATCTTCTCCGAGGCCAGAGTAGTGTGTAGGACTCTTGGTCTGTGGGTGTGATGGAGGCTGATTGGAGCAGGAAAAGCTTTTGAAGCAGCTTGTGTAATTACCTATAGCACTCAGGCTTCACGCGGTGCTATTTGACTGTCCGAACACTCGCCGTCAGTTCGGGCTCCTATGACTTTTTTTTTTTTTTCTCGCAGCAATTGTCCTCCACTTCACATGCCCCTCCACTCCTAGAGCTCAGCCGCTTTGGCCCATCATGCAGATTTGAATAGTCGAGTAGTTTTTTTTTTTTTTTGTCGCTGTTCAAATTGTGTGTAATGAGTACGACGCATCAGAGGAGTTGTCTATCATCCTGCTTTGACACTATGGAAGCAAACGACTAGAACTCTGAAAATGCTGATTTGAAATGATTCATCTGCTCTCCCTCCCTCGCATCCGTACTGCAGACGACGTGGCGTTTCCCACATCCCCCCACATCAGTCATCATTACGGTGATCTGCATCATCAGTCATTATGATCCCAGTTCAGCGTGCGCATTGTGATCCTGCATCAGCAGTGTTCAGGGCCGCTGATCTAGAAACAGTCTCGTTCCCCGGTCTGGTCTTTACCCTCGCTGCTGTCATTCTGTCTGATGCTATATCAGCAGAGCTGCTCCGAGGCGTCTGAGAGGTGATGCCTTAGGACTTTTTAGTTGGCCAAGTTTGTCAGTTGGCCACAAGCTATGAAAAGTTTTGGGCAATCTGTGTGTGTGTGTGTGTGTGTGTGTGTGTGTGTGTGTGTGTGTGTGTGTGTCTCTTTCAAAGATACGGAGGGAATGGGAAAGAGAGAGACGGGTTCTGTCATTAGTGGACCCATCAGGCTTGCTATCGGTTCTGCTCCAGATCGGTTTTGTCTGGTTCTGCACTGCTGGTTGTGTGTGTGTGTGTGTGTGTGTTTGTGTGTGTGAGAATAAAAAGCGTGCCAACATCCTGTCACCCAGCCTGGCTGTCTGCCTGCTCCTGCCCAGCCAGATCCAGATGGAAACGTTGGTGTGCGAAACTCTCAAGCATGTGTATTTGTGTGTGTGTGTGTGTGTGTGTGTGTTTGCCAGATTCCTGAAAAACAAACTTTGTTGTTTTCTGCATTTTTGTTGCTTCTTCACTGCTGCAACAAGCTTGCAACCAAGGAATTTTGCCAATGGGAATGATATTAAGTGTGTGTTTACGTTTGTGTTTGTGTCTTATGTCTGTTTGTCTATTTGTCTGTCTCCGTCTCTGTGTTTCTCTTCCTCTCTTCCTGACTGTGTCTGTGTGCCCAAGCAGTGTGAATTAGTCCACTATAGATCTATTCACATGGAGTTAGGAAAGAAAGATGATGCATGAAAATGAGGTGTGTTTTATTATCTGCGGACAATATGAAATTAGTGCAGGGGAATGGTATGAATGTTCAGTGTGTGTTTGTGTGTGTGTGTGTGTGTGTGTGTGTGTGTGTGTGTTGTTTGTGCATGTGTGTGTGTGTATTTGTTGTTTGGGTGTGTGTGTGTGTTGGTTGTGCGTATGTGTGTGTGTGTGTGTAAAAGCACAGTGCTCTGTGTGAGGGTGTGTGTCTCGCCAGGTCTGTTGTGCTTTGCTTGTTTCTTCGCTGCATTGGGGCTGTAAGTACATTTGTTGGTCTGAAGGCCGACTGAAGCCAGAGAGACTGCTGGACTCCAGAGTGTTGTGCCTGGCTCTAGTCAGAGGTGTGTGTGTGTGTGTGTGTGAGCGAGAGAAACAAAGAGTGTGTGCGAGGAGTTGTTTTTTGCGATGTGTGTTATGTTACCAGATTCTGCCCAGACCTGGTTTGAACTCCAGGCTTTTGTATGTGGACTGCTGTAATTATTACCTGAAGGCTATTCTTTGTTTCCGTCAGTAGAGACTGATACCTTACAGTGTGCACCTTTGTGTGTGGCCGTGTGTGTCTGTGTGTATGTGTATTTGTATAGTGAGGTGAAATGCTTTTTGTGTGGGATTGTGTATGGCCAGGAGGAATTCTGTGTGTGAATGTGAGTGTCCATACCCCATTTTTTGTTTATTTTTGGGAGAATGGATGGACTTCTATGTGCATATTTTTTGGTACTGACCGTGTGTGTGTGTGTGTGTGTGTGCATGTGCACGCAGCCCTGAGAGCTTGTGTATGACCATGAGGCGCTTCATGAAGTGTGTGTGTGTTGAGTTTGTGTGTGTATTCCTTGACCGTGGTGTTGTTGCTAAGGCCTACGGCAGCAGTACAGGGAGTGTCAGGAGCTGTTGTCTCTCTACCAGCAGTACCTCTCCCAGCAGCAGGAAAAACTCAACCAGTCCATCGCTCAGCTCAACCAGACCCGCTCACAAACCAAGGTACAGTGTGTGTGTATGTGTGTGTGAGAGAGTGTGTGTCTTGTGTCAGAATAATGATTTTGCTTTTAATGTAGTTTTTGTTTTTGGCTGTCCAGGCTTCGGTTCATAGCAACTATGCTTTCTGTAAATAGACTGCTGACAAGCAGATCATAATTGCAATTCCAGGTTAAAGCCATCAACACTGATCTGTTGTCTTTGTAAAGGGACAAGACTAGCAACTGCTTGAATTTGCTCCTTGCACAAAACATTCTATAATGCTCTTTCCGTATCGCTGGTTATCATTGGCCTCAGTCACTGAGATAAAACACCGGTAATCACTTTAGAATTTGAGCAAAAAATATTTTAAATCAATGATTATATGGCTACCATTCAAGTTAGTGGTTTCTTTTTGACTACCACCATATAGGATTGACGGACTGGTCAGCTAAGGATTGACGGACTGGTCAGCTAACATCCGAATGCAAACTTACGTTTGAGTTTTCTTTTATCATGATTGTTATGCAGCCAATGTAAATGGAAATAAGTGAGCATTATTGAAAATGATAATGTGCAAGGAGTCCTTTGGTAGAACTCCAAAGTTAGAGGTAGTTTTGAAATGACTGTCTGGAGAAG
The DNA here is from genome assembly GCA_027497455.2 of Sardinella longiceps. Taxonomy (NCBI): domain Eukaryota; kingdom Metazoa; phylum Chordata; class Actinopteri; order Clupeiformes; family Clupeidae; genus Sardinella; species Sardinella longiceps. Next base: position 21,355,988 of record JAODXP020000008.1, on the reverse strand, counting down.
GAAATGGTCCCTGTCCTTCTCTAGGTCATGTAGAGAAGACCATGTGGGGTCCCCTAATATTTAGCAGCCCTGCTACATGTGCTCCTCCCTCCTCACTCTAATGAATTTGAGCTTGATGAATAAAGTACCATCCTATCATATCCTCCTAATCCAGCATGCAGAAGTCCTACTGCATCTTTTTTTCACATTCACTCCCTTTGCAGAGAGAGAGGTCTCTCGTCTACTTACATGCACCCACCCGTCTACAGTATATGCCCGCTGGACCCCAGTCCAAGTCATCTCCAACAATTGATGGCTAATTCTTTAGCACCACATCCAAAGACTCAGTCAGGACTTTGGGCAGTCAGGAAACAGGTTTATTCTTGGTAGACTATGATGCTGGAAAAGGAGACAGGGGTTTCACTGAAGATACTGCCATATCTCTGACCAACAGAGACAAACGTCAACCTATATACCATGCAGAAAGCTAAGTATTTGTCACAGGAGTTTGCCTCTGTGGGGGTCCCAGCCATTCGGGCAGGAAGGTAGGCCTACTTTGCATATAGTCAAATATCATGCCGTCAGCAACAATAGGAACACAGGAACCTCTTATCTGGTCACCCCGCCCCTCCAAGTCTAGGTACCGCATCAGCGTGATGTTTACAAACCAATACAACAAGGGAATGGAACAAGATACACACAAATGATGCATACAGTATGCATTATACAGCAGGAAAACGGCAATATCCGATTCCATCACAATCCATAGTCCTACAGTCTCAGCAGCAGTCACATATTGCATACATCACCTGCTGCTTTAAAACAAGCCTTTGCTTGCTCTCTCTCAAGTGGAGAGCTATCCACTGGTCTCTCTCCTCCTGTTCTTATTTGACTCCAGACCCCCCTCTCAGTCTTTTGACTGATCTGAGATATTATATGTCTTTAAGTCAGAATGTGGAATTGTGCTGAGGTCAGAAGTTTTGTTCTGCTATTCCTATGGTTTTACTGTTTAGCTCTTAAGCGGTATCACCACCTTTTTGCCAAACACTCCCCAGAGCCATCTAACCAAACCTCCCCCCTCCCACCACCCTCCTCTTTCAAATCCTTTGCCAGCTCATTAATTAATGGCAACCACCCTTACTACAGAATGAGGCCTTTGGGTGATCCATAGGCAGGGTCCTCAGTCGACTCCGCAGTCTCATTACCCAGCAGTTGTGCTCCAGCAAGGCTATGCATCCTCGTTGGCTGGATGGAGCCAGAGGAGGACTGGAGCGGGAGGGAGGACGGGAGCGAGGGAGAGAGCGGCCTGTCCTTACGGGATCCTTGAGTTTGACTAATGCACGCTTGCCCGACCCTTGACCCTCTCCTGAATTAGTCATTGCTACCGCTGTCATGACGATAGCGGAGGCTCCCCAGTGTGTGTGTGTTACTCGCTGCGTTGGCCTTGTATGGACGCGGCAGGACCCTGCTTACTGTCTCTTTAGTGCGTGCGTGTGTGTGTGTGTGTGAGAGAGAGAGAAAGAAAGAGAGAATTATTGTGAGGTTTGAGAGGTGAAGATCAGTTTCTGTAGTTAAGAATTCTTTTCTCCTTTTCTGTCCTCTGTTTGACTATCTGTCTCTCTTTCTTTGCTGTGGTCTCCCTCTGCTCTTGCCTTTCCTGTCCTCTCCTTTTCTCCTTGCCCTTACGTGTGAGATCAATCTTTTTTTTTGCTTCTACCTTTTCCTCTCTCCCACTTTTCCTTCCTCTCTCCTTTTCCTTTTCAATGTATTTCCTTTTTCTTCCCTGTGAGTGTCCTGCATGTTCACTCCTTCTCTCTCCTCCATCACTCTCTCTGATAGGTTGGCCATGTTGGTTGCTTGGCTTCTTTAAGGCAATGCTGTGTAGGATTGAATATTAGTTTGATAATAATGATTTCAATTGTTCAAGGTTAAAACAGTCTTTGCTTTTGTGTGTTTCTCCACAGGTCTCCAGAAGTGAGCGGTCAAGCCGCCGTTCTCGCTCTGCGAAGACCGGGCCTTTGGACGGTTCCTATCTGGACCTCCCCTCTCCAAGGGAAACCCCCAATCACAGCGCCACTGCCCCCGTGGCCCACGCCCGATCCCTGCTGGCCAATCACGGCCGTGCCCCGGCCACCCCCACTCCTCCCACAGCCGCCCCGCTTTCCTCCGCTGAGTCCTCGTACACCAGTGACCCCAAGCCCAGGTCTGCCACTCGGCCCAAGAGAGAACGACTCCACAACAACCACTCGGGGCCTGTAGCCGCTGAGCCCCGGGGCGGGCGAGAGAGTGGGTCAGAGAGAGGGGGGTGGCGGGAAGGAGAGGGAGGGAAAGCAGCGGTGGCGCCCCCTCCAGGCTGGGAGGACTGGGAGGAGCGTCGGCGGCTCCTGGTGGAGCAGAAGAAGCAGCTGGAGGAGGAGAGGGAGCGGCTGCAGCAGAGGCTGGCCCTGCAGGAGGAGAGGCTCAGCCAGCAGCTCCAGCAGACACGCCTGCTCAACGACGGGTACGCACACACACACACACACACACACACACACACATACTTACACACACATGTGAACTGCTCACCAGCAGCTCAGTTAGCAGTGCCAGCTGAAAGAAAGATGATGGCTTACTCTCACATAAATATACTCCTCTGTGTTTGATTACATTCATACACACACACACACTCACTCACTCACTCACTCACTCACACACACGTGCACAAATGTATGCCAATGCTAAAATACTTATATGACCAGAGGAAACATCCCAGGTAGATGCTTAATTAACAGCAGGAAGTGTAACACATACTAGCACGCTACCTGCTGTTGTGCACATACTGTACACACACACACACACACACACACACACACACACACACACACTTCAGCTCATGTCATATGAATCACATGCAGCTCATCAGTGAATGCACCCCCATGCAAACCCAGTCCGACACAAATGCACACCCATCTCCACGCTATGTAGAACGCACAGAAAAACATGCTTCCACATGTCATGCTGCACAGCTTCTTTCCAGCAGAAAGCACTTGCATTAGCACCACCGACTGGAACAAGAAGCAGCATGGGGCCCTCTCCGCTGACAACGTTCTCTCTCCCCCTCCCTCCCTCCCTCCCTCCCTCCCTCTGTCATTCCCTCGTTTAGGCTTCAGCAGGCAGAAGCTGCTGGAACAGAGAAGCCTCTTCCCAATGGCAGCCTCCTGGTCCAGCCCCCTCTGGTCAATGGCTGTGGACACAGGTAAGCATCACAGAGCTTCACCTCGATAGAATGCCCAAAGAAAACTTCTCGTGTCTTCAGTGGTCAGTTTACTTAAGGAGAATCAGTGGGTGGTAGAGGATAGGTGTGAATTGCCCCATTTGAGAAGAACAAAGGCAACTAATTAGCATCAGGGTCTTATCAGGCCAAAATAAGGATGCAACCTACCGCATCCAAATTCTTACTCAAGGAAATGAGTTGCCATTTAAGTTGGATTAATCATGATTAATCACAAAAAAAAATGTTGTTATAAAAATCTGTTTATTTTGTAATTGTTTGACAGCACTAATGTATAGATATTATTAAAGACACATTTCATCATTGTACCTCATCAGAATAAGCAATAAGCACTGCCCTAGTTGTCATTGAGTTGTGGAACTGAGCATGGCAGACAACTTTTTCTTTTTTTGTAAATCATCATCAACCTCATCATTCAACATTTTGGCGCATCTGAATACATCTAGATTTTCTTGTCATTTGTTAATTTTCATGACCTGAAAGATTTCAAGACTTTCATGCGGGGATATAATGTACCAGTATGTTAGTTCAAATTGCATACTTTTTTCCCTTAAGCTGTTCATGGTAACCAATTTTCACTGTGGTGTAAATGAATCTCTCAATTTGAGAACATGAATCCATGCATCATCTACTTAACTTTCCTCTGAAATTATTTCTCCTGATGTAGAAGGAATACAGCCGGCACTTGGAGAAAAAGGGGAATTGAGCAGATTCATATCAAACCATGCTCGGAAAGTTGAAAAGATAGTCGAATAGCATTTTGAGTCCAGCTGGAATTGGCTATCTGCAAAACTCAGTTCAAGGACTTAGGAAAGATAAACTTCAAGGTGCCTGGCCAAAAGTTGGCAACAAAAATCTTGCTTCAAGTCCAAATTATTACTTTAAATCAAAAATGTATTTTTGCAAGTCTACGCTCTGCCTGTATGTTCTCAAGTAGGAGTTTGCAAATTAGATTAGATTGATATATTGATTACATGCAGATGTGAGTTGCTGTTAAAAGAACAACGCAGAAAATCACAGTCACAGTCATTGTATGTGCAGATCTATAAAAATGCAGTAAACATTTAAAATGGTCATACATACTGCATAATAACAGTTAATGTTGACTTGTACAGTTAATGTTTTTTATTTGACAAATCAAATATAAGAAATCATGAAAACATGGAATTACTGTGGACATTTCATAAGCATATTTGAAATTGATCCAAAGTATACATGCTGTATTTGATATAAAATTTTCATAAATGATCAGTATCAACAACATGTTTTGCTTCCACTTGTGTCTGGGTATGTGTGTATAACAGTGATAAGAGAGGACATGCATCCCGCCTGGAAGGTGTAGCTGATGTTCCAAAAAGTGAGGTTTCTCTCCCTGAAGATCCAGTACCCGCCAAACATCTCAAACATACCTCACAAGGTAATGTTCTCACACACACACACACACACACACACACACACACACACACACACACACACACACAGTACCTGTCAAACATCTCAAACACACCTCACAAGGTAATGTTCTCATATTGACACGCACACACACACACACACACAAATGTTGCTCTGTGTCATATGATAGATTTAGCTGTGACTGTGGTTTCTATTCAGATGTATCTGTACAATGAATTTCAACTTCCCTTGGTCCTCCATCTCCATGTCCTGTCTGCATGGGTCCTGTACACCTGTGCCCTCTCTCTCTCTCCCCCTCAGAGCCCCCACCCCTGACCAAAAAGGACATGGCCACCTCTCCTGCTGTCCCTCAGAGTGCCCCCCTCATGCCCTCCCTGGCCCCTGCCATGCCCCCCTGCCTCCCCTGTACCCCGCACCAGCCCCGTCGTGCCAGGTGAGTCACTCTTGACACCTCCCTTGCCCTCCCTTCATCTCTCGCTCTCTCTTTCTTTTCTTTTTTTTTTATAACAGTAGAGCAAAAACAAATAGCAAAATGCTACTGCTTTGGAAACAGAGATCCTCAAAACACGGCATTGTAACAGTCAAGGGTGACTGCTTCTTTAAACGAGTAGACAACGTGGTACCTAAACTAAATATATGCCAAGTCTGCTGCTGCTCACCACACATGGACACAAATCCAAAGCTTGCAAAAGTAAATTGATTCTCTGTGTAACAAAAAAATTAACATCACTATGGTTCTTTTTTCATACAAATCATTAAAGGGAAAAACTGTACTCTTCTTCCCCATTCACAAAGTTGGATCTCCAAACTGGTGAAGTGAGACCTGCAGTGTGTTTTGCCTGGAGCTTGCATTGAGCCAGCTGGCTTCCCTCGTTATCTCTACCTTAGTTCCGTTGCACTAATTAGCAAATTCAGGCAGCTGATTTATAATGCTGGGGAAGACTTTGACTTGCTAAACTCGCACCGGAGGTGCAGTCCCTGTCCAATTTAATACATCTCTCCCAGGTCAGCGGCAGAGGGCTCTGAACTCTCTCAAAAGCAGTGAGATGACCCCTCTTCTGATCAGGCAGCTCCTTTGTTGAATAGTATGAAATATTTATTTATTATTTTTTTAAAAGCACAGTAAGATGGTCTTGTCTCTTTGCCTGTAGATTTTTTCTACTTTGCCGCTCCTGTATTGTTTTCATGGGACATTTTATTTATTTATTTATTTATTTATTTGAAAAACAAAAGCTCCACACCCGTCCCACTCAGTGTGTCTGGACCCTGAGCCACGAGCTCAAAACAGTGTTCTCTCACCAACATTGTTTAGTGAGCCTGCCATGTGATGAGAGATATTCGTGTGTGTGTGTGTGTGTGTGTGTGTGTGTGTGTGTGCGTGTGCGCGTGTGTGTGTGTGTGTGTGTGTGTGTGTGTGTGTGTGTGTGAGTGTGTGTGCGCGCGTGTGTGTACACAGACAGACACCCCAGGAGGAGGCACACTGTCTCCCCACCAATCCCTTCCCTCTCCCTCTGTTTTGGTCCCTCTCTCCCCTCTGTTTCTGTGTCTTCTCGCAGTGTGCTAGGCACAGGCGCTAATTGTATTTAGAGTGCCACAGCTTCCGTCACAGATGCAGCGCCCGCACAAAGAAAGGAGGGAACCAGAGAAAGAGAGTGCTGGAACTGTTAGAGAATAAATGATGTGTTTTTGTCTGTTCAAAGGAGGAAAGAAAGAGGGAGCGAGAGATGAAGAGAGAGAGAGGGAGAGAGACTGCATTTATTGAGGGAGTGTGTGTGTGTGTGTGGGTGTGTGTGTGTGTGTGTGTGAGTGTGTGTGAGGGCATGAGGGCTGGGGTAGAGAAATAGAGGGAAGGGTGCGACGAGTTAAATGAAGATTTTTTTTTTTTTCCGTTCTCCTCTTCTGCGGGCCCAACTCCGAAGCTGACAGGAGCCAAGCTGGGCTGCATTAGCCTGCCTGGCAGGAGCCTGCCCACCTCACCCTCTCTCCCAGTAATGAGAAAAGAGAGGGATGGGGAGCGAGGGAAGAAGGGAGGGAGGGAGGGACAGAGAGTAGAGAATGAATCCCTGACCGCTTGCATGAGGGAAGAAGGGAAATTCATTCGTTTTCTGCCCAGAAAGGCGTTTAATGAGACATCTTGTCGTCTTATTCATGCAAGAGTATTTCTTTCCTTTGTTTTAAGTGTGTGTGTGGTGTGTGTGTGTGTGTGTGTGTGTGTGTGTGTGTGTGTGTGTGTGTGTGTGTGTGTGTGTGTGTATTTGAGTGGGTGTGTGTCTATGAGAGAACGTAAATGCGTGAGCTGCATAAAAGGAGAGGAATGCTCATTATTTGTGTCACATTTGTGAAAAAAAGCCCTTCCCATTTGTATATTTTTGTAAAGCAAAAAAGAATTTGAATTCCTCCCTACTTTTCTCCGGAATATTAATTGACTCATCTGTCCTCCATTTACAAGACATTCTTTGATACCTTCCTCTTCTGGAGTAAGTAACAGAGACGGCTGCTCTATTATTGTTGTTTAGAAACGCTTCATCAAGGCAGGTTGTAATATTCAGGCACATGCACGTGAATGTTTCGGATTATTTTGAAATCAAACGTCATCATTAAAATCAAAACAAGGGCAAATAGATTTATTTAATAGTAAGGCTAATTGTTGATTTTGGCATTGACAATAGTTAATAGCGGTGCGTGTGACAGTCAATTTTTTTAACCCAACTCCCAATGGCTGGTAAGACCTGATCATTTACTGGCCATTGAAAAAAGTTCAGATAGGATGATGGCTTTTAGATCTACAACTTTACTTTTCTTTTAAGCTACCCTGTAACAAAAGGCATGTTAATACAAGCTACTGTTATTCAAAATAATTGATTTCATAGCAGATAATGTCTGTTGCTAACAGGTTAACAGTTGCAACATTACGCAAGGGTTCAGCATTGCGATTGGCCGGTGCTGTGTGTGGCTGCATAGATCAGAAGGCAAATTTAGCCTCACAGAGTAAAGACACTCCACCAATATTTCACTGTACAGATTCCCTAAATAGACATCTCTCTCGTTTGTGTTGACACAAAACTGACGACACATTGAAAGAAGTCAGTAGAAGTTCAAAAAGTAGATACAGTAGTTACTGCTAAACAGAAGTCCACAGGCCGAGTGCCACAGATAATCACACCAGTGTGGGTATTCAGCACAGCAGCACGACTTTGAATGTGGTATTGCTCTTTTACAACAGTCATTTTGCCAACTATCAAAACTACTGTTAAGTTTTCATTTCTCTTTGGTCGTCTTCCACCCATCTTCCACTTAGCTTAATTTTGCATCTTCAGTTCCCAAATAGCAGTTCAAGGCCTGGGATTGTCTGCATTTCTAATGCTAAGCTCCATGTTCACAGTACTAAATGAAGACGTTTTCTCTGGAGATAATCACGGCTCTCTCGCTTTGAATGATTGAATGATCTGTAGAGCGATTATTAGCTGTGAAGAGCCCCATGGAATGTCGTCCAATCAAATTACTTGGTCGGAAGTAACTGTTGTACTCACTGTTAGTCTATGTTGTACCAAATTCTCATACTAGCACTAGTAAACGTCAAGCAACAGGGCTATGGGTTGTTTCACTCTAGATAATCCCTTTCAGAACTAGCCTGGCGAATGCCAAACTAAAATCACAAGTGATATTTAGTCTGGAGACCTACCTATTGCATTTCTCGTAGCGGAAGCATCGTTTACGATTGTCCAGAGCCGTTTATTGGGCGCTACGAAGGTGAAATGGAATAAGCGAGCAAAGGAGCATGGGAACTCCCAGGCTATTTCAGTACAGCACTAATAAAACTTAGTTTTTGGTTACTGTTACTTTTAGGCAGGGGTTAAAGTGGGTGGTTAACGCGGGGGTACGCAGTACCGGCACCTCAGATAAATGAACAATATCATTCCATTCTTCTTCTATATATTTTTCTTTGTTTGTGTCGACACAAAATATGAGAGTTCCCCCTCCTGCCAAATCCCACTTTAACCACTGCTTGTAGGGAATGTAATGCATGACCATGCTCATTGGCCTATACCAAATACACTACCAATGACTACTGTAGTGCTACATATCTGATCATTTGTAAAAATGAAGTGTGTGTGTGTGTGTGTGTGTGTGTGTGTGTGTGTGTGTGTGTGTGTGTGTGTGTGTGTGTGTGTGTGTGTGTGTGTGTTTGAATTGGTGTATCAGTGATTTTGATGGCTTATTGATGTGTACTTGAATGCCTGTAACTGTATGTAGAAGATGAGTGTATCATTCTGCGCAGGCATTTGTTTAAATATTCATTTGATTCTTTCATTTATTTATCCAAGTGTTAATTATTCACTTGGTGTGGGCCAAACTGTTAACGTGTTGTGTGTGTTTTGATACAAATACGGCTTAATGAGCAGAGATGGGGACAGAGGGGGATCAGTAACATCAAATGTTGAAAGCCTCATGCATAAATGATTTTAAGTTTTTCCAGTGGAGGTTGCGTACATTTTGCTTTTTAGCCACAGTGTTATCTGTCTAGGCATCTTTTCCCCTCTTTTGCAGTCTCTCCCTCTCCCCCGAGAGAGAGAAGCAGGAAAGTCTCGCCCTGACCTTTTGCTTGCCTCGCTCTCATCTTTCTCATCACTTCTGCCTCTGTCGTTCCACTCTCTTGCACTCTCTATCCTTCGCCGTGCCTCTCTTTCCTCTCCCCCCTCTTCCTTCGCTCCACTCCTGTCTACCTGCCTTTTTTTCTTTCTTTTTTCCCCTCTCTTGCTCTCTCTCTCTCTCTCTCTCTCTCTCTCTCTCTCTCTCTCTCTCTCTCTCTCTCTCTCTCTCACTCTGTCCCCTCCCCCTTTCTACATCCTGTCTTCCCCCTTTCGCTCTCTCTCTCTCTCTCTCTCTCTCTCTCTCTCTCTCTCAGGTGCTTAGGTGATGCATGGCTCTTGGTAGCGTGATGTGCGGAGCACACAGGCCTCCCGCATGGGGGCATAAATATTTGATTGGAGTCCAGCATCCAGGCCTCCCCCTCCCCATTCTCATTTGTGCTAATCAATGAACTGTGTCATTTTAAAGGCTTTATTTTTTTCTCAGACAACCTCAAGTGTGTGTGTGTGTGTGTGTGTGTGTGTGTGTGTGTGTGTGTGTGCGAGAGCGAGAGAGAGAGCGAGCGAGAGCGAGCGAGAGAGAGATGAAAACAAAGGCCAGTATAATCTTCTGATTTCTTTTGTTGTCTGTATGGATAGATGTTTAAAGAAAACATTGTCACATAGTCAGCTAAAAGTGATCCAAGTCCGATTTCCTCAGATCGCCTACAAGCCTCTTTCATATGTTGATATATGTTCTTGTCACTGCAGTCCAAACAAACAGACAGTACAATTGTGAACAAATGCGTGTCTGCATAAGAAAATTCAGAAGTTAGTTACCCACACCATCAATGCCTGCACGCCACAGAAGAGAGCCAGGAGAAATTAAAAACACTGCTTTGTATTTTCAGAGTTTGTACTGAAAAGACTGAAAGCTTATTTCAGTAAGCTACATTGTCAAATTTAGGTGTGTGTTTTTTTTCCCATCCCGGAAATACCCAATTAAGAATAGGAGCAGGTAAAAAATTGTAGGCTGTGAGTTTTTTGTTTAGTTCCTCCTAGATGAGGTGATTCAGTAGCATAGAAATCTAGACGTACTCTAGCGGTGGCAAATAGATTTGCTCAGCCAGTACGTCTAGTAGCAAGCCATAGGGAATTTGATTGGACTAGTGAATTGCCCATGTAAACAATGTTTTCCCAGAAGTGTGTACTCCATTAGGCCTAGGCTACATGTATGCAGGGGAATCAGAGATGGTGACATATCCAGTGCAGTAGCCTGCATGGAGACTTTTTTCAGAGGGCAAAGCTGGCCCAAAGTGAGGGTTGAAACAGATAAATGTCCCATCATTACATTATCAAAATGCATTGTCCTCACACTGGAATTATGCTGCCCGGCTTAGGTCCCTGGCTCTAAAATCTGCCTCATTCATTTGTAATTGAAGAGCTTTGCATTACAATATGAACATAAAAAAGGCAACAAATGTATGTTTCTTTTTAAAGAAATTATGAATTTGATTATAAAGAACAATAAAAAAAATTAGATTTGTCCAAAGATTCGTTTTAAGAAAATTAGCCTTGTTGGTGGCAGCACTATAATTTAGTGGTAGTCAACATATGTGTAGTTCTTTAAGTAGACATGGCAGTTTGTATGACACAGTGGATAGATGGGTTGAAAGCAAATTAACGATGTAGATCCCCAGTGTGCAATTACAGTAAAAAAAGAATTGAGTTGGATCCAACCAGGAGTAGAGAAGAGCGCATGCAT
>JAODXP020000008.1:21324992-21339992 GCA_027497455.2 Sardinella longiceps | reverse complement strand
ACAGAATAATGTTACACTGGTACCTCAACTTGCAAAATGAGCAGTCTGCAGGAACGCTGTAGAAGGGCTGGCTAATTGAAACTGTAAGTTCATAACATTCCAGTTCCAAGAGGAATGGAACACAAAGTACATTTTCTTAGACCCTCTCAAATGGTCTTTTACTCTCCAGACACTCCTTAATGTTTAAGACTACTTATGTTTATGTTATGTTTCTTCAGTCTTGTCTATACGTTTTATGTGTGCTTTTAACTGCTTTGTGTTGCACTTTGTGCATTAGATAAATAAATACTACTTCTACCACCACTACTACTTAATTCTTACTACTCAATGCTCCATCTGTAGCCTTAGGTGGCCATCATGTCGTAGACTTTGCGACTCGACAGGTTTTAGTCCCAATATGTAGGATATTTAAAAACACTAGCTCCACAATCAGGTTTGTGTGAAATGTCTTTGTTGTGTAGGGGTGCTGTGTAAATGAAGTGTCTGTGTTGTCTTGTGATTTTCGGCAGTCCCAATTCGTCTCTGATGGAGCTGCTGGAGATCTTCAGTCCCGTGTCTCTGGTGGAGTGTCCTGTTCCCCGAGGCCCCACCAGTGCCCTCCGGCCCCCCCGCCACGGCCTCCACTCCCCAGCCTCACGCTCCTGTCTGCACCCCCAGGACCCTGAGGAGAGCCAGATTCTGGAGGACATCTTCTTCATCTGCTAAGCGTTGCACTGTGCACACACGCAGATACAGGCCAATACACAGACTTACACACACACACATAGACTTAGACACACACTCACACATGCGCGAACACACACACACACACACACACTTGAAAAGAAGGCTCAGTGTAGATACTGTAACCTTTGATAACCACTGCAAAGCTCTGCCAAAAGTCTCAGTGAACGGTTTTGACTTAAGCGTGGCCTAGAAGTGCCATTGGCATAAGCCCCAGTGTCTGCTGTCTGTGTGGGGAGACGCATGGGAAGAGCAGACAGTGTGGAAGTTCAGACGAACCCAAAGAAGGACGGTGAGAGACAAGAAAGATGGGGATGGAAGTGTTGCCTTGTCACCTAGTGCTGATGAAGGAGTGTCTAGCTAGTGTGTACGTATGCTGTCTTTCAAGGGAACCAATCAGTTACTTGGATAGGTATCACTCAGAAGGAATTAATGGAATGATGTTAGAGAATTCTCTCTCAAACACACACACCACTTAAATTTAGATGTCATGTGTTGTCTTACTGGCATTTCTAAACGCCTTCTTGCAGTGTCTTACTTTCCCAAATCATGTTGTGATGCTTTATTTTAATGCCTTTTTTACGTGTGTTTTTAAATTTAACATAATAAACTGTATTTATATTAGTCCTCTTGAGTATGTATTAAATAATTCAGCTCCTTTAAGATTTTTTCCCCTTCAAATCCAAAGTTCTAAGCAAACACTGCTCTTTAACTTATGACTTACTAAATGAGCGCTAACCTCTTTTAAATAGATCAGTGCAACCATAGATCTCGCCCTCACACACACACACACACACACACACACACACACACTACTTAAATACATACACAAACTTATACACATGCAGACGAGTCAGCTATTGGCTGTGAATCTTAAGTAGTGCATTAGTAAGTAATCTGCTCCTCATTTCCATGATAACGTGTGTGTAGGGGCAGAGTTGTCAGGAGGCAGTTGCCACGGTCGCTTTAGCTGAGTGACAAACACTTGCCCAGAGCGCAGACACACACCAGACGGGGTCACTAGCGTTTACAAACGAAGACCCTGAAGGGCCATCTTCCCTAATGAAGTCATTACAGTGGATTGAACATTAACTATTGATCTAGACTCTCTTGAACTCATCAGGGCACCTGTTTGCAAATGGTTGGTGTAGTTTATCGGTGTCAATTATGTTAAAATGTAAAAAAAAAATTAAAGGAAAGGAAATCATAGGACATGTGATAGAGTACATGGTAGAGAATTTTTCATAGCTGCTTTGGACAGATTCTAACCAGGTTGAGACCATACTAAAACATGATATGATCAGACTGGCAGTCACGGATTGGCTGCCGCAAGCAGAGTCATTGTTTACATGCAATAACTTTTGCCTCTCCGGTCTAGTTAACTTTCAAAGTCATTTGGTTATTCTTTGTCAAATCAAAAATTTCAATTGTATTGTTGGTTAAGAGCCTATTTAAGAAAGCAAAGGGGACACACTGTGTGGTAGATGGGTTACTGTAGGTGAAATGAACAATTATTGCCACTAGGGCTGGTCGATATGGCTGAAAACTCTATCACGATATACGCTCAGTATATTGGTCGATATTGATAATTGTTGATTTTTTTTGATGACGTATTTAAAAGGGCCCAGGTGCGCAAAACACCTTAAATTTTATTATATTTTTTTAGGTTTATATTTTATTTTTAATATAGAGTTATTACATTAAATGGCAGCACTGTCACGTTTAAATATATGGTAAAATATAGTGTTTGAGCACAATGTTGTTTCGGGGTTGAATTCTGCTATGAAGTAGCCTATTATTTTAGGGTTCTTTTAAACTCCTGAATTAGCCCATTCTCTCCCTTAAATAAAACTAGTAGTCAAAAAAAAATTATTTAAGAGGAGAGGTCTAATGTCTCTCCCACACTGAAATATAAACTGAATAAATAGGCCTACCCATACATAAAGGAAATTCATATTTTAACTAAAATATGCTATATTATTCTTCTATCAAATAGGCCAATCAGAGAGGGGCTTTGTATAGTTTACCTTGTAGCCTATGTGGCTCCTGTTCTGAAGCAGACTCGTTAGCATAATGTGACTTCAAAACGAAGTTTGTTTTGGTACACTGATATGCCTTTCACTTCACATAAGGCTACTTGATAACATGGATTACTTAAGTGAGTTTGATTAAGGTAAGATTGCAAAATCATTCATGTCTATCGCGATTCATATTGCTATCGTTTTATCGCCCAGCCCTGATTGCCACACTCTTAAATTTGAGAGGCTCTTTAAATCCTATAGCCTATAATTTCTATAATCTTATTTCCGACATTCTGGTCTTATATTCAGTGAGTTGCATATCAAGCTTAACATTCAAACTTATAGGGGATAGGGACAGATATGATGAGAGTGAGAACTGATTTGATCAGTTGTGAATTTGGTATACATCACAACATTTTGTAGGTTGTGATGTAGCCTAGTTTACTTTGCCTTGTGCTAATTTATGCTGGCCAATAAGAATAAATAATATCTTACCCTTTCGTAAGGCTAGTTTATTGAAGGCTAGCCCGTTTGTGTGCTACCACTCACCTCACCCATCACCAACACACAGATTTGGTAACTATGGAAACAATGATGACCTGATGTGCAACTTTGGGGAAGGGGATGAGGTGCTTTATGCCATGTCATAACATCCTGGGCAGCAGCCAGATCATAAATATTGAGATCCTCAGTGCTGACAAGTTCTCCATCCTACACAATTCTATTTCTAGGATTTACAAAACAAACAGTTTTAGCATATCAATCCCACAGTGAGATTTAATAGCAATCATTCTGCATGTCAGTTGTTGTGTAACTTTTTCATCAACAACTTTTGTTTTGCTTTGAAAATGAGACTTGTGCATTCCCAGGAAATACTTCAACATTAACCCTGTAAATGTGGATATTCCGTTAATCTGAGAAGAACCATTAAACTGATAAATACACACACAGTGTACTGTATCGCTTCAATGCGTTCAAATAGGAAGAACAAACAGTGAATGTAAATGTCTTCTCACATTGGAGTTGGCTTACATTACATGGTACAGCCATGAAACTAAACAATCCATTAAATAAAAAGCCACTTTTGGCAATTCATGGGTTCTGCAGGAAAAAAAATTGAGTGATGCATCAGCACCCTCATGGATGACAATAAGGTCAGGAACTGTTTTCACTGCTCAATGTTACTCACCAAATGCTGACTCGCTGTTGCTCCCAAAATGTTGACCTAACTGTACCAGGCAATAGTATTTACAAGGAGACAAAGGCATTTAGTTTCCTTCAACTGAAACTGTAAGAGTTTTTGATGAACAGAGCTGATTGATCCTAAGAAGTCTTCATTGCGTAGTACACAAGTACACCATACTGTATACATCAAGTATAGCCTAGTACACACACACACACACACAGCAACTGCAAGTGACCTTTAGACAGAAATGAGAGGCCAGAGTTGGGATTATTGTAGACTGTGCTTTATTATTGGGCTAAGCGGAGACGCATCATTCAGTAAAATTACAAAAAAAGAGTCCAAGGACCACAGAAATGCACTGATTGGAGAAACGGCAGGAGCAGCTAAGCGCTCTGACCAATCAAAGTCCTGTACCAATTGTGATGAACCAATCCCACACCCAGCCTCACCATGATTGACAGGCAGGGACACAACACACAACACTCTGCCTTCCTCCACTGTGCTGAGAAAAAAAGATTGTTTCTGTGTCATTTGATTTTATTTGCTCATCAGTCTGCATGTTTCTTTGTTCGTGTTTCTTTCCTGCACATCAGACCAGTGGCTTGTTTGAGATCAGAAGTAACATTTGCCCAAAAAATGTGATAGACCAAATTTTTGCAATTTTTGAAAAGTGAATTGTAGGCTTTAGTTATTCTTTTTTTTATCATGATAGGAGTGGAACAATGTGTGTGTGTGTGTCTGTGGGGGAAAAACAGTAACAGCAAATTTCTGATCTACACACAGACAGTAGAACAGCAGAGCTGAGCAAAATGCAATGAAGAACAGCATTACGTGGGCGTATGGAACGTCCCCCAGTGAAATGATGACCCTGCCTCTGACCAATGCCTGTTTCATAATATAAAACATCTTCAAAAATATATTTTCCAAAAAAATGGCTTCCTTGTCAAAGCACAAACTCATAAACTTGTTAAAAATGCAATCTGTAATAAATAACCAAATAAATAAAATATACATGTTCATACATGCAGTCCATACACACACATACATACATACACACATACATACATATTCGCATTCACTCACTACAGGCAAAAGAAATAAATTAACATGTGAAAACAATACAACCATAGAAATTAAACAGAAATCAACAGAGCATGTAGGCATAACGGTTTCTCAACGCGTACAAACGCATGTTAAGTATTTCCATCTGATTGAACTGGATTCTCCCTTCATCTGCATTCACTACTCTCCACCTTTGCCCCCATGTCACAATCCTGTGGCCTCAATGTCCCCCTGCTTTCATTTAAAAGATTTTACCTTTTTTTGATAGTATTATCTTTTTTTTCTAATTTGTCTCATTTCATTATTTAAAGTGATTCATTTTCATCCAGTTCTCATAGATAGAAGAAAAGTCCTATAAAATATGCAAACCTATGTACAGAAGAAAAAGAGAGCCCCACCCCAAAAAAGAAACATTTACAGTATATTCACCAGTGTATGTATATATTTATATATTTATATTTATAATAAATCCTCTTCTGGTTTCTTGGTTGCCTGTTAACCACTATATTTCTCTGGACTGTTTATGCAAACAGTTGCAGCATTACTGATGGAGGTGGTGTGATAATAAGAAAGAAGCGAAAGAAGTTGTGAGGACGGCTTGTTTTGCCTTGATGGCATGCATGTCTCATGATGTAGGCTACAGCCATGTGATGGATGGCAGCCATTTTTTCAGATGCTTTACCATCAACGACTTTCCTCTTGTGGAGACACCTTAAAATACAGCAGGGAAATGCCTTCTGTATTCTGAGGAGAAGCAAGAATGTATCTTTCTATGTCTGCAATCAGTTTTAGTTTACGATTGGTAAGAATTTCTGCAGAGAAATAATTTCCTGCTTACAATAAGCTGGCAAATAGATTTTCGAATTGACTACGCACTTGATGATTTTTGAGGATTTGTCCTTTAATTGTTTTACAGTCAATTATAAACTGTATAATGTGGCAATTTGAGTAGGTACTAGGAGCATTATATTTGATATTAATAGGGTTCAATATTAGGGTCTGGAATGAAATAGGAAATTTCAGTCGGATCAACTAGAGGGATTTAGGAATAAAGCCTCCAGAATATTGATACCAATTTTATTTATGTAATGAAAATCACTGGCTGTAACCCACGCAATGAGACAGGTTTGTGATAAAACTCAAGTATGGTTTCAGCAGTGATACAGAGAGGCAGAATTAAAACAGAGATTACTGTCAGAGACAGGACTGAATGTAAAAAGGAAGTGAGTAAATAGACAGATCCTGTCATGCTTGTGAGGTATGAATGATGTGTGAGACATTCTTGGAGGCGATCTCTGCAATGTCACTCTGGCAGGAAAGTGTGAATCAGGAAGTGCAAGATGGAAGCCAATGAGAGGGGCTGATAGATGCAGGTGCTTAGAAACCTCTTGTCATCCTGTTCTTT
Organism: Sardinella longiceps; assembly: GCA_027497455.2. Lineage (NCBI taxonomy): Eukaryota > Metazoa > Chordata > Actinopteri > Clupeiformes > Clupeidae > Sardinella > Sardinella longiceps. The sequence continues at coordinate 21,333,595 of JAODXP020000008.1, read as the reverse complement.
CACAATCTAGACCATAGTTTGCAGGACCTTCGCGCACCTCCCCTTTTTCTTTGCAAACGCGGAAGCAGTCAGCCATGCAACACCTGCAAACCTCTAAGGTCCTCCTAAGCCATGCGTCAGGCAATGCTCAGTGGTCAGTGAAAGTCAAATTCGATTTTATGTGACCCCCTCCTCCACCCACCGTCAATAAATCCTTCCGATGTCATGCTGTGGAACTTCCCATAGACCCGAGCACAAAGCTTCCAGCCACTTCCCTCTTTTCGAGCTATGTGCTAATTTAGCTTCAAGCTAGTCCGGTGATGAGCACTTGGCTCCCTCACTGGGTGGCTCCTGTAAACATACTGCTTGGGTGGAATCTGTTGTAAATACCTTTTGTGAGCAAAAAACGGAACTTAATGCCCTGTTTGTGTTCAGTGTCACCTTAGGACTGTGCGACGGCTAAAAAAAGGCTCAAGGCTTTGAGTGTCAGGCGAGAGAATATCCTACATAAGATGCTAGCTAACTATTAGGCTTAATAATATTTTTTAAAATTCTCTTTGTTTTCTTTTTTTTCTATTTTTTTTATTTTTATTATTTTTTTGCAGCTCTGTTTGGACTACACCGTTGCCATAGCGGGCTTGACATCAAGTTAACGGAGGCTGCTAGTGACGCTAACGAACACAGTGTTTGCATGTCACGTTGTCAGGACAGTGCAGTACTGCCAACAACCTTAGCACACCCAGGAGAGACCCAAATGTTGATCATCACATCTGATTTCCAGCTTTTACAAGAGCACTGGTCGTGAGTTTGTGTGTGTGTGTGTGTGTGTGTGTGTGAGTGTGTGTGTACTGTATGCACTTGCAGTTTTTGTGTGTGACACCCTGTGTGTATTGTTTGTGTGTGTGTGTGCACGCATGTGTTTATTTCGTGTACGTCAAGTCTACTTGGCAAAAGAGGCAGATATGCTTAGGATATTGTGTAAAGTCTTTTCTCTCGAAAGGAAAGAAGTCGAAAAAAGGAGAAGTATCCTGATTCTCGAGCCTGACTCTCTTCAAGTCTTCTTAATAGGAAGAGGCCTTTTTGCGTTTTTTGTTTTTTTTTTCTTCTTTGAAGTAGCATATACAGGTATATACACATATAGTAATAATATACACACTTGTCCCGTGTGCGTTGGCATATATGTTGTCATCAGAGAGAGGAATGCCTGCTGAGTGGGAGCTGCCTGGTGTGTGACTCTTCCCAGGGTTAAGACCAAGCAGAGCAGTGCTTCAAACTCCAGCTAAAATCTACAAAAAAGTACAGCTCTACCTAATCGAATAGCCGTTTTCTAGATATATACACACATATATAAAATATATGCATATAAATACATATATGGGTTTCAGGATTAATATCCATGTATCCATATATATATATGTGAGTGTTATTGTACACGTCAGTATATATATGAATACATTTTTTTAGCTTGAATGTTTTCGCTATACATATATATCTATATGTACTGTAAATATAAAGGAGTTTGTATATTTCAAACCGTTTAGCGGTGGTTTCTTAACTACAAGGTTAGGATGTGCAGATATAAAAGGTAAGGCTGCGACAGCAACAACCCCCCCATGCACCCCCATCTCCTGGTCAGGAGGAGGAACAAAAAGAAAAGAAAAAAAAATAATCAAGAAGAGAAAAAATAAATACTTTTCATTTTTGTAGCAGTAAGTTGTAAACTAGCGAAGTGAGTGACCCTCCACAGGGTCATCTGAAATAGTTTTGCCAGTATTCAAAAGCATATCAGCAATATATATGTATGTTTTATACATATATTTATATAGTCTACTTATACATTTTTTTTTCTTTAAATACAACTCTTTGAACTGATTGGCACAGCGAAAGAGATGCAGTGGTCCGACATATGTTACAGCTATGAGTCTTTTAGCAGTAAAAAGGCTTGGTCTTTTGGTCCCTAAACAACTAAGGAATGACAGGTAAGTCTCCCAGGGGGACAGTTGCTGTTGCTCTGGCAACCGTGGCCCCTGGAAACGGACAGGCACTCCAAGATAAAGATGGCCATCCCAAAAAAAACGAAACAAAGTTTGTGTCCTGAATCGTCATCTCCTTCAAAAGGTTCCCTCTTTCTCCAAAAAGTTTTTTATTTTTTATTTTTTTTTATCATTGTCTTCAAGTTCTTCTAAAATTGTTAAAAAGAGTTTTTTTGTCTTTCAGTTTTCTCCTCACAAACCCCAAGAGTAAAAGTCTTTATCAGTTTTCTTAAAAGTTCATTTGTTTCTTGCTCTTTTTGTTCTTCCATTTTTTTTTCTTCATTATTATATCTAGTTATTTTTTTTACGCGATAATTCCATATGGTCCTATGAGATGGGTCCTCCCCAGGCAGATGGTGAAAGAGAAGGAAAGTCCAGGCCACACCCACAGCATCCTGGTTCTCAAGGGGTTAGTGAAAGGTCCATGTGGTCCAGCAATGGTGTCCACTCTAGGGGCCGGCTCTTCAGCATTCCAAGGTCAGCCCATCCCCACCTGAAGCTCAACTCCCCAGCAAAAAAAATCTGGTCCTTTTTTGTTTGTTGTTGTTTCTTTTGATGTCAACGTTTATTTTTTTTTTTCATGTTGTCAACGTGTGGTCCAGCTCTACAAAAACCTGAAAAACAATCAATCAATGAGTCAGCCTGTTGTTCCAACAGCAAAAACAAACAAACAAAAAACATGGATAAGTTAACGTTAACTCTCACGAGAAAAAATAGTACTTTGGACATTTATCGAGTACCGCTGATGTCAGTTGGCAAAACAGAAAGGTGTCCCTTGGATGGCTCAGTGACGATGTAACAGCGCGATAACTTCGCCGAGTTAAGGGCATCAGCCAGGCGAAATAAATGGCTCCGCACCGATCCTCCATCACTGAGATGGAGGGTGCAAAGCAGCGGGAGAGATATGAGACATACGCATGCCAGCCAGCAGATTCATGCCTCTGCACCTGCCGGGGCGTCTCTGGGGGAAAGACACCATAATGCTCTATACACCACAACTTTACATTAGCCTGCTGCCCTGTGCCAACTAGCACTACAACTACTTTTAGAGCTTTAAGAATTCTGTTAAAAAGGATGGAATACACATGTTCACAAACTTGCTGACTAATGCTAATATTTTTAAAAAGTAAGAATCTTAATGATGCTTAAGTTAAACGTTCTCTTTTGGGTAACACTTTAATTGAAAGGCTGAGTACATACCATATTCACACCAGCTGTCATAAATTGCTCACAAAGCATTCATGATTGTTTAAGAAGACATGACACAACATTCATCATACCCAACCTTTCATAAATATGGAAGGCAGAGGGGCAATATACGGTCTCTAATCAGCATCGGCATTTGTTTGTCACCTGATCATGTTTCATTTAAATATCTAACGAATATTGTATGAAGTCTGTTTCCATTTTCATCTTACAATTAAAGTTGTGATTCATAATCGCTTATTAGTTTACAGTAACACCGACAACTGTGAACTACATAGAGCTGACCAGTATCTGACATGATCAGGTATTAACAGGTTTAAACAACTTCAGACTGTTGGACAGTGGGCAAGCATAATTTAAATCATAAATGTAATTATGCTGGCTCCAGTCCAATGGTCTCTAAGCAGCATTAATGTTTTTGGTTTGAACCTGTCATCTGATCATGTCATATCAAAGTCAATGGGCAAGTCCAGAGTCCAGATAGATCATGAACAAGCATATAAGTTAATATATAATAATGTATAAATAATGTAACTTTTACAGGAAATTATAATATTTAGCTACCTTGCCCACAATCAAATGAGAATGTACAACGGGGGTCATCTCTATATTGTTTACGTAGGCTAAGTGTTAAACTCAGATGTGATTATGAATACTTGTATAGTAACTTGTATAGTACTATACTCTTGTATAGTAAAGTAATCAGATAAAGTAAACAGGTTTAAAATGAAAGTAGCAATGTTGCTTTAAGACCATTGGACTTTTATTTTTGGTCAAATGCCATTTCTGTTTTAAACATTTATGAAAGGTTTGGTATGAATGTTGATTCAAGTTATATAAAACAGTCATGAATGTTTTCTGAACAATTTATAACAGCTTCTATTAATGTGTTAAAGTCACCCATCAACTTAAGTATTACCAAATTGGGTGACTTCATTATGCTTGTTAAACGTTTCTGTGATCTAAGGGACTTGGCAGCAAATTAATTTGACTTCATTAAAGAGGCAAATTAGAAAGTAAACTGCCTTGATGGGGTTCCATTCCTCTCCACCAACTACTGAAAGTCAGGGCTTGTCACTCCTGTTTTGGGGCACTCTGATAACTCCAGGTCATGGGTGCCTATCTTCACTGTCCCGCATGACTAAACTCGTTAGAATATCGTCAACACCTTTAATTGGCAAAGACAAGTGAGCTAGGCTAATCAAGGAAGGAGCAATGGCTTTAAAAATAAAAAATGGATGAAAACAACCGAGGCCTTCCAAATGATTGGGAGCGCTAAGGTTGTGACAACACATCCTCAGTAGGTTAACACCAACCTGTTACTAACTAGTAAACTAATCTGTCTCAATATTCTAAACTAAAGATGATCTTAAGCTATAAACACATACATGTTTCTGAATGATGATGAGTTTGTTCAGATAACTCAAAGAGATACCAAAAAATGTAGCGATAGTAGACCGAAATTGAGACCCTATCCGTTTGGCTGAGCAGTTGAAAGCTCCCTGAGGACAGAATAGTGGAGGCGTGGCTTACCTGTTGTTCCCTGTGCACAGCGTTGGAATCCCGCCCCCAGGGTGGAGGGGCGGTGAAGGAGGTTGGGTGGGGGTTAATATGGGCGATTGGCATCCTTCGGCCTCTTGAGCTGCACCTTCAGCCTCTTCATGCCAATCTGGAAGCCGTTCATGGACTGGATGGCAGCTTGGGCACTGCCCGGATTATCGAAGCTCACAAAGCCTGTGTGACGAATGAGGGGAATGGGGGCAGAGTGGGAAAAGAGAGAGAGAAAGACAGACAGAGGGAGGGAGGGAGAGAGAGAAAGAGAGAATGGAGACAGAGAATGCAGGAGAGGTTAGCATCAGGCAGAAGAAATGGGGGGGACAAAGAGCATTTGTAAAGAAGTGGAGGGAGGTAGGGCAATGGAAAGAAGACAGACAGTGAGAATGAGAGAGTTGGATAGCCATGACACAAAAGGGAGAATGGAGGGAGGAAGAGAGAGAAAGAAGGAGAAAGAGAGAGAGAGGGGCAGCAAACACAAGTTACTTTGGAAATCACACTAAACACTGTACACACAGCCATTGAACACATCTATTGAACAAGCAGAATAAGGCATTGCACAATCAACAACAAGTAAGTTACAGTATGCAACAGCAATGGCAATACAGTATCATACAACATCATAATCATTAACCCACAGCACAAATATTGAACATGCAAAACTACACCACCATTAACACATCACACAGGGTCAACTAACAGCACTTCAAAATGCTACAAAACTGGTACCATTCATTAAATAAACACAGGTACTTTTTACTATAAAAAATGCCCACCAAGATTTTGGTGAGAGCAACCTGAAATAGCTATGCATTATGTGAGACAGATCTACAAATGTGTTAACAACAGAGGCGCTATCCCTGTAAATAAAGTCAAGATTATGCATACAAAATAGGCCTAAGTACAGCTTGAAACGTGACATTTATGGCATGAAACGAGGTTACATTTGGTAATCATTAGTAGGCTAAGAATGATAACCTGGCAGCAAACACTTTTGTCAGTGCTGTCTTGATTCTGTCATCTGACGCAAGAGTCATACAACCCCAGTTTGTGAGCTGTCCTACTTTAGCACAGCATCAAAGCACACTTCTCTACAGATTATGCCATGTTCTATACTATATAAAGCCTAAACCAGAATGGCTAACAAATAGTTAGCATGTCTGCTAAAGCACATGTGTTAGCTGTGGGATAATATAGCATTTAATTTAATGGGGTTGTGAACTATACGTCCACTGCACAACCACAGCAATACACAGCGCTGTATAGAGCTAAGCTCACAAGCAGACAAAGCATTATAAAACTCGCTCAAGACCTGAGCGTGAGAGACAAGACACCCATGGGATGCAGTCCTCGTGCTGTTATATACGCTCGACTCTCAAAATGTTATTTCCTGATTTCGCTGTGTGCCGCCGTCTCTGGGTTAGGGGACCCGACGTGCGCAGCTCCCCCCTGCATGAGAGACAGGGAGGTTGGACACAATTCCCTTGCTCGCTGTGAAATTGCCTGGAATGAGACTTTTCTTTGGTGGCATCATATCTCATTTCATGCCCAATTAGGGTCCGTTAACGAAATCTGCGCAATGATTTCCTGCACCTGATCTCTGGCTAATGGCTTTGTGCCGCTGTGGATAGAACGTCTAGAGGAGAAAAATACATGTTTGTTTTAAAGGGAAAGAGAGAGAGAGAGAGAAAGGCCTGAAAAGGAAGTGGGTAAAGCAATGAAGAGGTGGAATGTACTGCTGCCGCACTGTAAACTTTGCTTACACTGCTGGGAGAGAGAGAGAGAGAGAGAGAGAGAGAGAGAGAGAGAGAGAGAGAGAGAGAGGAGTGGATAAAAAAAAATATCCTGAAACAATACTATTCCTGTCATTACTAATAGGCCCTACATGCCAATTGTAATTCTGTATAATAGCCAAATATTTATATGTGAATATTTATGTGCAATTTGTTTGTCCCTTAGATCATTCATACTTCATTCAGGCTCCTGGCGAGGGTGCTTTTAAGAGGATGACTGCCTCAGATATAAAACAGACATGACTGCTGTCAAAGCTTTGTGCTAGCTTATAGTAGGCTATTCAATTCAAGTTGTCTTTTTTTATCATATTTTAATCATAAGATTTGCAGCATGCCTTGCAAATACATGAATGTATTCATAAGACTTTTTATTTATTATTTGTGCAAATTCAGGCCAATGAAAGTGTAAATCCTGACATCTTTAGCAATCCTTGCAACCCTTGGAGACTCAGAGGCATTGGATTGGAATGACAGTGGAATGCCCTGAAGTCCACCTGCGAAACTCATGTGGCAAGGTTACTGATGAGGCCTGGTGCTGCGGAGACTATAATCACAAATCTGTCACTCAAGAGAGACGCTGGCTGCCTGTCACTCATGTTTGTGCTCTGCCCTGTCATCACACCCTTTAGCGACGCCCCCGCAGACATGTCTACTTTGAATACTTTACACAAGACAAAGCACTGTTCGGTAGAAGAGCGTTAGAGAGCCAGGGTTTTGGGTTTTGATAACATATCCTATGCGTTTGACTTACGAACCTGTTCTGGCCAAGTAAATTCTTTAAAGGTACTCTGCTTTTCAAATATTTATTTTTATAAAACATATTCCAACATTATTTTTAAGCTTTCAAAGATAGAACAAAAGAGTTCACAACATAATCTATTGTTCTGTATTTTTCTTTCTTATATAAATTCCTAAATATTTCTGATAAAATATAAATATTGTTCTGTCTAAATGTTTCTTTCCTATATGAATATCTGTAATCCTATAAATGTATGTGGGGCCAAACAAATAATTCTCCCTATACAATCCCTGCCAGATCCTGAACTTGGCCAGAGCCAAATGTCCGTGCTCGTCTGTCCGAGCTGGCTGGTGTGAGATGAGAAGACGAGAAGGTGAGTGACGTCGAGCGGAGCGGAGGCTTGACTGTGGTGAGGAAATGAGGTCAGTGGGGTGGAGGGAGGCGTTAGTGAGAGAGAGCAGTCATGGATCAAGAGTCAGGAAGGAAGGCTTGTGTTACAGTTGGTTTGTTTTTGCTGTTTTAAGTGGCTTAGCGTTTTTACCCACCAAAGCATTTACTTTGGTTTGTCGCGCGATCCACAAACACTTTGGAGGAGATGACATTACCGAATGGCAGGAACATCTGCATGAGCTCGCCATCCCCAAACTCCTGAGGGAGGTGATAGATGAACAGGTTGCAGCCCTCTGGCCCTGCTTAGAGGAAAAGAAGAAGGGGAAAGGGGGGGGGAGAAAAAGGAGAGGGAGGGAAAAGAAAAAACAAGAACAGAGACAGAGGCAAGGAGAAATGGTAAAGAGGGAGTAAATAGCTTTAGAGTGGGAGACTTCAACTTTTTTTGTCTATAGGGTTAGGGTTAGTATTGGCAGTCTTAAGCCAAATCTAAACTCCCACTATTGCAAAAAAAAAAAAAGAAAGTCGAGAGAATGAAGAACTTAATTTAAAGGAAGTGCATGCCTCCTAAGAGAACACTATACAGCAGCATTTCTGGATGTAACTGATAGCAGTGGTACAATCCCTTTACCCCTGCCCAACAAACCCACAAAACACTTTACTAAGATACTGACCAGCTGTAATACATGGCCCCTACTGATGTTACATTTTACTGCTTTCAAGTGAAACTCAAATTGTGCTCTTTTCTGCTCCTAGCTTCAGAAGTTGTAGAAAGAGATGGCTCCACATCTTTCATTGTGCTGCGCTCATCTCTTTGTGTGACTGGACTGGTCTGCCGGCTAATAACATTAGCCCCACTTTAGCAGAGCGGCCACTGGAGGGAGTCAACGGGGAGCCTGGGATAAGTGCTGA
>JAODXP020000008.1:21302492-21307492 GCA_027497455.2 Sardinella longiceps | reverse complement strand
GTCATACAGCTAAGCATTTAGAAAAGTGGCCAAGGTAAATGGAGCGTTACTGTGTGTGAGACAATAGGCATGTTTAGTTGTATCTCTCTCTCTCTCTCTGCTCTCTCTCTCTTCGTCACACACACACACACACACACACACACACACACACACACACACACACACACACACACTCTCTCCCATTGTGTGCACACGCGTGTGTGTGAGTGTTTTTATTAACCCGCTGACCTCTGTTGCATCTGCATCATATGGGGGCGTTCACTTCACTACATTAGTGACTACAACTCACTCACTCTCTCTCTGAATGCCACGCATGCATGCACGCACTGTGTGTGTGTGTGTGTGTGTGTGTGTGTGTGTGTGTGTGTGTGTGTGTGTGTGTGTGCATGTTTCTGTGCCAGTGCACTTGTTTGTATAATACTGAAGACCTCAACATGAGTAAGCCGGTGTGTGAGTGGGACTACACTACGCTCATGTGCGTACGTGCGTGAGAGAGTGTGAGTGTGTGTGTATGTGTGTGTGTTTCTCTGTGTGGGTGTGTGATTGAACAGCGCATGTGCCAGAATGTTTTTTTTCTTCATCTCTCTCTCTCTCTCTCTCTCTCTCTCTCTCTCTCTCTCTGCGCAGCTGGATCCCTTTTGAAAGGGAATTTCACTGCTGTCCGTTCCCCAGCTCCTCTGTGCAGCCAGCACTGCTCCATGGGCAGTCCCCTGAGACACAGAGCCCCTACTGCCCTCCCCTCACACACACACACACACACACACACACACACACACACACACACACACACACACACACACACACACACACACACACACACACACACACACACACACACACACACACACACTCTCTCTCTCTTTCTCACACACACACACACACACACAAACAGCTCTCCCTTTCTCTCTCTCTCTCTCTCACACACACACATAGCTCACCCTCGCCTTCTCTAGCACACACTCCAACAGACACACACACACACACACACACACACACACACACACACACACACACACACACACACACACAGACATACAGTTCATCACACATTCCCAACAGCCTGTAGCCTAATCTCCCCTCACACACTCTCTTTTTTCTTTCTCTCTTTTCTCTCTCTCACACACACACACACACACACACTCTCCTCCCAGCTTCTCCCTCACACTGTCACACAACCCCATAGCCCAGATGTTCACGGTCTGTCGCTATGGTTTGCCATCACAATGAACAATGCCCTGTGCCGTACCTTCATGCCTTGCACCATGCCATCATGGGCAATGCCACAGATCCCTTTCCCTTTGTGTGTCTAGTTTTGCCATGCCCATGTCAAGGTCTTTCAGCCTCTGCTACCCATCCAGTTAGCGTCGCTATCAGAGACGCTATTCTAGTTCTCCATACCCTATCCTCTTACTCACTGCTTCTCCTCCTCAGCTTTGGGGTCACATACATAAATATCACAGATCTTTTATGTTGCACAATCATTACTGGCCTTTTTTTAATTTAAAGTTTAGATAATCCTCCATGTCATCATTTATTGCCGAAGACTAAGAATAGCATTTATTCTTCACCATCAGGATTTATGGAGGCATAGCAGACTTAGCAGACTTGGAATGTTTGATTTTTTGGAGTGTTTATTTTTGTGGTTTCAAAACTTCAAAACTCTCTCTTCTCTCCTGTCTTTTTCTTCTTCTTCTTCTTCTTCTTCTCCTCCTTCTTTTTCTCTTTCTCCTTCGTCTTCTTCTTTTTCCTCTTCATCTTCTCTATCTTCTCCTTCTTTTTCTCTTTCTCTGTATTCTTCTTCTTCATCTTCTCCCTCTCTCCCCACCCTCACCAGGGTGCTTGCTCCGTATCACTGAGCTTCACCCCAGCTGAGGACCCCCCGCTGTGTTTTCGCCTCCCACCCAAACTCAGGCAAAGGAGGTGTGGCACGAGAGCACGTTTAAGTGCCCCACTGAATGGGCTTTCTGCCGAGAAAAAAAGACATGGGGTAGATCAGGCTCAGGCTCCGGGGAGACATTAAACCAGAAGCACCATCTCCACTCAGGATCCACGCTGACGGATGAGGTGAAGACGAAAAAAAAAAGAAAAAAAAGGGAAGAAGTTTCAAAGGCGGTGGACTGGAGCCAAACCAATTCTTTGTACATTTACTGTTTCTCAGTTAGCCAGTCCTTTGTAAGCCCATGGTAATGGGGCAATAATGAGCCTCATATATTTGGGCTTTGCATTATTAATGCCGTTTAAAAGGGTCTTTGGGCCGAGAGTTAATGAATGAACACACATTGGCTCTTGATCTGTGATCACCAGGAGTCGGGAGAGTGCCCATGGAAGGAGACACGGCTCAAAAAGGGGGATACACTCCGTATTTGTGGTGTGTGTGTGTGTGTGTGTGTGTGTGTGTGTGTGTGTGTGCATGTATGTGTCTGTGTGTACATATATGTGTATTTTGCTTGTGTGTGTGTGTGTTGGTGGTGGTTATCTTTTTTTGTGTGTTCATGTTTTTTTTTTGTTTTTGTGTGTGCATATGTGGACACACACACACACGCACACACACACACACACACACACACACACACACACACACACACACACACACACACACACCTACAAACCCGATTAGATGACCTACGCTGTGTCACTGACACCAGGCAGTCCCCAGTCCGGCCCCACAGTGGTGGATTTGTGTGGGTGAATAATATTTTCATATTGTAAATCCCCTCATAAATCTGCCCCCCCGTCTGGCTCCACACACCAGAGAAAGAGAGAGCGCAAAAAAAAACCTTGTCTCTCCTCTCATTCCCTTCCACCAGAAGGCTAATCCCCTCTCTCCCTCCCTCTCTCTCTCTCTCTCTCTCTCTCTCTCTCTCTCTCTCTCTCTCTCTCTCATTCTGTTTCTCTTTTCTTCTATCCCCCTCCCTCTCCCTTTCATTCCATCTCCCCATTGCCTCTGTCTCCCATCTTTCCACGCACCTACCTCTCTTTCTTTCATTTTCTTTTGCCTCTTGTTCTGCACCTTCATCTATGTATTTTCTTTCTCCCCCTCCCCCTCCCCTCCTCCCTCTCTCTCTCTCTCCCTCCCTCTCTCTCTCTCTCTCTCTCTCTCTCTCTCTCTCTCTCTCTCTCTCTCCCTCACTAAGCTCTGGGATGGATGCGTGGAGAAGGCTGAGCAGGCTGCTGCTCTTTGTTGTCTTCCACACAGACTACTGCACTCCAGGACGCTCCAGACAGGAAAGCAGAACAAATACTAAATAAAAACATAAAGATAAATTATGGATCGTGGCCTGCCATGGCTGTGAGCTCCAACACACACACACACACACACACACACACACACACACACACACACACACACACACACACACACACACACACACACACACACACACACCTATACCTGCATACAAAAACAAGAAGTGAAAATCTAACCACGTCCCACCTACTTAGAATTGCAGGTATGAAGGTAACTGCTAAGCTTACATCCTTCTGAATGGTACATGGAATAACACACACACACACACACACATACACACACACACACACACACACACACACATACACACACACACACACACACACACACACACACACACACACACACATACACACACACACACAGATGTAACTGTTAATGTAGTTGCATCGCAGAACGTACAAGCACACACACACACACACACACACACACACACACACACACACACACACACACACACACACACACACACACACACCACACTGTGTATGTGCACGAAGACTGCACAATTGCACACAAATACTGTACATATACACACCCCTCACCCCAACACACACACACTCAAATATGTAAACACCCAAAAGCTCCTAGTAAAACTGCTGGCGGGTCTCCTTGTTTCCTTCAGAGTGTCCCTCCCTGGGTGCACAGCCATGTTCTCTCTCCACCACCGTCAGCTATTCCAGTCTTGACATTGACCTTAATAGCTCCAGTAACTTCACACGGGAGCGTTCACTAGCATAGTGCTACACACACACACACACACACACACACACACACACACACACACACACACACACACACACACACTGGACACGTAACACATTCACACTCATTAAATTTGCACTGCTGGATTGCTCACAAGCAGCATCCTACACACAAAAACACACATGTACTGTGTCACCTCCCCCTGATGGTTGTTTCTGGCTCGTGTTTCTGTCTCTCCCTCTCTCTCTCTCTCCCCCTTACACACACACACACACACACACACACACACACACACACACAGTCCTCTATCCAAGATTTCCTCTCACCTCACAAGGCACTGAGGAGGTGTCTGCTAAAATTTGGATGGTTCTGAATTATTGAAGCTCCTCCAGCAGCTGAGTCCCACTCTCATTTCTGAACCCTGTCTCCCGGATGGCACACACACACACACACACACACACACACACACACACACACACACACACACACACACACACACACACACACACACACACACATTCTCAGTGTGTATTAATGGGTAGTTGTAATGGGCTTTTGAGGATGTCAAACATTCAGGATGGCACGGACGTTGGCATTTTACGAAATTCGGAAATATATAAAGAGCACACACACACACACACACTACACACACACACATGCTTGTATACACACATGCACACAATATGCTTTCATCATGTATGAAACACACACACACCTACACACACTTAACTACACACACCTTGTATACACACACATGCAATATACAGTATACAATATAAACACACACACACACACAATATGCTTGTGCAACTACGCATTGAGAGGTTCTTGTGAATTACAGCTGCAGATGTTTTGTGTTGAGACCTTTGAGAGCTTCTAAAAGCCTCAATTAACCAATCAGGACGAGGCAAACATGACCTGGCGGTGCACACAGTAGGAAGCACTCAGGAGGACCGCATGAGAATGCTGCTCTTCCTAAATTAGGAGCAGAGGAGAGAAACAAACTCTCTCTCTCTCTTGCTCGCTCACTATCACTCTCTCTTTCTAT
>JAODXP020000008.1:21294992-21297492 GCA_027497455.2 Sardinella longiceps | reverse complement strand
ACTGAACAATGACCTAGCCATGAACCGCTGGCTAACTAGGAGGAAGGATGGGGGAGAGGGGGAGGGAGGGGGGAGTCGGAAGGTCACACAGACTACCATCGATGTGATGGCATAGAATTTTAGCAATAGGTGTTCACTTTAGATAGAGGATAGTACAAGTATTTCAACTCGAACTCCCTTTTCCTGTTCTGGGTGTAGGCCTATAGTGTTATAGCCAGTGGAATATGAACAAGGATCTATTCTAGTGTCTCCACTGAGAAGCTCAATTGGACTACAGGAATCCCTGCTTCCCATCCACCATCACTGGAGTAAGTAAGAGAGCTTCTTCACATGAGTAGTTGCAGTGACTCAGACTACACATGTACAGACACGTGAGTGGCCTAGCACAGTGTGAGTGTGTGTGAGTGTGTGTGTGTGTGTGTGTGTACGTGGGGGCGGGTGAATGAGTGTGTGTGAGTATGTGTGTGACTCATCAGGCTCTTACTGAAGTCTGGCTACAGAAATTGGCTCCCAGCAAGGGACAATGCCCAACCATCACAGCACAACCTTTCCAACCTCCTCCCTCTCTCTCCCTCCCTCCCTCTCTCTTTCTCTCTATTCCTCTCTTCCCTCTCTCCATCTCTCCTGCTGCCCCTTGTCCTCCCTCCATCTCACATACAGGTGGAGTGAGCAGCAGTCCAGACCCTGGGGAAGGACTCTGTCTGTCTGTCACTTGCAGAAAAACTCCCAGTGGCCTGCCTGCCTCCTGCCTCTGCCTCCACCTGACACTCCCCCCCTCACAACCACACAGAAATCAATGGCCTAATGATCCAAAACCGGTAATAGAAAGAAAACACACACACACACACACACACACACACACACACACACACACACACACACGTCTGCACACACACTCTAAAACAATAAAATGTTTTTGGCAAGTGAGAGTCTTCCCTGAGCCACCGTGTGTGTGTGTATGTGTGTGTGTGTGTGTGTGTGTGTGTGTGAGAGAGCGTGTGTGAGTGCGTATTGATTTATCGACCTGCCCTGCTTTGCCCGGTCGCCTTCTCTTTTTCCTCATGCCCTCGCTTTGCTGAGGCTCCTGGGAGTTCGGGGGACTGCAGTGAGGGACTCTGGGAAAGGAGCCCAGGCAGGTCTCCATGGCGATGTGGACCCAAATCCCCCCCCCCCCCTCCCATCCCGTCCACCAATGCTTCCCCCCTCCACTCCCCACATCCACACACTTCAGTAGGCTACATCACGCTAGGCTAGCTCCGGCGCGACTTTAATCATCCAGATTTATGAAGCCGGGCCGCACACCAGATCAAAACCTTGACCCGGCCGCCCACTGCGATTTACAAGCCCTGCTCCCCCCACCAGCCCAACCCTCCAAACCCCCCCCAACCCCCCAACCCAACTCCCCCCTCCCTAGCCACTGGAGGTCTGACCGTACTGCTATCCAAGGCCCTGCGATCTTGTCACAAGCACCCTCCCCAGTCCCCCCCGACCCCCACACACACCCACCTAACCCCTAACACCCCCCGCCTTCTCCATGTGACAGCACACACACACCCCTTCTCTGCTCTGTGTAATTTAGTGATTAGTGGATGGGTCGCAGCACCGGATTTATTCCCCCTGCAGGACAAGAAGCAGCCTTGTCATCATTAGATCCTGTACAGAGTGAGAGAGAGAGAGAGAGAGAGAGAGAGAGAGAGAGAGAGAGAGAGAGAGGGAGGGGGGGGGGGGCAGGGCAGGAGCATCGCTAGACAATTTTTGGGCCCTATGACAGAAAATAATTTGGGCCCTCCAAACATTGATTAGATTATTAAAATGTGCTCTGAGGCCCCCAGTGCCTGGCCAGTGCCAGTGCCAGTAACTTTTGCCCCCCTGGCAGTGCCGCTGACAGACAGACAGACAAACAGACAGACAGACAAAGAGAGACAGAGAGACAGAGAGAGAGAGAGACCGACCAAGGGAGGTATGGTGGCCCAAGGGGGACAAGAATGTGTATTTCCTTCAGGCCTGTGTGTGTGTGTGTGTGTGTGTGTGTGTGTGTGTGTGTGTGTGTGTGTGTGTGTGTGTGTGTGTGGTAGAAACAACATGTAAAAAATGCATTCCTGCATGCTTGGGAAGTGTGATGAGGAGTTCACAGCGACACTTTTTCCTCAAGCTGCCATATGCACTGCGGGACAAGTACAGTCATGGTGAATTAATAATGAATTTGTTATGAATTATAACACCCTGCAATTATAATTCATAACTTTGCAACACTCTTGGAAATGCAAAGCATTAAATATAAATGATTGTAAATAAAGGCTTTGAGAACAGTGTTACCTATCATACGGCTTCTCATGAATATTTCCATAGGGGTGTTATAATTCATAAGATATTTCCTAGTTCAGGCCAACTATTCATAATGTATTCTTAATCTACTTACTATGGATGAGGTTTCTGCTGAAAATCCCATTAACATGCATAAACGTTATTACCACCAAAATGCACAACCTGCCACTTAGCT
>JAODXP020000008.1:21282492-21289992 GCA_027497455.2 Sardinella longiceps | reverse complement strand
ACTCCGACTCCGCCAGATCCGAAGCGACAAGGAGACGTCCCTCCCGCCCGCCGTCTCTGCGGTGTGCGAGCTAACCGACGCCCGCCATTGGCCCTGGCGTCTTGCGCCACGCTGTGATTGGTCAGACATCTCCCGGTGCGCCCGTAAAAAAAAGGGAGGGAGGGAGACGAGGAGTAGAGTTCTGGGTGGGGGTGGGGAAAGCGGGCAGCTGGGGGATTGTGGGTACTCCATTAACAATTTGGATCTAACATTAGTAGAGGGCTGTGCCATGGGATGGAATTGATAGTTTGCATAAACAACACACACACACACACACACACACACACACACACACACACACACACACACACACACACACACACACACACACACACACACACGCGTGTTGGCACACCCACCCACCCTCACACATACACATACACACACACATATCCACACACCCACACAAACACAAACAAGGCACCGTGCATCAGTACACTACACCATATCTGTAAAGTGCTACAGTACATTGAGGAAAAAAACCAAGACACTCACAGTTGTCAGAGATGTGTTGCTTGCATGTGTGTCTTGACTTCACACTCCGCACGCAGCCTCAATCCTCTATGTGCCTCAGCCTCTCGCCCAGAATACATTACCCATGAAATATTAAGCTCGCCCCCCTCCTCGCTTGCTTCCAAAAATCCCTCCTAAATCACTGAAGCTCAGCTGCCTTCCTCCACACACACACACACACACACACACACACACACACACACACACACACACACACACACACACACACACACACACACACACACACACACACAGCCTATACTATATGGGCACTTGTGTTTTCTCTTACTGTCTTCATAAGGGCTGCCGATTAAACAGCATTTCCCCATGACTGTGAAGGAATAATTTTTAATCATGTGATTGAATGTCATGCTCATTTATTAAAGGGCTATAGATTTAGTTCTTGCGTAAAAGCAATAGAGAATAGTGGCTGCTGTGCACCACTTCATCAGCATGCAGCTGCACCAGCTACAGTCAGAACCCTAGAAAAGCAGAACTTAGCTTTCAAGGCAGTCACTTTAAAATGTACGTTGGCATTGCATGGTGGTGTTGGATCTTAGCAGCAGCCAACACTGCAGTAACATTGCCATGGTCTACTTGATCTGCTACCAACCTAGCTAGGAATCCTGGAACATAGAACTTTGCTTTGCAAGAGTGAAACTCCTTGCAAGACTTCTGCATTTTGTTCTCTAGTGGAGGTGGTTCTTATATCAACAATAGTTCTGTCTTGGGGGAACCTGCCCTTATGTTCCAGTCGGAGGGAGAAAGGCGAGTCCAAATGTGAGGTGCCGCTGCATTGACCGGAGTGGTAATGGCCGCTCTCTCAGTGCCCAATGGCCAGTGCCCACACCACTACTTGAGTTGTCATTGTAATAGTATTGGATATCACCTAACAGGGAAGTGAGTCTATGGCCAGCAGTGGTTGATTGATTGGTTATATTATACACTCCTCTCTTTGCCAGGATGGCAAGAGCCCCGTTAGACTCCTGAGAAAAAAAAAAAAAAAAAAACGAATGACACACTTTTTTTATATAATTATTTTTTTATTGTAACCTCCTGCAGGAGTAATGAGGAGCTACGATTTTAAAAAACGTGGGGAAAAAAGGAGGGGTTATTAAAAAATAAAAACTATCATTAGAGGAAATGAAACTTTGTGAAATGAGAAAACTTCCTGGAATTTAATCAGAGGAATAATAGACGGTGGCGAGAGAGAGAGAGAGAGAGAGAGAGAGAGAGAGAGAGAGAGAGAGAGAGAGCGTGAAACACACCTCCCCCTGCCTCTTGATGAATAGATACAGGGGTGACTATTCAACACTGTCTCCAACGGTAATAGTGTGTGTGAGTGAGTGTGTGAGTGTGAGTGTGTGTCTCTTTTTGCGTGTGTGTGTGAGAATATGTGTGAGTGTGTATGGACAGGAGAGAGAAGAGAGAGAAGGTTGTCATTACGCGGCGCTAGCTTGCTAATGATTTACTATAACGCAGCCACCACACTGTAATATGTCAAGGATAAAAAACAGTGAGTGTATGCATAGCCACACCTGCACTAACGTACAGCAATGCCTCTGGCAGACCAGTGCAGTGGGGATGCTGGATCTACCTCTCTGGTCCTGGTTGGTTGACTGGCTGTGACTACTGTAGATTGACTAACTGGTAAGGCCTATAAATGTCATCAAGAGGACATTGGGAAAACACTTCTGCAGGAGACATGCTAAACATTTCAGATATTCAGCACTGCCCAGATGATTTAATCATATATGTGAATGTATACAAGTTAGTTAATACTGAAACAAAGAGGATTTTTTTGCATGACAAATTTTGCACCCTTCCTTTGCAGCTCTGTTGGCTTTTCTTTCAACTTTTAGCTTTCTACTTTTATCTTGGCTAATTTAGCAACGTAACATTTAAATATGTATCATAAAATACATATTCAAATATGTATAATATCCAACATCAAAGTGGTAGAAGACAACATCACTGTCTGTCCAGGTAGACTGACACCATTAAATAAACCGGCCAACTTTTTGAACATCCTGCGTATCTTTTATCTAAAATGTGGGTAAATCTGTAGTATAGGGTTATAAGACAGTGGAGGAAATCTCTAGTCCCTCTAACTTCTGTCTAAAGCATCGCACCTTATCACCCTGTAGCTCACCACTCTCAGACATACAGTACTGTACCAACAGCAGGAAACTGCCAGGTCCCTGAAATTGGAAATGATGCCAGACACAAAGACAAAACACTAGAGAGAAGAAGAGAAGGAAGAACAGAGAGAGAGAGAGAGAGAGAGAGAGAGAGAGAGAGACAGAGAGAGAGAGAGAGAGAGAGAGAGAGACACAGAGAAAGAGAGAGCGGAGGAGCTTGTTTAATTCATCTAACCCTGCTTCATAGAGGGTTGTAGTTTTAAACTTTAATGAAAAGAGCCCTAAAGTCCTGCTGTAACGAGATGAGCAAGGGGCCGCAAAACCAGGAACTCAGCGAAAGGCTTCAGAAAAAACAATCTCTGTGATACACACACGCAGAAATGCGTACCCCTCCGTGCATGCACACACACACACACACACACACACACACACACACACACACACACACACACACACACACACAATTCTGTGATAGTCATTGTTGTGCGTTCATCATGTCAGCAGATCTAGTAGTCCTGCTGTGACCACAGAACACAAGTTTCCCCTTCATTAGACCTGTGTTTGTGTGTGTGTGTGTGTGTGTGTGTGTGTGTGTGACAGAGAGAGAGACAGAAAGGATGTGCATCTAAAATGAGTTGTTGTGTTGTGTGACAGTGTGTGCAAAATGTGTGTGAGAGAGTGTGTGTGAGTGTGTGTGCGTACATACTGTACTTGGTCAGCAGATACACACTGATGTGATCCATTATCAGTGACATTCTCTTCATGCTTGCTCATGCAAATGATGGAAAATAATCCCTCTGACAGAAATCAGTGTCACACACACAGCGTGATGATGTGTCTGTCCCCCAATGTCTCTGTGTGTGTGTGTGTGTGTGTGTGTGTGTGTGTGTATTTGTGTTTGTGTGTTTGTGTCAGCATGTGTGTGTTTGTGTGTGTGTGTGCACGCACGTGTGTATATCTTCAGCCTTGTACGATAGACCTACACTCCAAATCTTCTATAATGCTAGTGCTACATACTGTATTTATAGGTTAATACTATGGACAACTATGGGATTTACTACTAAATGTTGGACAACGTTGGAGAATACATTGCTTGTTTTGTTCTGTTTGTATGCATTTGATGAAGTCTGACAGCAATTAGATTCAGTGCAATTATTAGTCACCAAACTGCTGAAATAATTTTCAGTAAATGTGATTTTACAGAGTCTGAGGCCCTGAACCTGAAATCCTCAACGCACTAGACTCTTAGCCAGCTGAGGGACAAGTTAATCAAATAGTCCCTTATCCAGTAAAAGAAGGCAACCTTGAGCAGACACTTGGCTCAGATGGGCCCCATGTGCAAAGCCACGGAGGCAGATGTGAACGTTACCCTACAGTATTCAGAGTAAGCACCAGGATCTCAGCTCTGCAGCTGGCCGTCGGACTCACTCGAGGAAAACTCCTCTTTCCGGGTCTGATTACACGCCTGCTGTTTCAGCAGCTCACTTGCCATTGTTTTGGGTTTAGTTCCCAAGCAACAATGATTTTGTACAGTATCCTCCATCCTTGTAATTTGTTTCTATTTACTCGCTGCTGCAGCTAATTTACTGTAACAGCCACTTCAGCAACGGACTTCCCATGATATTGGGTTCACTTTACGGACAGCAAGTCTGACATTCATATGCATGTCTTGAGAAAGGTTTCGCTTTAGAAATAAAAAGTCAATTTTTTAATAATTATCTTTTAATAATGCATGTCTCATTCTCCAATGTTCTGGCCAATGTTCTCTTCCCCTAATGTTTAAGACGTGTAGGAACTGTGCGGAGAATTACGATGATCAAAGCTCCCCAAGAGCGACTGCGAGTACGAGGACCCGCCCGGCTAAAAGGAACAAACCTTTATCTGCCCAACGCCCGGGGAACAGGTGGCGCCATCTGTGAGCCAGCACGGAGCGCCATGCCACCCGATGCCAACTGACTCATCTTCTCCTCTCTCCCCCCTCCACACCCCGCTCCAACCCACTGTGCCCCGCCCTGGCATTAGCCACGCCTGGGCCGGACGTCGCCGGCTGGCGTCTCACTGGCACAGACTGCCGGTACACATCACACACACACTCGCACACACACACTTACACATTACCATACACACACAACATTTTCATTTTTCTGTCTCACGTACACAAAACAAACTCCCCCATAAACAAACACACACACACATACAAATGCACTTACATATACCCAAAGATGTACGCATAAACCTCCAATAACCTCCATAAACACTCCCTGCAAGTAAACACACACAGCCCTCTAAAACTCCGGCTGCGCAACAATATTGCCTTCTTCTTTTTCTTCCATTGCACATTATCTATCTGGCTTACTGTCTATTCCTCCCCCTACTCTGTTGTGCACTGAAGACTCATTTGTATCTCCTGTAATTCTAAAATACTTCATATATTTTACCACCTCAATCTTCTTGCCTTCACAGCTTTATCATTACTGACTCTCTCTATACCTGCCTGGGTGTGTTTGGAGTTGGCTGCTATTGTTTTATTTCTCTTATCTGTTTGTTTGTTGTTGCCCCACGGGTGCAGAACGCTCTTCGCTCTTCCAACGGTGGTGCAGGATGGCCGTATACTGGGCTTGTTCGTTCACTCGCTCGCTCACTCGCTGGCGTACAGTATGACAACAAGTACTTGTTCTTGAACTCTGCATAAGGTATGTGTCCAAGCCACTCGCTTTTAATCATTTAGCGTGATTAGTTTCACTGAGGGTTGTGTGTGCCTTGGTTGATGTGTGTGTGTGTGTGTGTGTGTGTGTGTGTGTGTGTGTGTGTGTAGGTGGTACTGTACCAAGGGAGATGGGAGAGAGTTGGGTTCCTGTCCAAAAACATTACAAGGTTGTTCCCCTGAGAGGCTCCATCCATCAATGTGATTTTTCCAAACGCCACCCCTTGGTCTCTGCGCACACACACACACACACACACACACACACACACACACACACACACACACACACACACACACACACACACTCCCTCCATTCTTTGCAACGTAATCATTTCCTCTCAGAGGGGTTGACATTGATTCATAAAGTACGTGACTGTGTGTGTGTGTGTGTGTACGTGTGTGTGCGTATGCGCCTGTGTCTGTGATTCATAGACTGTGCAGTGCTGTCGAAGCCACTGACCGACTGCCAGAATTTTCCCAGAATCCTTCATTGGTGGGCGTGGCAGAATGACTTTTTCCTCACAGAGTTCAGTGGGAGGCCTGTCATCACACAGGTCAGAGTTCACCTATCGGGGCCGTGTTTTATGCCTGCTGACAGCTAAAGCTCCCACTGTGTGTACGTGTGTGTCTGTGTGTGTGTGTGTGTGTGTGTGTGTTCGCACACGTACGTGCACTTTCGAGTTTTTTTGTAATGCCACAAACTCTATGTCCACATTTATGTCAGTGTTTAAATGTGCAATAAAATGCACTTGAAAATATATTACATACTAAAAAATATACTATAAAATACACTTAAACAATTACATTAAATAAAACCTCCACAAAAAAACACCACAAAAAGATCTGAAAGTCAAACGCCATCCATTGGTACATGTGGCCTCTTGTACATCTAGTATACAGCATAAATAATATATATCTACATTTACTGGCCAGTCATCCATATTGTGGTGTATAGGATCTCCGTGTTCATATATGCTTGAATAAAAGCTAATGAAATGGAGTGGAATAATAGCCAAATGTTCATTCTTTACCATGCATGAGAGTATGCACATTAGTCAGTAGTATGCCAACCTATGCACACAGTCACGCCACAGAAAGCCGACCAGCTGCCAGGGGTCAAAGGTTCAACACCAGCAGTCGTGACCTCCTGCCCTGACAAGCTCTCCCAGGCTGATCCAGTGTCTGAAGGTCCTCACTGCAGGGAGAGGTCTTAGACAGCCATGTTTGTGTGTGTGTGTGTGTGTATATGTATGTGTGTGTGTGTAAGTGGGTGTGTACATGTCTGTGTATGTGCACTGTGTGTAATTCCTGGAAGTGTATATGTAATGTGAACAGGTCTGTAAGTGTGCGTGTGTGTATATGTACTGTGTATGTGTGTGTGTGTGTGTGTGTGTGTGTGTGTGACAGGGTGACAGGTCTAATCAGCCCTGCGGGGCTCAGAGTAAGGCTGTATAAGACAGTCTAATCCCGGGCCGCTGTGCTGTGCTGTGCTGTGCTGTGCTATGCTAGGAGTGGAGGAGAGGAGAGGAAGAGAAGCTGGAGCTGCTGCTGCTGCTAACGCTACCACTGCACAGGGGGCTTCTGTCCTCCCAGCACAGCTCCTCCTGGAGAAACACCTGTCATGCCTGACAACATATGGACCTCTGGGCTTCTGTGTGTGTGTGTGTGTGTGTGTGTGTGTGTGTGTGTGTGTGTGTGTGTGTGTGTGTGTGTGTGTGTGTGAGTGTGTGTGTGTGATTAAGTGTGTATATATGTACTGTATGTGTATATAAAAGAGACGAGAAGAGATGATGAATATGTGTTTTAATTTAATAGGCCAGCGCAATGAGCGCATTGCAAGGGAACAAGAGAAGAAAAGACAATTTGGCTGGGAATAGCTGCTGGCTTTGTTTGAGCCTGTGTGTACTCGATGTTGTAACAGGGAGAGAGGAAATCAGAGTCGGCGTGTGTTTGTGTGTGTGTGTGTGTGTGTGTGTGTGTGTGTGTGTGTCACTGTGTCTGCAGGATGGCAAAGTGTACTTGTGTGTCGACATTTGTCTGAAAACATTACTTAGTTTGTCTGTATGTATGTTTGTGTGTATGTGTGTGTGTGTGTGTGTGTGT
>JAODXP020000008.1:21259992-21262492 GCA_027497455.2 Sardinella longiceps | reverse complement strand
GAATAGGGTGGAGAGATGACTCTCGCTCTCTCCATCTGTTGTGTGTGTGTGTGTGTGTGTGTGTGTGTGTGTGTGTATGTGTGTCCACAAATGATAAAAAGGCCTAGGACATAAGTGTTTTACAAAAACAATCACAGGGTCATCTGCCTGTCCTCTTGTGCTTCTCCCCTGGTGTCCTTCTGCAGACACACCCACCCCAGATGCACAGACACCCGCCCAGCAACACACACACACACACACACACACACACACACACACACACACACACACACACACACACACACACACACACACACACACTCTTCCACACAGGGACAAACAGCTCCTTGATATTCCTAGTCCTGTCCAGCATGCGTCCCCTCGTCCTTGCGCTGTCGTCTGGAGCGGAACGCCGGGATGAGAAGGGGTGGGCCCGGGATGCTGCTGCCTGCCGGCTTCGTCAGGGACATGAATCATCACTCTTCCTCTGAGCCGGCCCCTTCCGGCTCCCGGCGCCATTGATTCCCTGGGACTTTAATTGGCTTTATTAGCCCAGCCCGGAGAGCCTGTGAGGGGCTTCCGAAGACGAACGCAACACCCCACCACAACAACACACACACACACACACACACACACACACACACATACATACACACACTCACATACGCACACACACCTTATATCCCCTACTCTTCTATCTCTCCCCCTGATGACTACTCCCGTATCTCTCTGTGTGTGAGTGTGTGTGTGTGTGTGTGTGTGTGTGTGTGTGTGTGTGTGTGTGTGTGTGTGTGTGTGTGTGTGTGTGTCACACAGTGTAATTGTTTTCCCTCCATCTTCTGTGTCATTGTCGGATGAGTCTGGGGGATTATTAGCAACCCCCCTGGATCCTTCTATAATTCATCCCACACTATTTATACACAGATGAAGAGTCCTCTAAAGCCCTCCCCAAGAGAGGGGGAGCCAGGGAGTGAGTGATAGAAAAGAGGGACAGGAAAGAGAGAGAGAGAGGGGGGGGGATTTCGATAGAAAGAAGAGGAAAAAAGGGAAGCACAAGGGGGAAGGAGGATGGGACAAAGAGTCATAGGAAGGGGAGAGGAAGAGGAGGGGAGGGAGGGAGAGGAAGACGAGGGGAGATAGCAAAAGCACTGGAGTGAGGGAAGATGATGAGAGAGCAAGAGGGAGGAGGGGGAGAGAGTGAGAGAGAGAGAGGGAGGGAGGGAGAGTGAAGGAGGAGAGGGGATAAGAAAACAGAGATAGTGAAGGGAGTGTAGTGACAGAGAAATAGAGAGAGAGAGAGAGAGGGAGATAGACAGAGAGAAAGAGAGAGAGGGATGAGGAGAGAGAGAGAGAGGGAGGAAGGGATGGCGAGAGGGAAAGAGGGTAGTGTGCACCTCTTTTCAGCAGAGACACAATGACCTGTTTCTCCTGTGCTTTTGAATTTCAAGGTGACGCCGCCGTTTCTCTCTCCCCACTCTGCCAAACGAACAAAAGCACCATCACGGGAATACACTCCCCCTTCCCTTTCCTTCTCTTTCTCTCTCTCTCTTTCTCCCTCACTCATTCACTCCCACTCCCCTCCTTTCTACCCCACCCCTCTCTCTTTCCCTTTTCCCCCGCACAACGCTTATTAATGGCTTCTAATCTGCAGCTTTTTCTTCCGTTTAACACAATTAAGACGTTCGCTAAGCTAACGCGGACCAGCAATCAACTCCAAGGACACGGGCAGAGACATAACAGGATTTGTAAACACGGAGCACTTCTGAAACGGCAGAGCACTGTCCTCTCTAATGCCTGTGTCTAATACCACTGTATGAGATCATCACATGGCAGCCAGGGCTTCAAGCTCCCTATAGAATACAGCCGTGGACTTCAGCCAAGCATGAAGTCAGGCCCGAAAAAAGAAAGAAAGAAAGAAAGAAAGAAATAAGGAGGAGGGGAGGAAGGAGGGGAAGAACAGCAAAGTGGCAGCAAAAAAAAAGAGGAGTGAAAGAATACACAAAAGGGGGTGAATGTTAAATCGTAACAAAGGAGTGTCAAGCCAACTGAAAGGGAGAAAAAAAGACAATTGAGAAAAGAAAGTGTTTGCACATTATGAGAAACTTGCAAAAACGATACAAAAAATAAAATCAAAAGGATGACAAAATGTTGTTCTTGTTGTTGAGGAGGAGAAGGAAGGTGATGACGATGACGATGATGATGATGAAGATGATGATTATATCAAACTACATTAGATGCCTTTATTAGATGATGAAATTAAACAGCATAGATTTATGATAGATGTTTCTAGATATTTCCCATTAGCAAAGCTGAGGGGGAAAGAAAAGAATGTTGATATGCAGTAGGAGCTGCGTGCTACAGGTCTGCATGATGCACAGGCTCAGCTCCTGCGCTCCACTCTCTCACTGTACGCCTGAAAGGCACTCTGGGAAACGAGTCTTTCCCTGCCCCTCAGAATGCTAATACTCATCCATTTGGCAGGTCGCGCTGAGAGACGGGAGCGGAGCGCACCGCAAAACCA
>JAODXP020000008.1:21252492-21254992 GCA_027497455.2 Sardinella longiceps | reverse complement strand
GGCACACATATAGGCTAATGTGATGTCATTAACTGGTTCCTGAACCACTGAATAGGTTCTTGAATGCACCAAATGGTTCCTCTCCAGGGATGAGTGAGGGTCTCCACGGAGAGAGCCTGGTGCCGCTGACCTGCGTGACACATGATCGATCTGGGATGGCCGGGGCTGCAGGTGCAGGGCGGTGGGGGTGTAAATCAGACTCATGGGGAAGAGGTTGGGGCCAGACATCCACTCCCCTCCCCTCCCTTCCCCAGTCTATCCCTCCCTGCAGTGCCATGAATGGTGATGACCTTTCTGAACTGTACAAAAACATGGATGGACGTGTGTTGCCTGTGTGTGTGTGTGTGTGTGTGTGTGTGTGTGTGTGTGTGTGTGTGTGTGTGTGTGTGTGTGTGTGTGTGTTTGCCTAGGTGCATTCTCATTTGTGCAGGAACGTGTTTGTATTTCAATGTCTGTGTCAGTATGTTTCTTTGTGTGTGTGTGTGTGTGTGTGCCCATGTGACCCTCACATGCCTATACTATATGCGTGATGATGGCTCTGCTACCAGTGCCACTGTGTGTATATGTGTTTGTAAAGGAATTAACAAAAAAAATAAAAAAAGACAGAGTGAATTGTAGCTGAATTCTCCCTAGTGATAGTCTACCAATGGTGCCATATCTTGTCTGAGAGGAATCGTGCTGTACGATGCCAAATTGTGCAAATGGTCTTCTGTTCTCCCGGTACACACTAATACCGTTCTCTTCTCTTAACACTGAACAAAATATCTCCATTATCATTTTAGCTGCTCTTCTACTGTCGGTGTTATTGCCACTTCCCATCATGCAATCAAGGCAAAAAAAAAAAAAGGCTAATTGCTAAAAAGCATTAGCATAGAAAATTATTTCTGCCATTATCAAGCCTTTTTATCCAATTTTGTTAAATTTTTCAGTCTCCCATTGCGAGCCAAAAATGACCTGCCACTGCTGTTGTTGGATTGTGTGAAAACCCACAAAGGAGGAAGAGAGAGAGAGAGAGAGAGAGAGAGAGAGAGAGAGAGAGAGAGAGAGAGAGAGAGAGAGAGAATTAGAGTGAAACAAACCTCTGATAGAACATTAGGGAGGACAGGACATTAGATATTGGGTTCTGTGACAAGATGGATGGCCGGTGGCTCTTTAAACTGACACCTCTGTCCCCAAAGAGGGACATTGGCACAGCGGACGTATCATGTCGACTCCCCTGTCAGGAACACCGAAGCGCTCCCTTCTCACTGCTGATAGTCCCATGGCCACAAAAAGAGAATACAAATTGGGGAAAAAAATACAAGATCCACGAATCCACAGGATGGGACATTTATCTTTTTTTGGAGAAGGCCAGGTGGGTCTACAACTCATTTCATAAAAGACCTTCATCTAAAGACCTTGTATGAATCCAATGAGGATTTGTGCATAGCAATCCATTATTGCATTAAATAACAGGTAAATATGCTTGCTATACAATGTAAATATGATATATGGGACATACTAGTCTTATGCTTACAATAAGATATAATAGAAATTCTCCGGAGGAATGGAGGAGAGAAGAATGAAATAGTAGCATGGGCTAAAAAAATCACAGTAGGACCAGCTCCATATCGTTTTTCCTATCCCTGACACAACATTTATAGGACAGAAAAAATATAGTGGAAGAGCATTGAGTGGCCTGACAAAAGTCTTTAACAATATATGCACACTGACGACTGACACCAATCCAATTCAGTCCTGCATCTGTTGCAAAGAGCAATATTGCACCTCTGTGACAACAAACAGCCCAAGACATTTTTCACACACCCATTTTGCACTGCTTTTTACACCTCCGCCAGAGAGAGAGACCTTTCGAGCGCCACTAGCAGAGCGAGTCACCGACATCCAACCCCCTTCCCCAAGCCAGTGCGCTGTCTGTCTGTCTGTATGTTTGTCTGTGTGCGGAGAGCTACCGAGAGATCAGGCACGATCCTCTACTGCACTCTGCATCCCTGCAAATTATATTCCCTGATCTTTCTCCATTACTCTTGAAGATTTTAATACTATTTACTGAGGGGATTTTTTTTCAAAAGAAATCCTACACCTCGTCTTTCATAAGTGGATAGTAGTCTTTATTGTCTTTTCTCTAGGTACACATTAAGCTGGAATTTTACTGTGACCTCTGCTATTTGGGTGAGAGATTTTCAGGTAACATAGACTTCAAAACGAGTGCAGAGTATAAAAGAATATATATTTTAATAAATATTTAAAATAATATAATATAAATATATATCTTTTTAATGGACAAAGGGAGTCTCAGGAAGTATCTTATTGTCT
The DNA here is from genome assembly GCA_027497455.2 of Sardinella longiceps. Taxonomy (NCBI): domain Eukaryota; kingdom Metazoa; phylum Chordata; class Actinopteri; order Clupeiformes; family Clupeidae; genus Sardinella; species Sardinella longiceps. The sequence continues at coordinate 21,252,676 of JAODXP020000008.1, read as the reverse complement.
GGTAGTCACCAGTCAGGAAGCTCCCCGAGGCATAAAGGAAGATCTTAATTAGCTTCACTAGAAATGAACTCAAAACTTTGTAAGGTAACCCTTTGTGACTCTGAGTCGCAGTTTTAATTTTAGCACCAACCTTTTTAACTGAAAAAGAAAAAAAAAATCCTAAGATTTACAAAAAAAGGGGAAG
>JAODXP020000008.1:21234992-21247492 GCA_027497455.2 Sardinella longiceps | reverse complement strand
CTCATACACACACACTACCATTCTCTCACTCTCTGTCTCTCGCAAACTCTGAAACACACGCACACTCTACGTCTCTTATAAAAACACACACATTCCCTTATGAAAACACACCATGATATATAAACAATTGTGTAGCCGTCTCTATCTTTTGCACTCTCTCGTATTGTCGATCTCTCTTAACTGACTTCAGTTTAATACAATTTACTTTTTACTTCAAAATAGTCTATAGTTTAACCCCTCTACCACAGCAAGGAGCACAAACCTGTCTTTTGCTGAGTTTTTAGATCTCTTATAAACTGGATGAAAGTGTTATTCATAGACTATAATTACTGTAATGAATAAACATAACAATTGAAAAACATTATTTTTATTATTATTGAATGTAGATGTCGAAATAAAAATCCCTACAATGGATTATTTAGTGTATTTACTATATAGTACACAGCGAATAAAACTTTTTATATTACTGACATACCTTGCCAGCTATAGATTCTTCTCCTCACACTGACAAGTCCACTCTTACTTAAACATTGCACAATAAGCCAGTGGCCAGCACATTCACCATTCAACCATCTCCTTTAGTAAACATCGCAGCCCTCTCTTACTTTGAATTCGATTTCCTTCTATATCACCTTGAACTTGCTGAGTTTGGTCTCTCATCTGACCCTGCTGCCTCTCAGTCTCAGTCCTGTCCTCACACTCTTCCTGCAATGCTTTTCACCACTTCGTTCCATTGGGGAGATTTTATCCTTCATACCCAAGCCTCATGACTTTACCTATTCAGTTACATTACAGTATTTCTTCACCTCTCTGAATTTTGCTTTCACTCTATTGTTCTATTTGCGCCTTTAACCTTCAACCTCTGCAATTCCTTTTTTTTCTTCTTTTCTCTTTCTCTCTTTCATTCTTTCCTTTCTTTCTGTGGGGGTCTAGAGGGACTGAGTCCTTAGGACTGGATAACTCCACTCTCTTCTCTGACTCATTACTCTGCTGTCTTTGCAGGACCAAGGGCATCAAACAGTAATGTACTTCAAAGCACACACACACACACACACACACATGAACAGACACACTCAACAGATACACACACACATATATACACACAAAATCACATTCTTCCTCACAAAGCACACACGCGCCTACACACACACACACACACACACACACTTAGATGGAATCACGGACTAATAAACAGAAAGGGACCACCAATATCAACTTATGCTGGACCTTGAGACAAACATGGACACACAAAACACACACACAAACACACACACACACACACACACACACAAAGAAATAAGAAATAAATACAGCTAACTGAAAAGTGAATAACATGTATCGAAGAATAAAAAAAAAAGACATTCATACTACATGCTGTGGCTTCTGCAGTCAGTGCTCATGCCTAAGTAAAATCCATCTGCCTAGATGGAGAACAGCATCAAACAGAACATAACTCCACCTACACACTTTACACCAGCATCAAACACCCTCGCTCCCGCCTACACAGTCCAGCTTAGCGCCTAACACACATCTACATGGACGACAAAGTGTGTGTGCAGATGCATTACAGTAACATGACTCAAGCTTTCATATTTCTATGAAACGTATAAATATGAATAATAATAAAAAAAAGATATATTATTTTAAGGTTGTTTTTCTTTCTAGTTAAATCTGATGTGTTGTCTTTGTTTTTACACGGATGCAGTGATTTGTTATTCCGCTTGTTGCTGCAATCTCAACTGCGGCGTTTGAGAGTGCAGACAGCATGCTGTTCTGCCAGCCGAACACAGAGCCTCACGCTGCTAAATTATGTGTTTATCTGTCAATTTATTTCCACCAATGTTGATTGGACAGTTTAGTGCAGACTGCCAGCTCATAATGTAATGGAGAACACAGGAAGGCGTGTGCATGTGTGTGTGTGTGTGTGTGTGTGTGTGTGTGTGTGTGCGCGTGTGTGTGCGAGTGCATGTCTGTGTGGGTGGGTGAGCGAATAAACGGATGAAAGAACCCGTGAATGGGTGGAGGGGGTGGAGAGTGATGGAGAGAGGGAGAGAGGAGAGAAAAAGGGTGAAATGTGTGTGTGTGAGAGAGAGCTAGAAAGAGAGAGAGAGATAGAGGGAGGGAATAAGGGAGGGAGGGAAGAGGGGGGTTGAAAAGATAAGGTGTAGGGTGATTCAGAAGAGCGAGAGAGGAGGAGGAGGAGGGGAAAAGAAACAGAGCATAAAAAAGAAAACGTGCTGGAGATGGTGAGGGGGAAAGAGGAAGATGTGAAAAATGAAGGTTCAGAAAGAGTGCCAAGTCAAAAATCAAGATCAAGGACCAAAAAACAAAACCATGAAAAAGGGGATGAAATAGTGGAGGAGGAGGATGAGAGGGGAGAAGAAAAAGAAGTCTCTCTCTCTCTCTCCTCTCTCTCACACACACACACGCACACATATACACACACACACTCACACACATACGATGGAAAGTGACGATGGTGAGTCTCCACTCAGCGTGATGTATTCCAGAGCGGGGTCCAAGAGCATTCTGGCTTGGCCAGCCAATGGAGAGATGTAAAGATAGAGGTACAGAGTGTGTGTGTGTGTGTGTGTGTGTGTGTGTGTGTGTGTGTGTGTGTGTGTGTGTGTGTGTGAGAAAGAGAAAGACAGAGAGAGAGAGACCCAGCTAAAGGCTCATTGTAGGGTAGCTTGGGGGGGGGGGCATTAATGAATGTAGGGTCCACGGCAGAGGGGGGGTGAAAAGGGTGTAATGGGGGTTATGGAGTTGTGTGTGTGTGTGTGTGTGGGGGGGGGGGGGTTAAGGCTATATATTTCAGAAAGGAGACAGTTCCTAGAATCAGCCGGCGTGGACGCCCATAGTTCACAGGCAGCATGATTAACAGCAGGACTGGGAGTCGCTACTACAGCCGCACTATTAATAAAAGATAACCCCCCCTCCTCCCCCTCCCCACACACACCGCCCCACAACCACCAACCACCTTCAGCCCTCTTTCGCCCCTCACTGCTGACTCTCTCCTCTTTTCCTCTCCTCCTCCTGTCTCTCCATCCATCCATCCCTCCCTTCCTCCTTGCACTTCTCCCTCGCTCCACAGCCTTGTGTACTCATTTACTATCATTGCCTAACACATGCCTAATGTCATGCTGCTTACAGCGACACACAGTCCCCAGGGTCCTCATGGCTAATGCTAACGCTAACACCCGCGCAAACACCCTGCAGGCGAAAGCCTCAGTCTCCAGGGATCACCGGATCAATTAGCCCCAGAGCGAAGAGGTGATGACCCCCAGGGGATGGAGCATGATGATCCCCAGCCAACCCCCCCCAACTCCCAACACCCTTTCATCACCTCCGTGCCCAGCCAAGACCCCTTCACTTGTGCTTTCAATGAATGCTACTTGATCCCTGTGCATCGTCAGTGAGATGGGGACTTCCAACTACAATGTTACAGGTTTTAGAGAATAGTCAGGAGACAGAAGTGGCTGACCACCAACAGCAATCCACAGATTCTACACAGCTACTGGATGGCCATAGACCTACTTCTATCTTTATCTATCTCTAAAGGATGAATGATCTACTTAGTAATCTATGTTAGAAACCCATTTTCCAAAGAAACAACCACAATACATAAGCCATTATAAAAACCTAAATGTTGAAAATTCCGACCAAGATATTTTTAGGTTAAGTAGGTTGCAACTGAATCTATACAACTGTACACACCAAAACCTCCACAGTACATTTCTGCAGCACTATGACCTAGAGAGCCATGAAAGGTATTTTCAAAAAGGTAAAGCACATAGGCCTAATGGTTATTTATATGTTTGGCGGTTGAGATATTAAAAATTACAGAAAGGCAAGAGTACAAATTGTATGTAAATGCCTTAAGTTAAATATAGCAATATTAGATTATATTAGGCCACATTGCACAAACCCACCAGATCACGCAAACGTTCTCTCTCTCTCTCTCTCTCTCATACACACACACACACGGACGCACGCACGCACACGCACGCACACACACACACACATACACGCGCGAGCAACAGCCCAAGAGCTGGGGGCGATATCAGCCAACAGTTCCTCGAACATGTCTCACGAGAACTCCAACTTAAAGAGGGAACCGGAGCTTGTCGTGACACTGGCACACCATTCATACCACGGGATGACGTTCCTCCCAACCAAAAACCTACACATTTCCAAACCCACTGTTACAAATACAAAGACTGCATTTCAACATTTGCTTTTTCCAAAAATCTGGAATCTGTGATTCCGTAGCAGACCAGCTAGAGTAAGCTATTTCAGTCGGCGTACATATCAACAATTGCTATAGGTTCATAGCAATGTTAGCCCAAACTTCGGCCAATCTGTTTTCCCAAAGACACATTAAAATGCGACTGTCTAAAACAAAACACTGACTAATCTAAAATAACTCCAGGACTAAATACACACCCTTTTTCATTTTTATATCCCTGTGTGTCTGTGTGCTAGAGGGGAAAGCACACACACATTGAGCACATTGAGACATTTTCCACGGTATGACAGCCCCGCTGCAGGGAGTAAGAGTGTGCTTTCTCCGATAAAGCTGAAGCAAGCTTACCTTTGTGCATGCCCGTGAAGCGGTCTTTCAGTACGGTCAGCTCGTAGATCTTGCCGAATTCCTCGAAGAGCGGCCGGAGGTCCTTCTCGTCCAGGTTCCGCGGTATCTGCCCGATGAACAGTTTGATGGCATCGTGATCCTTCATGGGAATGGTGGCGCAGCTCGCGGGACTGTGGCTGTGGCTTATTCCGTTCACGAGCCCGTTTGTGCTGGCCGCTCCGGCGTGAACACTGCCGTCCACTTGTCCGTTGGTTAAAGTTGCCATCTTCTTACGGCAAATGAGTTTCTCTTCCAGTGTAGAAGCGACAGCGAGTGGATGTTGAAGAGAATACAAAGAAGTAGATCTTTCCTTTTCAGAGTAGAAATGATACATATAATAAGACGTGCAGATATAAAAAAAATCCCGACACTATTTTTAAGCTCGGCAAATATTTACAAACGCATATAGATGTACCGTCAGGATGAAATGAAAAACGGAAGGCGCCAGCGTCCGCCTGATCCCGGTGGAGGCGTGATCCCTGTGTGTGTATGTATGTGTGTGAGTGAGAGTGTGTGCCCTATTTAATAATTCACTCCTTCATTTCATAAAAGGGAGAGAGAGAGAGAGAGACCGAGCGCTTTCGCCTGCCTATTTACACCTCCGTTCCCCTCGCCCCAGCTTCTAGCCACCCTTCTATTTTTTTTGCTTTAAGGAGTCGGTATGGGTGTCCTCTCGGTTTAAACAGACAGGGCAAGCTCAAGAGGCGACGGGGCGGCGGGGAGTTGCACGACCGAGAAACACGACCAGAAAACTCGCTGTTAGTGTCACACAGCGCGCTGTCTCCCCTCTTCTCCTCTTCACGGCTACATGGTATGCTCCACCGAGGCTGAGGCACTATAAATAAAGAACAATATCGAAGCCGCACAGTTCTTTGTGCTGTACCTCAAAGACACACACATGCATGCAATTTTCCGATTAGAAAAGGGCAATTTTTACATTTTTATTATATCTTAAAATCCCTTTCCCGTAACAACGAATGGGTATCGTGTGAGTAGATGGAAGTGGTGTTCACGGCATAACAAGCAAGGGAACAGAAATAAAATGTTTTTTCTCCTCTTTTAACAACTACTGTCTGCCAACATCGGAAACTGAAAGCCTCACTGTGTAACGAACACACGCACACATACTGGTACCACACATATGTATTTATTTCATTCTATGTTTATGGAAACATGAAGCTGTGTATGGATATACTGCGTGTGAAGCTGTGTGTGTGTGTGTGTGTTAATGGATAGTAGTGCCTGTCTCAGTGCAAGAGGGGCGACTCAGCGCACGCAGATGGACAGCGAATGGTGCTGAAAATCTACGAGTCGGCGCTTGGTTGGCGGTATAACTGTTCGAGAGTGACAAATGCCTCAAGGACGCTGGTCCGAGTGTTCAGGTGTCTGCCACCCTTACACAAAAGCTTAGCAGCTGAATAGTAGCACTGGTTTCACCGTAAGCTTCACCGTCCCTGTGTAGGGATAGCTGTCGCGTGCGGTACTCGTGCATTCCTCTGGAAGTCATTTCCCGAGAATATGAAGTCTGTGAGCTCCTCCGAGCGGCGCGCGTGGGCAAAGAGGCGGCAACAGCATAGGCAGGACCGAGTGCGCCACAACACGGAAATGACATTTCAGCGAACTGGTTGTTTTAACATCGGAAAGACTATTTTTTCTCTTAATATGCTCAAAAACAACAGGAAATGTTTAAACGGTCACTAAATAATAGGCTACAGCATAGGACGTTACTCAGATATTTAAGATTATCAAACTACTACTCATATACACAACATTTTCATGAGTATCACTGGCAAACCACAATTGGTGTACATCAATGATGACACACCAATGACTTTGCTGGGGTTTTTAAAATGGGCTTTTTAATTATTATTGTTTGGTCCCTTTTACTGAGCATGCGTTGCCCTGTGCCATTTAGCATCTTAAGCTTGCATCTGACCATTTTCCCCAACCAAATCGTGACAAAGACGAGGGTCATTAAACGACTGCAGTGAGTTTTTATGAACATTACGCGGGGGAACAAACCGACGCAAAGCTGCTGCATCCCATGCAAACACACCCCACTATTCTTCGACAAAAGCACCGCGTTTTTGTCACAATGACAATACAGCCTCGGCTCAAGGCGCCGCTCTCTGTGCTGACAGGGAAATTATAGACTGCTGCCGAGTCCCCGCTGAGCGCTCGGGCCGAAAGGGAGATGCGTACACGTGTACAGCACCGGCGGAGCTGCAGGTAGAGTCACTCATGCAGATGCTTCTGGAAGCCCGGACGCGCGAGCAGCCAAATCTGGCTGCCGCTGTGGCTTTTACTCTCTCTCTCTCTCTCTCTCTCTCTCTCTCTCTCTCTCTCTCTCTCTCTCACTCTCACTCACACACACACACACACACACACACACACACACACACACACACACACTAAGGGAGAGAGAGAGAAGGGGACTTTTTGCTTCCACAGAAACATTATGTGCTGATATGGCCTACTGTGGTTTAGTCATGGACATAGACAGGTCGTTTTACATCATCCTTCCCAGGCAGTGTAACCCGGCCAGAGCACGGGCAGGTCGCTTTCTTTGGCAACGCATCCCAATCTACTCTGCAAGCATACCCCTGGGGCGACAATCCGTTCACAGCACCGCAGCCTGCCATCACGCCTGACTAGCTCTAAGCCATATTTTTAAAACAAGGGCGAATGTGAGAGCACAAATCACTGTAATTATGTGCGGCGGTTATGTATTGCGATGATTATGTAAGTTACGTTGCTGTTATTGTTCCCGGCGGTGTCCCTTTCCCGCCTCACCTTGCCCTGTTCTTTCGGAAACCCACCGGAAGCCGCTTTCAATGAAAGCAACGAGTGAGAGCAGAGAGTCAGGGGGATCGTAATAATATACAATTAACGGGTAATTTTCTGAGCAATGTTTCTACGTCAAGTGACCAACCGAATGCCGTACGTTTTGCAGGGCTCAGTTAACTATGCTTGTTCGCTAATGCTATTGGGGCGAAACAATAAGGGCCCAAACTTATTTTAATGATTAAGGATGTCAACGCTTTGACGATGATCACTTCTCTCACTCCGCAAGGGATGTGATTGTGCGATGTCGTGGAAGAGCAATGAGTTTTCGGCGAAGCCCTGTCCATGGTGCTGAAACCAGTCCTATGACCCTGGGCAAAAGCGCCGGGCCACCATGACACAATTTGATCTGCGTATCATCCGACAACCAGTGCAATATTCCTCTCCTCTGTCTATCAAATTGCATTTTAAGGATCGTTGTTGGTATCAGGATGCAAATATGCACTGCCATTCCCTCGATAGCGTAAACACAACTCATTCTCAACTCCACTAACAGCGAACGAACTTTCTGCCCTTGCCAGATTACTTCTATGCCAGTTCAGCACAAGCCCGGTAATTGTCGAGGAAGGCAAATAAACGAAAAAGTAAATGAAATTCTGGCGGGGCAACTTGCACAAATAGATTGATAATGGGCAAGCGGGCTGCTATAAGAGAGAGGTCTGGTTTCCATAGAGCCTACTCTGCATATTAATGAGCGCGCTCACCTGTCCTTCATCCGGGACGAAGTTCTAAATCTCCGGGAGCCTTGAGGCTGCGAGGCCATACTTCATCTCGCGGTAATTTAGGACGGGTGCATGGGGAAAGGGCGAAAGAGGACTAACCTCCAAAGAATGGAATAAAGCAGGAAAAAAGTCCACTGCTGCCTGCTGCACTAGAAAACTTTTCCTAATCTAATAACTTGATATGATGACATTATTGGTGAAATCTCCTTGTGTGCAATTGTTGGTTTGATAACACACAATTGCACACAAGATGTCAAGTTAATGTCAAGACCCTAAATGATGGTGGGTAAGCTTATCAAAATAAATATCGCCTCAACATGGAAGGGCACATCCCCCCACACTTCCCACAAGAAAGGGTTAACAGTTTTTAGGTGTAGTTTACTGGTTTGCCCTGACTTAGCCATTTTCTTCTGTTATGACTATCTTATTCATTGTTAATCTTAAGTGATGGGTGGTACTGTATATCCAGGTTAAATTTGATTATCTCACACAGTGACATCATCCTCAGTGACATCATTGAGGATTAGGAGGACACCATGCCCTGGCTGTCACATATTGAAGGCAAATCAAGTAGATGCAGTATGTATGCAATGGAAGTTGGAGGGGGAGGTGTGTGGCTTTGCCAAGTTCAAATGGAATTCAAATTTAAAGGAAATACAAAAAAGACCACATCTGGTCTATCTAGTCGGGTGTCTGGAAAAACAAAACAAAGCCTCTCTCTCTCTCTCTCTCTCTCTCTCTCTCTCTCTCTCTCTCTCTCTCTCTCTCTCTCTCTCTCTCTCAAGAAAAGGGGCTTACCAAATAAGAGAGGAGTTGCTCACTATTGCTCACTAAACCCTAAGATTTGTGTGGCCATATCGATAATTTTAGGGCTTGAAAAATTCTAAGTTCACACTTCAAAACAAAGCATAGGGACACGCCAAGCCACCCATATCATGTCTCTCCCCGAAGGGTGACCAGCTGTGCAGCAGCCATAAAATTTCCTGTGGAATGACAAACGGACTCGTAAAGCTCATGCACAATCTCTCCTTCTCTCTCTCTCTCTCTCTCTCTCTCTCTCTCTCTCTGTCTCTCTCTCTCTCTCAGGAACTCACAGAGATTTAGAAGGGAAGAGGGAGCGAGGGAGAGAGATTTAACGACTCCACCTCCACAGGCGCATGCATGGTAGCGCTTTTAAACGATTATCATTTGAAATTTTGTGAAAAATTAATGAGATTTCTCTTATCTCAACATTCCCTGACACAGCGGAGGAGTGGAGTGGGGGAGCTTTACACGTCTTCCTGTTTACGGCTTGTTTTTTTTTTTCTTTTTTCTTCCTTCCATCGACTTAAGTAAACTAGCCTCAGTTTGTGGCTTCGCTTTGTTAGGGGAAAAAAACTGCCAGTCCTAGCGGGCCCGGCATCTTGTCGGTCTAACGCTCTTTGTCTGCACGAATGCGGTGAGCCACCGGGCCCCTTGAGTCACGCCTGGGCTCTTGTTTCTCGACCCCGTCTCCCACACCTGCGCTAATCAGAGGTGAGATCACACACCTCAGAGACTTCTCAACCTGCAGCCACATCTCAGCACCTGGTACACAGTCGCCCAGCACACCTGGCTGTCAGTCCAGCCCTTACCTCTGCATTTGATTTGTGTGTGTGTGTGTGTGTGTGTGTGTTGTGTGTGTGTGTGTGTGTGTGTGTGTGTGTGTGTGTGTGTGTGTGTGTGTGTGAAAGAGCAGAAGAGAGAGATTGCACTCCTCTGACTACCCTGGGGAGATGCTGATAGGGACAGACTACCTGGCCTCCAGTGTCTGGCCTTCAGGGCTGTCTGGGAGTCTCTCTCTCTCTCTCTCTCTCTCTCTCTCTCTCTCTCTCTCTCTCTCTCTCTCTCTCTCTCTCCTCTAAAATACACACACACACACACACACACACACACACACACACACACACACACACAGAGGGAGACTCAGCACAATCTGTTGTAATTACAATGACATACTCAGGGAATGCTTGGCTACTACCCTCTTTCTCAAAGCAGCACTGGCATAGTGTTCATCTGAAAACAAGGGAAGTGGGTGCTGGATTTTGAAAAGCACTGCTGGATTCCAACACGCGTGTGTGCACACACACACACACACACACACACACACACACACACACACACACACACACACACACACACACACACACACACACACACACAGAGACACACACACACACACACACACACACACACACACACACACACACACACACACACACACAAAACATTCATTATCTGAGAGTTTTAACATCATCTCAAAAAACTTTGAATACACAAAGCCAGCACAGGTGCAAGCAATTACTTCCACCTCACGATGCTCCCCCTCTCTGGGGCGGGAGCTAGCTTAGCCTACTGTACACAAAAGTGACTGCACTGGACAATGTTTACCCTGCTAAAGGGTGCTAGCATCTGTCTGCAAAGCTGCTTGACAAGAATCATTTCACAATGATGCATTTACTTCATCGAAAAGCATTTGTTTAGTTAAAGACGTGATAGGTATTTCAGGGCAGTATTGTGTGTATCATGAAAAGTCAAATAAACCACCATGATTAATATTAGGCAATATCCATGACATTCTACAATCCCATATAATTTCATTCACAATTTTATTAGTGTTCATGAATTTAACATGAACTGCCATGGCCGCCTCTGACAACAAAGTACATGAAGCAGTGCCTCAGTATTGCACATGTTATTAAATAATTTCTGATCTATGTAAATGCCATTGACTATGGCAAATCCTGCACGGGCCACATAAACATGTCATATGCACAACAGTATAACCAGCAAGCTTTGAGATGAACCACAACCGATAACCATGCAAATATGCACTTTTTAAAAATGTATTAACAAACATATGGCCTTCTATGCCACTGTAAAAATCCAGACACACTGAAATTCGAATTTGCTAAGCAGGTATGTCAAACCACAAGCCATTGCAAATAGTTACCATTTTCCCTAAAACCCTGGAAGCAATCACAAGCACTTTGCATGTGCTAGTTGTGCCAGTAAGGGACTTGTGGAAGAGTCTGGAAGGTTCTGTGTGCCTCTTCAGTGGTCATGCAGTGCACTGGCTTTTCACCAATGCTGTAACATCTCAAGACTCATGCTGATTTTGCCTCTCACAATAAGAGGCCAATCAGTCATTGCCAGACACTACATCTTGATTGTTGCAGCTCTGATTTCTACTCTACAGTAAGGACTAACCACAAACATAACACAGTTTAATGACTCATTGTGTCATTTGTGGAAATGTAACATTTTTTTATTACTTAAAAATGTAAAATGAGCAACAAATGTAGTGAAATCCTACCTGCTGAATCTGTTCAGAAAGTATGTTCCTTAAAAATGAATTAGGTTACCACAATCTTTTTGACATACAATTTGTTGTTTGTTGTCAGTATTTTAATTATACTATGATGTGTGGTTGTGAGCTAAATTTACTGGGAACATCATTTTGAGTGTCTTTCAGTTAAAAAAGTGAAAAAGTTTACTAAAAGTAGTACATTTGCAGCTTGCTGGTGCAATAGTCCACCTTGCTTTTCTGGTTGAGTTACTGGGAGCATGTTCAGGTCATGCTTATAGTTAACACGAATGATAATACTCAGATTGCCTCAGGATTTCATCAGACCACAATGAAATCTCCGAGAGCGCCCACCTCCACTGCATGTCCACATGTAAAGAGTTCTCTTACAGTCTGATGTGGGGAAGAGAAAATCTGGCTGGTCTTAGCCGGCCTGTTCCCAGAACAGAGCCTGCCCTTAGAGGCCACTGTGTTTGTAGGTTGAAGTCGTCAGTGGTGTGAGGAAGGTCAAAAAGCGCTGACCCAAAGGGTGACCTCCCAATCTGGCGACAGGCCCAAGCTATTAGAGTTGGATTGTTTCCCTAAGGACCCATTGTGAGAAGAGGGGGGACAAGAAAGACAGAGAATGTCAACCAGAGAAAAAGAGTAGGACAATTGAAGTGAGCAAAAGATTTAAAGAATGAGAGACACAGAGAGAAGGAGAGAGAGAGAGAGAGAGAGAGAGAGAGAGAGAGAGAGAGAGAGAGAGAGAGAGAGAGAGAGAGAGATGGTTTGGCCAAAGGTGATAAAGATGGTTCCACTTTAGAAAAGGAATGTAACATCTGTAGCCACCAGAGGCTTCACCGGGGGACATTATAATTGAAAAGGAGAATGGGAAAGAAAGAGGTTTCAGGTGATTTGCTCTCTCTCTCTCTCTCTCTCTCTCTCTCTCTCTCTCTCTCTCTCTCTCTCTCTCTCTCTGTCTCAGATTGTAAAA
>JAODXP020000008.1:21229992-21232492 GCA_027497455.2 Sardinella longiceps | reverse complement strand
ACACCACTCTGAGTAAAGCAGCCAACACAGGCCAGAGAAAGAGAGAGAGTTCCAGCTCTAAGTCCTGCTGGTCCAGGATAAGGATTAAAACAGGTCATTATTTTGCATTACATTAAGTCATTTGGCGGCGGCTGCTTGTATCCAAGGTGATTTAAAGCATCAGAGAGGTAGATGTGCTCAGACACTGTTTGTTCTCCATGAGTTCACAAGGCTCGGCCCGCGTGCGCTGCAAACCCACGGCACCGGGGGATTTCTCTCTCTGCCACAAACAGCTCTATTTGGAGAACCCCCTTCACTTCACAACTTACTGCCATGAGTTTTTTGGTGGAACAGGAAACTTGGCAGAGATAATCTTCCTTCCCTTCCTTTCATATGAAAGTGCTAATGTAGAGAGTTGAGGGATTTTATAGCACTTCAGGAAACAATCAGACTCTGATGGAGTTCTGCTCTTGAAGTGAGAAGCAGGAATCCTTAAAATGGGGCATAAGAGAATGAAACTAAAACTGAGTTTCTATGCCCCATTTAGTTTGTGATAGCGGTTGGTTAACTATATACAGTCTAAAGGGTCATTCACGTCAAGAGCGATAACTATAACAACAGATAAATATCGTCCTAATTACAGTAACACGAATGACAACTTTCACACCACTAAAATGACATTATGCAACAATATTGTTGGAATGACTTTCAGAATGATGTTTAGAATGCTAAAAAGATAACAATCAGGAACTATGGAAATGTAGGCATTAGTTCATTTACATTAGGACCGACTATGATAATTTTGGTCAAAAATATTGCAATGTGGTCAAAAATATTGCAATAGTTACAGTTATCTTCATAATGATCATCATTCTAAGTGTGAACTGTCCTTACTGTAATTTTGTGTCAACTCTCTGTAGCCTATTCTTTTTCAGTGCTCTGTGACACTGAACAACAGGGCTATGGATTGAATCACACCGGATATGTCCATCTACTTGTCATTGATCTACTTCTGATTTGTATTGATATGTCGGTGGTATAACCCCCCTCTCTCCCCCTCCCTAAAAGCCACTGAAGGAAAGAGAGTGAAAACAAAGAGAGAGTGTCTATGATATATAGTAACATCCTTCTAGGGGATATATTACTGTATTACACTGTTATTTGCCAACTAAATATTTGAGAGCATTCATCATCTGATGGGACACACAAAAACACATACAGTAGAGTAATTCATTCTTTGCCTTCTAAGATCACAACAATTTCAAACTTCCCTTTAAAAGAATAACTTCTTTTTCAAATGCAAATGCTTGGACCTGTACTCTCAGAAGACGGTGAGAAAGCCGCTTTCAAGGGCCATAAGTGGGATGGTGGGTTGCGGAGACTGTTTCATAACAAGAAAATTCCGATCACCATTGTGTGCTGGCTGTATAATTACTGTATTTGAGATGCTGTCCATGCGCGGCTTGATTGAAGTGTTTCACAGGGTGCACAAGAAAATGTTCCTCCCACACGGAGAATAAAGTTAAATCTTCCTGCATCGTATTATGCTTGTAGTTCTGGATGTGGGCTTCACTAGGATATCATTTGAAGCAATTAACAACCACACCAGTGCCTTGTATTGTCTTTTTTATGCTTGTGAATTAGCGAGTGCATGTGATAGATAGATACATATAGGTAGAGGTAGATGTAGGTAGATACATGTAGGTAGATAGATAGACAGACAGACAGACAGACAGACAGACAGTCAGCCTGACCTCATCCAAAGAGCTAAAAGAGAGATGGAGAAATGGGTAGAAAAGGAAAATAAATGTGTATGTGTGTGTGTGTGTGTGTGTGTGTGTGTGTGTGTGTGTGTGTGTGTGTATGTGTGTTGGGGCCCCCATGTGAGGGGGCAGGGGAGTGCCTCCCAGCTCTACACACAGGTCTGCACAAGCTCATTAGCAGATTGTTTCTGAGCTGCGTTTTTTGTTCTTTAAAAAAGAAAAAAATGGCCCACAAGCACCTCTATTTACACAAATGTAGCTGCACGATGGTGACTGTTTGCAGGTACAGTACACATACACACACACACACACATCTCTATAAGTATAACCTTCCCTCATGTGCTCATATTTATTCCCTAACAGTATATTATGACTCATGACCCCTGTGAAGTCCTTTGCCCACACATACAGTATGTTTATATGCAGAACAAATACACAAACATGCACATCTATGCCATCTATGACATACACAAACAATATTTGCACATGTGTCATACAGCATGACCTGGCACATATGAACACATTATACTATTACAGTAACTCATAAACATGATAAGATGTAAACTAAAATAGGCAAATGTATGTGCACATGCACATGCACACGCCCACGCGCGCGCACACACACACACACACACACACAGATGAACTCATGTTAGATCAGCTTGAACTTGGCCGCTGGAGCAGATGTGTTTGATATGGACCCAGCTGCTGGGCCCCTCCTCCCCCTTCATAATGGCCTCCATCTGTCCATCAATATG
>JAODXP020000008.1:21204992-21217492 GCA_027497455.2 Sardinella longiceps | reverse complement strand
GTGTGCATAACTATGAGAATGTGTGTGTTCATGTGTGAGGGACTGACTGAGTGTATTGCATGTGCATTTGCATTTGTTTGTGGGCATTATAGTGTGTGTGAGAAAGACTGCCAACTTCATCAATGGCAAGTAGGGAACAGCATTAATGCATGTGTGTGTGTGTGTGTGTTGTGTGTGTGTGTGTGTGTGTGTGTGTGTGTGTGTGTGTGTGTGTGTGTGTGTGTGTGTGTGTGCATGAGCGAGAGAGAGACAGGATGGATTCCAACTTCAGCAATACCAGCAGTAGCTTCATCAAGAGTTTGTGTGTGTGTGTGTGTGTGTGTGTGTGTGTGTGTGTGTGTGGTGTGTGTGTGTGTGTGTGTGTGTGTGTGTGTGTGTGTGTGTGTGTGTGAGTGTGTGCCTGCCTGTGCCTGTTTGCAGATGCATGTGTGTCTGCGAGCTCTCGCCAGAGATGGCGTGGCAGCGAACTGGAGCAGAAACAGCCGTCTATGCAGCGAGGCCCTGTATGCAAATGCGTAAGACAACATATTAACAATTCAATCACTCCGCCATCCGCCACTGCTACCGCCACCCCTCCACCCCTCAACACCTCCACCACCACCCCTCCACTCCCCCACTCAAACACATAGCTCACCGCATCCACCACCCCCTACCCCTGAGCCACCTCCACCTCTCCTGGAGTCTCTGACAGAAAAGTGTTTCTGAAGCCGCAATGAGCTCTCACTGAAGTGAGCAGATAGGATATGCAAATTGAGCTGCAACTGAGAGAGGGAATGAGAAAGACAGAGAGAGAGAAAGAGAGAGACAGAGAGAGAGAGAGAGAGAAAGAGAGAGAGAGAGAGAATAGTTGGAACAGGTTTCTCTGCGTTTCTAAATGGCTTCCCTTCTGTACTTTTCCACTACTTCAAAAGGTCGGCTTCTTTTTTTCTTTTTTTTTTAGACGGGGGAGCAGAATTTTGCAAGTTGAGTTGCAGGTAGTTTTCTCTCTTTTTTTTTTAGTTTCTTCTTGATTTGTTTGGAAAAATGTGCTGCTGCAATCATATTCAGGAGGACAAAAACCCACAAGCAAAAAAAAAAAAAAAAAAAAAAAGAAAAAAAGGCCAAAAAACGCAAACCTGCCTAAAGCAAAAATATAAACACCAAATAAAAACAAAAATCAACTTTTGGAGAACTCCCCCATTCTCCCCTGCATGCATAAGCTAAACCAGACAAGACTGCAGTAATCAGTCAACATCCATGCAGCTGTAAAGCACCTGTGTTGCTATTTAGTGACTGCTTGTCTGCATAGAGAAGCAGCCCACTTTCTGGGGAAACTGCTTTACAAACGTTTCCACGTCGTGCCATTTATTTTCCTGTCACGTGTGTTTGTTTGCTCTGCGTGGTGGAGGTGCGGATCTGTGGCTGACGCTAATGGCGGTGGATTCCAAGCATTCGCCCCGCGCTTAATTGTGCTACTCCAATCCTGCCTAATGACTTGATGGGGAAATTATTGATCTGATGATCTGGGTTGACGTGACAAAGGTAAATGGCCAAATAAATAAACCAGAGCCTCCACCCCCTCCTCCTCCTCCTCTCATCCTTCTCAACACCCCCCCCCCCCACACACACACACACACACACACACACCACACCCGTCTCCACCCACGACGGATGGAGGAAGGAAGGTGGTGGAGATTGGGGAAGGGTGTGTGTATGTGTGTGTGTGTGTGTGTGTGTGTGTGTGTGTGTGTCTGGTGGTGGTGTTGTGGGGGGGGGGGGGGGGGGGGGTCGTCAATCTTAAGAATTGCCTCTGGAGTGTTTCAGTCAGTTAACATTTTAGGGAACGCAAGGGCCATTAATAATAAAGGCATATTAACATAAGTGAATTCCTGTGCCGTGTAAGGATTCGCTGGCACAGTTATTAAAGTCCAATTTGGCCCCATTAATAATGCATACACCTTTGACTTTCTAATATCCAGATTATGTGGAATTACTAAGGGCATGCATTATTTATTAGCGACATTCAATGGGGGGGAGGGAGGGGGTGATAGTGGTGGTGGTGGGGGGTCTGGGGGCATGGAGAGTTTTAATTGGTGGTTGGGGGTGTCATTAAACCCCTTCCCTGATGAGACCTGTCAATCAAATAGTCCCCTTGTCCCCTCCTTTACAAACACTCACACACACACACACACACACACACACACACACACACACACACACACACACACACACACACACACACACACACACACATGCACACACATACACACACACACCTGTGTGTGCAACTTAGAACACTATGCCAGAGCTGTCTCTCTCACCTTTTGTCATCTGTCGCGCCCCATCCTGTGGCCGGCACGTCCGTCATGCCCTGTCCGCTGAGTCTGCGGGTAACACTGGCACTGCCATGGGGGCCCTGTGTGTGTGTGTGTGTGTGTGTGTGTGTGTGTGTGTGTGTGTGTGTGTGTGTGTGTGTGTGTGTGTGTGTGTGTGTGTGTGTGTGTGTGTGTGTGTGTGTGTGTGTGTGTGTGTGTGTGTGTGTGTGTGGTGCATGTGGGTAGCGCGTATGGTCTGAGCTGAACTCCACTTTAAAAGTTAATGACCTCAGGAGCTTCCCTGGGCTGTGGTGAATGACAGCAGAAGGTTGTGAGAGAGATTGTTACACGTACAGGATAATGTATCATTCTCTCTTTCTCTGACACACGCTCTCTGTCCCTCTCTCTCTGTCCCTGACTCCCCTGTTTCATCTCATCCGTCCGTAACCTTCCCCTCATCCCCCGCTCTCCACTCTCTGTCTCTCTCTTTCTCGCTCTCTCTCTCTCTCCCTTTATCTCATTCTCTCTCTCTTTTATTCAATCAGGTGTTCGGGGGCCTGGTGCTAAAGTTTACTGTGGCACTCAAAGACTGCTTTTTTTGGGCCACTCAAGTTCGGCTGTGTCTCTGCTTTCAATTCTCATACCTGCAGCTCTCCAACCACCGCCCCCCTCCAACCACACACACACACACACACACACACACACACACACACACACACACACACACACACACACTGGGCCGATTGGGCTGCCCTGTTGATGCCATATAAATATTTAAGCAGCCTGCAGTTAATGATGTGCCCTATTCTCTAACTACTGTAGATAACATTAACAATTTGCATTTCAATTAAAGGCACATCCAGATAGCGGGTTTATTGTAGGTCTGGTGCACTGTGTGAGGAGCTCAGTAAGCACAAACTTCACTTTTTTCCTTTTTTTTGTTTTACAATCCTAAGATGCACTAAAGTAAAAACTAGACTGCTCACTGTGCCCTGTGTGTGTGTGTGTGTGTGTGTGTGTGTGTGTGTGTGTGTGTGTGTGTGTGTGTGTGTGTGTCTCCTAAGGTTCATCAGTTACCCCCAAGACGATGCCGTATCTGTCAACAATGTACTTTGGTCCATGAATGAATGATTGAGAGGCCCCTATGTACAAATATGGCTGCCCCATGGAGCATGAAGTAATAGATATTTACATTATATAGTGTGTGAGAATGTTATTACAAATGCTCATCACCCGGTGCAATGGAATACTGAATATCTGATTGGCTGGGAGAGTGTGTGTTATTCCTGTATAACGCACATCTACATGTATGTAGTAGATCTGTCGAAGCAGCCCAATCACTGTTCGATATCAATGCTCTTTTGAATGGTAACTATAAGACACAATAGTAAACTGCAGTTGAACTTGTCAGCAACAATAAAAACAGTTGTTACTAGCAATAACCAAAAAGAAAAGAAAGTAGTTGCCACAAGGAGCTGCATGGGTTTCTGTGTTTTAAATTGATGTATTACAAAAATGAGTTTCAACCAGTTGATAAGCAGGATAATGACCTTCAAGGCATGCTGTTATACAGAAATAGTGAACTTGGCTTCCCTCAGTCTTGTGAAGTTCTTCACCTGCACCTCGCTCATTATTTTCATATAACAGCAAACCACATCAGCCTTTATCCCTTACATAACGTATAGGAATAGAATGTTTAGGTGGATGATACAGCATAGTTATATTTTGAACTAATGAAAGTGCTCACATGTTTGCAAATTTCAGTCAAATAGACTGATGAATGAGTTTGAAGTGCTTTTGGTTCAGGAACATTGAGAATAATTATAAGTTCTCCTCTGTTCAATATCTCCACCTTCACACACACACACACACACACACACACACACACACACACACACACACACACACACACACACACACTAACACATATATCCTCTTCTGGCATGTCTGGCTCTACAGATATCATAGTGACCCCTGTGTGAGGGAATATTTGCATTATAAGGGGGGCCAAACTCCATCTCATTTCAACATTTCCAGAAAGTTCAGCAATTAAGATGGGAATTCCAACAGCCGAAGCCAGGAAGAGAACGGACAAAAAGACGCAATAGGGAGGGAAGAAGAAGGGGAGAAAAGATTTTCCAATTCAGCAATCCATCCTGCAATAAAGTGCTGAGGTACAGGGAGCAGAGATGAAGTTGACCCTGAGCAAGGGATTCAGAGAGGGGGTGGGGGGGTCTGAAGGTAAACTACTACCGCTTACGCAGATGAAATGACAGGAGAGAGAGAGAGAGAGAGAGAGAGAGAGAGAGAGAGAGAGAGAGAGAGAGAGAGAGAGAGAGAGAGAGGGGGGGGGGGTAGAAGATGTGTGCTCAGACAGAGGAGAGGAGCCAAGATGAGAGTCAAGGAGAGATTTGTGTGGGAGAGAGGGAGAGATGTGTGTGTAGAAGACACGGAAAAGAGAGTATCCACAGTATGTGTGTGTGTGTGTGTCTATGTTTGTGCCTATGTGTGTGTGTGTGTGTGTGTGTGTGTGTGTGTGTGTGTGTGTGAGAGAGAGAGAGAGAGAGAGAGAGAGAGAGAGAGAGATGTGAGAGTATCTTGGCATTAGGAGCTGTACTTAAGGAAGCGGGGCAGGAACATAGCTGATCCTGCTTATTAGACGAGCTCCATAGGGGCGGCTGTGGCTCACGGGGGTGCAAG
Organism: Sardinella longiceps; assembly: GCA_027497455.2. NCBI lineage: Eukaryota > Metazoa > Chordata > Actinopteri > Clupeiformes > Clupeidae > Sardinella > Sardinella longiceps. The sequence goes on along the minus strand of JAODXP020000008.1, from coordinate 21,212,498 downwards.
AGAGAGGATTAGCCTGCTCCTCTGATTCACACACACACACACACACACACACACACACACACTGACATACACACAAACATTCCCTTCTATGTACACATGTGCTCGCACACACACACAAACGCACACACACACACACACTCACACATACACATCCATACCCTTGTATGTGCACAGGTGCACACACACACACACACACACACACACACACACACACACACACACACACACACACACACACACACACACACACACACACACACACACACACACACACACACACACGTAACCCCCTGTCTTCAACTAATGGTTCTCTGTGCAGATGGAGACAGCAGACCAAGTCTGGCCCTCCCTTTCTCTATCTCTCTCTCTCTCCCTCCCTCCCTCCCTCCCTCCCTCTCTCTCTCTCTCTCTCTCTCTCTCTCTCTCTCTCTCTCTCTCTCTCTCTCTCTCTCTCCCTCCTTCTATCTCATGGTCTTTCTGGACTTCTGCCCTTTGTCGCTTCATTCATCTCTGTTTCAATTTCTTTCTTGCTCTCCATCTCTCTACCTTCTCTCCTGCTCTCATGTGGGGAGCTGAGTGTGTGTGACCGCTCTGTGAGGAGGTCCCGCAAGCTGTCATCTGTAATAAAGCTCACACCTTTCCCTCAAGCTTGGAGACACACACACACACACACACACACACACACACACACACACACACACACACACACACACACACACACACACACACACACACACACACACACTTAAATGCTTATTCCCAGGAATCCTCTCTCTGTTGTCATCCCAATCAGGGCTGCACACTTGGAAGCTCATTGCTCTATAAACAGAATGTCCTCTCTCTTTCTTCTTTTTCTTTTTCTTCTTCTCTCTCACTCTCTCTCTCCTTCTCTCTTTCAGTTCTTCTCTTTCTCTCTTCTCCCTCTGCTCCGCTCCCCTTCCTCACTTGTTCCTCCATCCCTCCCTCCCTCCCTCCCTCTGCCTTCCCTCTCTTGCCAAGGCCAGGTGTTTCTTTGTTCTTCCTTCTTGGCATAAAAAAATGTTGGTGAATATTTTAAGAGCAACGGTACCCACTGTGCAGCGGATAAACTCATCAGAGCCGATTTTACACACACACACACACACACACACACACACACACACACACACACACACACACACACACACACACACACACACACACATGCCCCCACACACTCCACACACCCTGCACGCCGCACCCTGCTGCCATCTCTCTCACCTGGTGCACCCGAGCCGCCTGTGCCACAGGCCGCTATGCTCACCCACGCTCCCGAACGAGGCGTCGCAGCATCAGGGGGCCCTTTCAAGTCATGGGTGGGGGTTTGTCATCTGGCTCAGGCTAGCGAAACGAAGAAGAAGAAGAAGAAGATGAAGGTGGAGAGAGAGAGAAAAAAAAGAAAAACGACGACGACAACAACAAGCCGTGCCCCCGCGTGCACAGCAAGGTGCATCGGTAAACTCCTTCTCCACGCTGCTCGCAGTTGACACCTCGCAGCGGTGTCTTGTGCACGGTTAAGCAGCGACCCTGGCAGACACAGATGGGATCCTCCTACTTCACCATCACGCCTGCTTCTTATTTTCAACTTTCTTCCTCAACTTTCTCTGTAAATTCCCTCACTTTCTGCATCCTAAAAAAAATATAAATACCCTCACTATCTATGTGCTAAAAAAAACATAAATACCATCACTTTCTATGTGCTAAAAAAAATATACATTTTTCCACCAACATCTTTAGAGGGGGCGAAACATGCAACAATAGTCATTTATACATTTTAATAGTTATTGTTACCACAAATTATACTATATTTGGCTGATATTTAATCATTTTTATATCCCATCATTAGAGCATCACTTACAGATGAATGAGATTTGCGTAGAATATCAGTGCCCACAATCTATTGACCCTCAAGCATAGAACAATACCATTAGCCCACTCATCAGCCTCTTCTGATGCACCCCTGGAGAACAACACAGATAATCAATATTAATTACCGCAATTAAAGGCATAATTATGGAGGCAATTATAATTACTTGGACCCGGAATCTAATGACGCTTTTGGTTGCCAGAGACTCGGCTGGTTTGATTTGGCAAACGCAGGCCGAGTGGATAAGTTCATATGCAGCTGGACGGACGGACGGATGGGCACCCAACCTGTGGTGTGGGTGGGGTTGAATAAGTTGGGGCCCCAGAAGCAGTGGATGATGTGTGTATACTCTAACACACTCCAGTGCTACTCAGACTATTACTAGCTGTGCAAACCCATAATGCACTCAATATCCTACTGAGATCCTCATCCCCACAAGTCAGCTTGCTAATGATTAGTGTTTTGGCTCCAGCACTAACAGATGAACATAGTATGAGTTGCGGTTCATAACAAAGAAATGTCTATGCTATATTGTATTGGACATAGTTCAGTTTAAGGTCATTATTCACATACAGTGAGTGTCTGTGCGTTGTACAGGTGTGAGCTACAACCCACAGATTAGTTTTAGGTGCCCCCTAAATGACTCAAGGACCAAGGACCACTTATACCCCAATTTAGCAGCCAATGACATTACTCTATTTGTATAAAGCAGATACACAGAGAAATGGAAGATGGGACTCAAGACTCAAGGCAGGTGGCAGATACAGGGCGATTACTGTAGGCGGAGGACAGAAAATAAACTTTTATATCGAGCCATGGAGAAACTAGACTGGGACTGAACGGTTAGGGAGAGTAGGCCCATATTGTGGAATATTACTACCACATATTGCAGGTGGTAAAAGAAAAATAAATAAACAAAAACAGGTGTTTGTGGTTTTTTTTTTTTTTTACTGGCACAAATGTTCAGTTAAATTATCCCCATGGTGTTTGTCACAGATTCAGGTTTTTTCCCCCACTACCTTTGGCTTCTGGAACTTTCTGGACAACATCTGGTGGGTATTCAACTCCCCATGAAACGCAGCACAGATATTATCCCATGAAAAAGCCGACCCACTGAGAGGAGGAAAGGCATGGAAATCAGAGCGCTCCTGCATGGGCACTCTCTGTGGGGAGACTCAAGCTGGGAGGGAATCTCAGCATTTGGTTACAGAGAGGGAGAGAAAGAGAGAGAGAAAGAGAGAGAAATGGAGAGAGAGAGAGGGACAGAGAGGGAGAAAGAGAGAGAAAGAGAGGGAATCGGAGAGGGAGAGACAGGGGAGAGAGAGAGAGAGAGAGAGAGAGAGAGAGAGAGAGAGAGAGAGAGAGAGAGAGAGAGAGAGCAACACATCCACTAAATATCCTGCCTGTCCCTATCCATCACTTTAAATGTTACCTAAGCACCAATAGGATGCCATCTGATATAATTGGCAATTCATTTCAAGCCCTGACAATGCCGGCGAGTCATTTCCTCGCATTCAAACAATATGGCGAGTCGGACAAAAGCCGGCATGTCAACTCCCCGCTTCATTACCGCTGCCGCCATAGCCTCATCTCCGTGGCGACGATGCCCAGATAATTGTTTTCTACCTCTCTCTCCACAGCCAATTTACACACCGCGGCCCACACCTCCACACCGGGGCTGAGAGGTGTGAGGGAGAGAGGGAGCGAGGGACGGAGGGAGGGAGAAAGAGAGAGAGAGAGAGTGGGAGAGAAAGAGAAAGGGAGGGGAGAGAGAGAGGAAGGGGGGAAGGGGGAAATAAAGCGTAAGGAGAGGAGGAGAGATAAAAATACTGCAATTTTCACTTTTGCTCCGTGTTTATTAATGTGGTGACACAGTGAACAGGGGGAATAATATGTAGCGTGTCCCATTTATATCATTCCCCCGTCGTGACACATGGCAGTTAAGGACAGAGAGGTGGTGTGGAGGGACAGAACAGCGTTGGACATGGGGAAAAGGGCAGAGAGAGAGAGAGAGAGAGAGAGAGAGGAGGGGGAATTTGTTAAAAAGGGGGAGGAAATGTGAATCTGACAAATAAACTCTGAAAGGTTATCCTAGAAAGGCTGTCTGAGGCAATCACATATGAAAGATCACATTCAGCAACCGATAGCAGAGGCTTCGAATTTCACAAACAAGAGATTAAATTGGCTTTTGATTCAACCATTCCTACGAATCCCGCTGAATGTGAGGAAATGCGGAGATCAGCGATGTTGAAATGCGCACAAATCCCATAATTCAGACTTGCACAAGCTAATAAAGACGTTAATTATTTCATTATTTAACTGTCATTCAAAAACAGTGCCGGAATGAACAACTTCCTGAATCAGCCAAAGTGATTTTCCGCCTCCATCTTCTCAGATTAAGGGTTGTTGTGGGGAGGAGAGGACATAACTACACCCTGTCTCATTCTCATCATGGATTTCATATTGTCTGTTTTTCCTTTATGTGACACATGTACAGTATATGGACAAAATACGCCCACAGAATGAGCATCCAAGTAAACTGTAAACAAGTATATTTCAGTCACAGGTAATTTTATGTATTATTTTATTTTTATTTTATTATTTTTTATATCTCAAATATACTGCAGGCAGGTGTATCTCTCCCCTCTCTCTCTCTCTCTCTCTCTCTCTCTCTCTCTCTCTCTCTCTCCCTCCCACATGTTCCCATGTCTGTTCTCTTCTGGCCCCCTACTGCTCTGTCTCCCTGTCTTCCCTCTCTGTCTCACACCTCCTGTCCACTGCTGTCCCTCAGGGCCCTGGGGTGAGGAGGGAGAGATGGGTGGTAGCAGTGGTGGCGGTGACAGTGGCGATGGTGGGGTGGGGGTTTGGGTGTTGAGGGCTGCTCGGTGTGTGTGTGTGGCCTGTTGGTCTGTGTCCCCTCCTCTCGGCTCTCTGCTCCAGAGGAGGCACCAGGCGCCTGGCCTGTCCCTCCCCACACACACACACACACACACACACACACACACACACACACACACACACACTGCTGTAATGAACAGTGCCGACAGGAGGGCCAGTGTCCTTGAAGGAAACCTCTACACTAATGGCTGCCCGCATCAACCCCACCGCCAACACAAACACCTGCCGCATGTTCAGAGCCACTCAAGCGAGACACATGGGAAATGGGTGTGCGAGTGTGTGTGTGTGTGTGTGTGTGTGTGTGTGTGTGTTCACATGTGTCTCTCAGCATGTGTGTCTATGTGTGTGTTTGTGTATATGTGTGTGTTTGTGGATGGGTGTGCATTATATGTAGCCCGGAGAGGAGACTGACAAATGCCATGAGAGAGACCAGGGAACACAATATCACATCAGCCAGGACACACTGGCTGGGGAGCAGGAGTGTGTGTGTGTGTGTGTGTGTGTGTGTGTGTGTGTGTGTGTGTGTGTGTGTGTGTGTGTGTTGGGAGTGTGTAAAGGCTGACATCACGAGGCCCTCATGGAGAGGAAGTCCTCAACAAAGAGTCCAATTCTCTTTCTTCCTGCCTGTCTATGTATCCCCCAGTCACTTCAAATAGTCCTGATTACCTCTGGAGCTGATGCATGTTTATTCTGTTTGTGATTCACCGTTAGCAGAGATCGCTTCTCTTTTCTTAAATACCATTGATTGGGAATTACATATGCTATTTGAAAAACCCTCAAAGGATCCGTTTCGTGCCATTGCCATGTCTTTTATGCTAAATCCACTCGCAAATACAAACACGAGTCAAAAGAACTAGTTGCTCAAAATAGCTTTTTTTTTTGGTGAAAGAAAAAGGAAATTCCTGTGATCAGCCTCTTCTTGTTGTGTGACCGACCGCATTAATAATTCCGAGGCTAAAAATTACAGCTGAGTTCTCAGTGTTTTCTGGCCAAGGAGGCAGTTCTGACTGGGCTTTAATCTTCACTCCTTTAGACGAGAGCAGAGAGGAATGAGTCAGATATCTAAAGGGGTGTGTGTGTGTGTGTGTGTGTGTGTGTGGGGGGGGGGGGAGAAAGAAAGAGAAGGGAGTGAGAGAGTGAAGAAGGGAGACAAAGAAGACGAGAGACATGAGACATAGAGGGCAAAAGAGAGTGTGAGCGAGCAAGCGCGAGAGAGAATGAGAGAAAAGAAGAAAGAGAGAGGGAGAAAGAGAGAAGGAGAGAGATGGAGGGAGGGAGAGATAGAAATGGGGAAGAAAGATTTTGATGGGGCTGTGCAGTTAATTGCTTCTTTGCAGGAGGCTCCGTTTTCACATGGCCCTATTTTTTTCCCTCGCTCCTATATGGAAAAAAAGAAGTGATGAAAAAGGAGGGGAAAAATCTTTGGGGGTGTGGAGGGGTTTGGTGGAGGCCTGGCTGAAGGCTGTGGGCCTGCTGTGACCCACCCCCATGGAGACGGACCAACACACAGAAACTCTTTCATTTCAGCTCTGTGGGAGATGTCTACTGTATGCTGGTGACAAATCCACACACAATCTCTCTTTTTTTTCTCTCGCTCTCTCTCTTTCTGGACCAACCCCCTTCCTTTTACTATCCCCAGCACACACACACACACACACACACACACACACACACACACACACACACACACACACACACACACACACACACTCAAAGACACACTCACATTATGCACACTTACACACATGAACACATATACGTGCACACACACACACACACACACACACACACACACACACACACACACACACACACACACACACACACACACACACACACACACACACACACACATTCTTGCATTCATTTTTCCAGATTTGAACATGTAACTCAATTGAAAGTCATTTAGCACAAGCACATGGTCTGGAAATCTATATTTGCAGTGCACAAAACACAGAACAATTTTTCAACAAAACAGTAGGAATTAACACTATGAATGGAAGGACACATGGTGAGAATTTCAATATAAATGTCCATTACCAGTTTGGGAAATTCTTTATGTGCATTGATCTTGCTGGTTGTATTTGGTGCAATGATTCTTAGTCATATCTCAGTATTCTCTCTCTCTCTCTCTCTCTCTCTCTCTCTCTCTCTCTCTCTCTCTCTCTCTCACACACACACACACACACACACACACACACACACACACACACACACACACACACTTAAATGAATGTAAGCAGACACAGACCTTCACCCTCAGCTGAAACAGGAAGTATGGTGAGACAATTTACAGGCTGACCCACTGAAGCTTCAAATGAGCATGAAGTGAGCACAGCTTTGAAACAGTAGGGATGGACACACACACACACACTCAGCCACACTCCCACACACTCCCACCCACACACACACAAACACATCAATCCACAGACAAAAACCAACAAGCGTGCACTTCCTGTTTGATTGTCTTGATTTTTCGACATGCTTGGGAGGTAAGACTATTTTCCCATGTGGACCATGGGTGGAATATCAGGGACACAGCTCTCACTCAATATACAGGTATTAGCAGAAGAGGAAATGGCATGTAATCTCATAACTACTAAATGTCAGCCCATCTCTGACTGTACCCACAATGCACTCCTCCACATGGGGTACCCATAATCCCCTAATACAGCTACCAGCATGGGGCCTCTTCACATCCCACAATGCACCTCTCAACATGG
>JAODXP020000008.1:21184992-21199992 GCA_027497455.2 Sardinella longiceps | reverse complement strand
GCAGATGCATTGAGCTGGATGCTTACAGTATGCTATGAAAACACGTGTACATGTGAAACATGTTTTTTTGTCACATACAGAAGGAATACTGCATGAATAGACGTAGAGATTATCAGTTTTGTCTGACACTAACGGACATAGGCACACACATAAACACAGACACACACACACACACACACACACACACACACACACACACACACACACACACACACACACACACACACACACAAACAAAAGACAGTGACAGTGGGTACACAAGAGATGAGGTAGAACAACCCTGTCGTCTGTGGAGCTGAAACCAACCTCCTGCAGCCCAGAAGAATGATTGATGGCCGCTGTAGAACAGAGACGCCGGCACACAGGTATATCAACTCCTGAAAAGAAGTGCGAACTTCATATTCATAAAACATAAAGTGATTTATTAGCATATTTCCTTCTACAACTCCATATCTTACCCTTTAATATGGCTCCAAATGATTCTCCATTTCACCCAGCGCATGTTAATACAGAGAATGACTTTTCCCCACTCATTTCTAGATTATTTATGTTAAATTAACACTGTGTAAAAATGGGTTGGGGGGATGATTAAAAACGAAATTGCGTGAAAGTGTTTCAGGTGCTAAAGGAAAAGGGTGAAGTGAAGAGGAGAGCAAAGGTACAGAGAAAAAAAAAGAAAAAAAAATGTGGGAAGAGAAATATGAGCGTGGAGCTAATAAAGACAAACATGTTGTCGGCTCGCAATCTCTCCCCACTTCAAACATAATTCAATTTCCGCCATGAAAAGAGATACTGCTTTTAATTAAATTTGTTTTAGATTTGCCTCCCTCTCTCTTTTTCTCCCACTCCTTTTCTCTCTATCTCTCCTTCTACCGAGGTGCAATAGGTGAGAGACCTCAATTATTATGCTCTAATTAAAAAAAACAAAAAAATAAATAATAAATAATTTTGGGAATAGAAAGCCACAGTGAAATGTGTCGGGAGGAGGGGGAAAAGTGGAGACGCTGGTGAAGTTGGGGCTGCTATCGGATCCCTTCCCCATTAAAGCTCAGAGAGGTGGCTCAAATTGAAAGTGACGGTGGGGACTTTCAGAAGGCGGCATTTGATTTCCAAATTATCATATTCTTTTCCCTCAGTCAATAATAAAATGCTTACAGGTCCTCAGTAGTGCTGCCAACAGTTTTTAATAAGATAGCTGCCCAACTGAGAGGAATACAGAGCAGGATGCAAACCACTCTCTCTCTCTCTCTCTCTCTCTCTCTCTCTCTCTCTCTCTCTCTCCTTTTCCCTGTATAATATACATATTATGTGTCCATGAGTTTATGTGCATACCACATAGGCCTATAGGTGGATGCATAATTGGCCTATTTTGTAAGTATTATAGAGTGAGCAAACAAAGTAAACAGAAAGTCAAGAAGAAAGTTTTACGGTTTTATAAAAAAACTTATAATGTATTCATAAAGACAATGACATTAGCAGGGTGCGATTTGTAAGGGGGGATGGCTCAGAAATCCCCACTTCTGGTTTTGGTATCCCTCCCTCTGCTTGAATAATTTTATCTCCGGTGGGGATAACATTTATCCCCCTTGATATCTCATGACAGTATGCAAGCCATGTGATGTGACTAAAGAACATCTAGCGCGCATAAACAAGCGAATTATAAAATGTAAAAAATGCGTCCTGTGTCCTGAATTGCGTGCGTGACAACTGGCGAACTTTGCCGCGAACTTCAGCCTATGCGCAGGTGCTTTTTTTCTCACTGGAAAGACTAAAGCTTGGAAAACGAAAGGAAACTTTGTGATGTTATCACATTGCTTGAACAACTTTGTGCAAAGGAAAACGAACTGTTTGTCATAGGCATAATTTAAGTTTGATATGAAATGCGTGTATTGTCAACGTATCAGGCAAAATATCCTTCTGAATCGCGGGGGATGACAATTTTTTTTAGGTCATTCAGCCAGTAGTGGAAAATGACCAAGAAATGGCATAATCTAGGCGAAATGCTTCAACAATGCCCAAGGAATGCCTAGCTGGCCCTATTTGCATTGGTTATTTTTATGCTCAATGCCCTGGCTTTCCTCACATTTGCAAAAACCAAATTGTTTAGGTTACAGTCTCCAGCGCCCTATACCGCGCATACCGTCGGATTCAACGAATGACTTGGGTCAACACATCTCTGAGATATCAAAGTAATTTGGCTATTGTCGGCAACATTAAACAATGTAATCTGCAGCACTTTATTTAACTATTTAACACACAGTAAGCAGCAGGAGAGTTAGGTCTGAACGAGAGAGTTTCTAAGTTTTGTGAAAAATGTTGCGCTCGACACGCAGCAGTCACAGGAACTGCAGTAGACTTCAGGAGGCATCAGACACTGCGCTGTAACCCAGATAGGCTACTAATAGCAGAATTTTTTTAATTATTTTTTTTTGGCGGGGGGGGGGGGGGGGGTCATTTTAGTGTCTAGTAATGACGTCACCAACGCAATGCCGTTTCAGAATTATCCCCCCTCTGATTTTTTCATAAATCGCACCCTGGACATTAGTATAGATAGCGGTTTATTTATTCTCATGACTGTAATCATAAGGCATTTTAATGTTACCATATTATAAACCTTTACAACTTGAAAAGTCAAGGCAGAAAGCATTTTAAGTAATAATGTGTTTACTGAATCTCACTTTACTTCTAGTATGCACTGAGTGCTTGTTACTCTTCATTATTTGGCTTTTGCAATCAGGCATATAAAGAGAAATTAACCAATTCTTTGAGACATTTCATGTTGTAAAAATGAAGATAACACTTTAAGTATTATCCAAAGTTTTATTTCAAAATAGAAACAGATCTAGTGGCAGACATTTTTTATTTGCACATATAAACAGGCGTCTCACCAAACTGACTCGGTACACAGCCCAGCAAATGGACACTCTGAGTGTGAGCCCTTAGTGTTATCAGCTTACTGTAAGCCAGCACTGACTGACTAAAACTCCAGCAAAGTAGCGCTAGGCTGGCAATGCCGTGGTGCCCAAGCACACCAGAGAGCCCAGAGCCACCCAGGACCATTTCAGAATCAGTGTGAGTGACTGACTGTGTGATTATCATATGATAATGTGGGCCCATTAGAATGTGTATATTTCTCGGGATTTTATTTGCAGATGTGATCGCATGAATAAACACGAGAGTAGGGGCATAAGATTATTGTGTGTGTGTGTGTGTGTGTGTGTGTGTGTGTGTGTGTGTGTGTGTGTGGAGGTGCGTGCGTGCGTGCGTGCGTGCGTGCGTGCGTGTGTGTGTGTGTGCAGTGTATGCACTTGTGAGTCTGTGTGTGTATGTTGGTTCGCGTTTGCACTTGTTTGTGTGTGTATGTGTGTGTGTGTGTATGTGTGTGTTTGCAGCTAGAGTGAAAACTCATCATGGCCAAGGCTAAGACCAAATTCTGGACTTATGGGGGGATTTCATTGCCATTAGTTGGGCCTTGAGCTAAATATGAGGCTGAAATATTAACATGGATTCATTTTGGGCATCGGAATTGCAGCCTCCACTTCAAACACACACACACACACACACACACACACACACACACACACACACACACACACACACACACACAATTGTACAGGGTCTTTCACACAAACATACTCATACTCGGAAACACACACACACACACACACACACACACACACACACACACACACACACACACACACACTCACACAGACATTCATTAGGTAGGGGTAGCGATGCAGTGACCCTGAATGAGTGGAGAAGGGGGGAGGGCGGGGTGGCAGAGGGTGCTCAGGGATAATTGTCTGCAGGAGGGGTGTGTGACTGTGTGTGTGTGTGTGTGTGTGTGTGTGTGTGTGTGTGTGTGTGTGTGTGAGAGAGAGAGAGAGAGAGAGAGAAGACACGAGCCATGCCGCACAATGTCTCTGGGGGTGATTGGGGGTGGGATGGAGTGGGTGGACTGGTGGGTGAGCAGAGAGATTTGAGAGAGAGAGAGAGAGAGAGAGAGAGAGAGAGAGAGAGAGAGAGAGAGAGAGAGAGAGAGAGAGAGAGAGAGATTCTGTGCTCCGAATTCCGAATGAAGTCCCCAGACTGCTGTCCTGGCCTAGTCCCAGAGGGTAAGAGAGCACGACGGCCTTGACACTTACACACTCACGCACATACACACACACACACACACACACACACACACACACACACACACAGAGAGAGAGAGAGAGAGAGAGAGAGAGAGAGAGAGAGAGAGAGAGAGAGAGAGAGAGAGAGAGAGCGAGAGAGAGAGAGAGAGAGGGATTCACACATTAACAAGAATACACTTACACAATCTGCAGTCATGTGTTCACATTCATGCCTGGACCATGTATGCAGACACATAAATTTACACACGTGGACACACACACACACACACACACACACACACACACACACACACACACACACACACACACACACACACACACACACAAAGAGAGAGAAACCAATGCCTTCATACTTACATGCCTAGATGCATTCCATATGCTTTTGAGCCCGCTTCTGAATGTGCATCTCAGCATCCAGTGGAAAAAGATTACCTTTTTCTATTGCTTGAATTCCTTGTGCATTACAGCGACAACAGCAACAGAGTAAAAGACAGCTGACATTCCTGGGATGTGAAGCGTGCAGCAACAGCACTTCCTCTGACAAGAAACATGCTATTCCTCTGACAGAAATGATGCAAGCTTGTCACTCTCAGGCCTGCAGGCAGACCACAGCTCTGCTTTGATTGAATTACGCATTACTATCCACTGTAAGATAAAGATGGGAAAATCAAAGCATAATCAAAGTATAATAATCATTTGTTCAAACCAAATTCAGACAATTATTTAGTTTAAATTGTTTTGAATTACAAATTAAATATCATTTTGATGGAATGAATCTGTCACTAGTTTTGTATGCGTATAGATCCCTATACAAAATTAAAGAATAAAGGCAACAGGATGGTAAGTCATGAACTAATCATATTGTCACGTGATGTCATGTGAGAAATCTGTACCTCCACTTCCTTGTAAAGTTCCAAAACATACGGACACACTGTCCTATGCGTAATGACTAAATCTCTCTCCCTCTCACTCTTTTTGGCACTCTCTCTCTCATTCTCTGTGTGTTTGTCTGTCTCTGTCTGTGTGTCTGTCTGTGTGTGTCTGTGTTTACGGGATGGGCCCAAGAGCAGTGGAGTGGAAGACGAAACTCCTTGGGTGTCTCTCCGCTCCTGACAAGGACGTCAAAGCATCAGCGGGAGCCCAGGCGTTTAATGGACACATAAATATTATTGATGCCGCCAGCACTGTGAATTATGGGGTTAGAGGGGGGTGGAGGTGGAGGTGGTGGTGGTGGTGGTGTGTGTGTGTGTGTGTGTGTGTGTGTGTGTGTGTGTGTGTGTGTGTGTGTGTGTGTGTGTGTGTGTGTGTGTGGGGGTGTGGTGTGTGTGTGTGTGTGTGTGTGTGTGTGTGTGTGGGGGGGGGGGGGGGGGGGGTGTAGCGAAAGAGGCTCATTAGAACGTGCCTTCCTCTCTCACCGTGGAAACCAATGCCGCGGTTTCTGTTTTCCGTGGACTTGACGACCGGGAGCTGATGCTGTCCTTCTGAGTCACCCTGAGAAAGTCATAAAGGAAATAGCAGGAGAAGGATGGAAGGAGAGAGTGAGAGAGAGAGAGAGAGAGAGAGAGAGAGCAAGAAGAGAGAGAGAGAGTAAGAAGAGAAAGGATGAGAAACTTAGACGCATTAGTGCAAGGAGTGAAAGAATAGAGGAAAAATTAAGGTTGAAAGCGTCTCGTACTCTCTCTCTCCTTTTTGCTCCTTTCCTGTCAGTCCACTCTCTGACACACACACACATGCACACACACACACACACACACAGAAACTGATCTAACATTTAAAAGCCGGGGACATCGCTATGGCCCGGGTGACGGCCCTTATCTCTCGCCCAGAGAGAGCCTGTCATGGTGGTGATAGAGGTGGTGGCGCTGGGGGGGGATTCTCATTCTGACCCCTCCCAACACACACACACACACACACACACACACACACACACACACACACACACACAGACAGCACCATCACCACCACCACACTAGCAGCCCTCATTATGTATGCAGTCACACTCTCCGCCACTGCTGCCGCCGCTGTCCACTAAAGGTCAGAGAGTGGAGGATTGTGGGCCGGTGGTCGGAGGGGAGCCGATAGCGAGCGAGTGAGGGAACCTTCAAACTCGGCCCTTTGAACTTCAATCACTGCGGCCAGAGCTTAATGGGCCCCGCGGGGGGTGGGGGCGGGTAGGGATGGGAAAATTAAGGTGTGTGTGTGTGTGTGTGTGTGTGTGGAGGGAGTGGTGGGGGGTGTGTGTGTGTTGGTGGGTTTCGGAGGAGGTGATGTTGGGGAAAGGTGGGGGGGTGGATGGGTGGAGGTGATGTGAGTGGAGGCGGGGAGGCATAATGGGACATCTCACCACCTTGACATTTTAATTAAGACTTTGCCATTAGCATACACTGGAGTGGTGGTCAGAGATCCGGGGGAAAGCGACTCCCCTGTGATGCCATTAGTAACCCCCCCCCCCCCACCACACACACACACACACACAGATCCCCCCACCCCCCAAAAAACACCACCTTCACGTCTGAGACACCTGGCTCTTAGTCCGCCATCCATGTCCATGTCCATGTCCATCCATTTCTATCATGCTCAGGGTAGAGTGCAGCGGTAGGGGGCTGGGGAGGTGTGAGATTGGGAGACAGTGACACAAGAAGGAAAACACACAAAACACTCAGTCCACTACATACATGCATTCATATTCACTCACCTTCTCTGCACACAACACACACATACACACACGCACTCACGCACACACACACACACACACACACACACACACACACACACACACACACACACACACACACACACACCTGCACACACAAATAGCCTACACACGCAAACACACATTGACATAGTGAGAGGGAGAGAGAGAAAGAGAGACACCCACACACACCTAGGTACCACTTCCCATTGCCTTCTCCTTTCCTCGAAATTACAGTGGGTCTTCAGACACTGAACTCAATAGACTTCGCTTGAGTTCCTATTTTGACAAATCCCATCTTGAGCTGCGAGGAGAGAAGCAGTTATCGATCCAGAGGGCACCTAATTTATCACAGCGCCTGAAATCCCTAAAAAAAATATTTGACCAAAGGGGTTATTCAATACCATTTTCTCCACCTGGCTGCCGAATTAAAGTGCCTTTCTCTCGGGTTTTTTTTCCCCCTTTCTTTTTCTTTTCTTTTCTTTTCTTTTCCACGAGAAGAAGTGAATGATGACAGCTGTCAAGGAGATGAGATTTGTGACAGAATTCTCTCTCTGTCTCTTGCGTTCTCCTCTGGCTTTCTGCCCCCCCCCCCCCCCCCCCCCCTCCTTTCCCTCACCTTGCCACGCTGTACTGGATTCATTTACAACATAAACGCTTTCTCCATTTCATGGGGTAGTAGGTGACACGTGCATACACACACACACACACACACACACACACACACACACACACACACACACACACACACACACACACACACATATTCACAATGTCCCTCTGATTTTTTTTTTTTTTGCCTCTATCTCTTTTGTCGTGTGCTCAGGCAATATGGCAAGCTAATTTACAGGCTGTCATGAGAGGGCTGAAAATGGTCTGCATGTCTGAAGCATACATCCATGACTGCACACACACACACACACACACACACACACACACACACACACACACACACACACACACACACACACACACATTATTACTCTAGTCTAAATGCTTAACAGCATGTCTCATTAGGTCACTGCTCTGCCATACCACTTGGTGATATCACTTATAATGTATCGCCCTTCAAAATGCCAAGGATTAGTTTATATTCAATGTCCTCTGGTGAGCAATCCTCACAATCCTCACACCCTTGAACTGTATTCACTACACAAATACATACCAGTTTGCTATCTGGTCAGCTTTGCTACCTGCTCTGGTTGTCATGGGCAAACTTTTAGGCTCCACACACACACACACACACACACACACACACACACACACACACACACACACACACACACACACACACACCATGGAGCTATTATTACCTTATTATCCTCCAAGCTTAGCAGAATGTCTCATCAGACCAGTGCATTACCATAGCATAATCAGTCACTGAGAATCCCTCGGACCTTTAGACTGTGCTCTCCACGATGTGCACACTGCATAGGAGCAAGAGTGTTGCTTTTCATGGCTCAACACACACACACACACACACACACACACACACACACACACACACACACACACACACAAAGGCATAAAAATGTGCACACTGCATAGGAGAGCAAGAGTGTCGCTTTTCATGGCTCAACACACACACACACACACACACACACACACACACACATTAGTACAGTGAGTGTGGTGGGCGGTGATGAAGAAATGGGCTAGAGGAGGGCCATAAGAGGCAGAAGCGTTTCCCAAAGTAATTCACCAAAGACAATGATGGCCGCCCACAGGGAACACGGCTCACGATTCACTCCTGTGTGCCGGGAGCTTCTCTCTCTCTCTCTCTGGCTCTAACTGTGTTTATTCTCACCACACCAAGGTGTGAGTGAGAGATAAAAATATGTATTTTCTTATTTATTATACACATTGAAGGTTACATTGTTCTGTATGTTTACTTAAACTTTTGTAGGATTCACTACCATCAAAGAAAGGCTCCACTTATCACTGTAACAAGTTGAAGTTTCATTGCGGCTGTTGTTGGCCACAGTGATGCCAAAACAAAACTCCATGAAAACAAAATGTCTAAATCTCCCCTAAATGTCTACAAAAAAACACCCCCCAAAACACATCATAATGAACCCCAAAACCCCACCCACATTATCCCACAAGGCCGGTACCCCATAACATTAGCCCAGCAGCAAGGCCCATTTGAAAACAGAGATCTTTAGCACAATTGGGATGTGGATATTGTAATTGCATATAGTAATACTATATGAGCTTATATATTTTCTGCTTGTGTTTATATATGTGTATACATTGTCATGCACAAGCCTCAGATATTCATGCATATCACACTGACACACAGCCTGTGTGTGTCAGTGTGATATGTGATGGTTTAGCTTTAACACACAAGTCCAACATGTTGATTTGTATATTGTCATGATTTTTTCACTCTGTGCCCATTATACTGTACGTGTGGGTGGAATTCTCCATGTATGACTGTGAATGAGAATTTGCTCTCTGCTTGTTATGACAGGCCTTTGTGTGTGTGTGTGTGTGTGTGTGTGTGTGTGTGTTCTGTTCCACACCACACCTAATCCATTTGACATCACAGTCCCCATGCCTGAGCAGAGGGACAGGCATGATCATGGGAGTGGCAGAAAGAGAGAGAGAGAGAGAGAGAGAGAGAGAGAGAGAGAGAGAGAGAGAGAGAGAGAGAGATACGTGCTTTTGCACACATATGACACACACATGTTCTCCGGTCTCGAGCCAAGTGAAAATCCATTAGAGCAACCTTGCGACGAATGACAGGAAGTAGAGAGAGAAAAAAAGAAACGAGGATATATGACGGTCCTCCACAGCACATGCGTGTCTACATACATGTGCAGGCACGCAGCACACACACACACACACACACACACACACACACACACACACACACACACACACACACACACACACACACACACTCACACATATATGATGATATATACCATACACAACCATGCAGACATTCAACTTATAGGCAGTCATACTCACACACAACAGGCATTCTATCATGGCCAACAACCTAAAGCTATCTCCTGCATCTTTGATCCTAGAACATTACAGAAAGGCCCCATAACTCCGGCTCTAGCCGCGGCTCTTGTCACAGGTTCATCACTAAAGCAATAGCCAGGCGTTTACTGGCACACAGGATAGCCTTCTCTATAATATACTGTGCAGCAGATCACTCGGTGGCGGCTTTGGAAACCTTGTGCTGAGACAGAGAGAGATGGACATCTTTGTTACTGTGACAATGAGAAATGGAAGAATACTGACTGAAGAATACTGAAATGTTTACATGGAACAATTTTCTTGCCATGCAGGAACAAACAAACACTGTTGGAATCTCCGCAGTAAAGGATAGAATTGTAGCAATGTTTCCTCAACAGCTTTCTCCTCTTGTCTTCCTTCCTTCCTTGCCTCCTTCCATCTCTTTGTCTTCCTCTCTCTGTCACCATGCTTGAGTTCTGTGTGTAGTTTTCTTCTTGAAATGTCACTGTATAGCATATATATATATATATGGCTCTGTGCAGTGCTATGCTGTGCTGTGCTATGATTCGGCGTGCCAGTGAAGTCTGCGAGCCCTACGATCAGTCTGTCAGCTTGCGGAGGTGTCGGAGAGTGAACGCGCGAATGTGGAAGTGTTTGTGACACGGCCACGGAGAGGGAAGTTTAAAGTGATGGTTGGGTACACTTTGGGGGTAGAGAAACTCTCTCTCTCTCACACACACACACACACACACACACACACACACACACACACACACACACACACACACACACACACGCACACACACACACACACCAACAGCAGTGGAATGAGGGGATGAAAAAAAAAACAATCATAGCTCAAGCCGCCGCTCCATTCGATAGATTGTTGTGCAGGTTCTATCTCACCAGTTTTGTAGTTACCCTTAAAGAAACAACACTCACTTTGATTTTTCATCACAAAAAAGTAGCTTCCTCTTGCTCCCTCTCTTTCTTTCTCTCGCTCCATTACACCATTGCTGTTTTGGCTTCTTGGTTTTAGGGGGAGAAAATTGTTTTCTGAGGGCTTTGTTGGCATCAGAGCAAAAAAAAGAAATGAAAGGCAGCTTAAAGCAAGAGATATACAAGCACACTACTCTTACATTTTTGACATAGAATTTCCAGTGCTCTCTGCAATGCTAAAGAAAATGGCCTCAAGAAAAAAACTGTCTGAGTCATTTTCTCAAAATGGCGACCTTGTGAAAGAAGGGAGAAAAAAACACACACACACAGACTAAAGAGCCCTTTGAGAGCACCGTGAACTTTCATCACAGTCAAAGCGAAGCCTTCAGACAGTGTCCTACAGTATGTGTTCAAATGACCTGGCCAAATATAAAAGCTTTCTCAATGTGCTCTGAACTGGTAATTATGCCTCCTCGGACTTAGGGTCTAATGGAGTTAACCACATATCACCACAGTTTAGCGCGGGGAAGGGGACAGAGGTCCCGGAGGAAACGCACTGAAATATAGTTAGACCTTGGAACAATGGCACACTCTAAATTCCCACAGCCGAGAGATGAGTTCTGCTCCCTGAGGAACTGAGATTTAAAGGGAACAGGCCACCCTGCTGTGGAAGGGCAAAAATATGGCTGGATGGATGCCTTGCCCACTGCAGGGCCAAGCTACGCGCTATTGGCTCAACCCTTTAAATCCAGGCATGGCTTATATCCCAAATCACATATGGCTGATAGGGCCTACACTACTTAAAAATATTACCCCCCCTTTCCCGCGTCCAACCCTATAAGCCCTAAGGGGGACATGGGGGAGAATGGGAAATCTAAAGGAATGATTTTTGATATAATATTTGATGTCTGGTTCAAATACTAAAGCAACACTATGGAGTTTTTTGTAAAACTGAACTGCAGTAGCTATCTAAAATGGACACAAAACCTCTATAGGCACTGCTAAAAGATGCTAATGAATGTTTGATGCCAATATGCTATAAGGTTTCTTTTGTTTGGTGGTGGTTTTCTCCCCTCTCCTCAGAAATACAGTGTTGTATATTGCTGGATGGCTGGTGGGGTTGACTGGGAATAATTTAATTGAGATCTCAAAGAGTGGCAAAATTACATACTCAAGTGTTGTTTAAGGAGTTAAAAAGAGTGCATGGATCTTAAATTGTCACTTTTTAGCTGTAGGTCTGTTGTGTGGACATTAAATATTAAAAAATGCAAATATTAGAGGACTATGGTATGGAAACCTAATGTCGTGAGAATATGGTAAAAATATATATATATACTGCACACCTGAAATCAGTGGTTTCTTGAGGGTTAGACAGTGACATCTCCAACTTATTTCCACACAGCCAGCTCTTCTCTTCCAATTGACCTGGAAAATAAACCTTGGCCTTATATTCCCTTCAGAACAGAACAGAACACAGCCAGACTAAAGGACGGAGAGTTGCGAGGAAACGAAGAGGGAGGTGAAGTTAGCACCGAGTTGAGATTTCTCCACTGACAAGGCAGTAATGATGGGGTCAGACCGAAGCACATCACCCCAGCATTGAGTGAGGTGGGATGGGGGTGGGGGTCATAGCGGAGGTGGCAGGCCTCTGTGGGTGTTGACAGGGTTTGCCATCGAGTGTGATCCTCAATCCCAAAGCTAATTTGATTAGCAATGGGAGCTGAGATTGAAGGATCACCTCCAAATCCCCCTGTGAACAGCTGAACAGGGACAAGGTGTTGATCTTTGTGCCTTGTCTTTCTGACTCTATGCTGCAAGGGTGAAGTTTCAACTTATTACACCAGCAAAAGAACACGACCGTCATTACCGTTAATTTTCATGGAGCTATCTGGCAAGGCCCTTGGGTGCTGTGTGGCTAATAAAGTCAAATTAAATAGACACAGTGCAATCCAGTCCCCAGACCCCGAGAAAAACAGCAAGTAGTTTCCTTCCTCATTCACATGATGCATGCATTGTCATGTGCAGACCCAGGAAATCAACCTTGATGTTGTCATGGTGACAAAGAGTAAACAAACAATACTGACTGGGGAGACTTATTTGTTTCCTCAGCTGACCTGTTGATCCTAGCATTGTGGCGATTTTTTTTTTTTTTTTAGAAAAAATGTTTCTCTTTGGAACTTGGGAGTGACAGTGATTGTTATGCTCACTGTGTGTGATTATGTTGGCACAGTTGGTGCAGTTGTGTGAAGACATTGTACTTAAACTATCCAATTAAGCCATACACAAATTAAAGCATGGCTCTCTAAAGTGTTACAAACAAGCCCCTTAATTAATTTCCGACAACAGTCCAACGATTAACTTTTTTTTCTCCCTTTTGAATAGTCAAAGGAGTCTACGCAGAATGGGTCCATGCTTACGTGCTTGATAAAGCGTTCAAGATGGCGGCCGGCAGGAGATTAGAGCTGTGGAAAAGAAGTTTATGTAAAATGGTGCACTAAGGCAGCTGCCATGTTCGGAGTGGAGGCCCTCATGGGGGTTTATTGTTTGTTTGTGCAGGGATGAGGAGTGACAGAGCGGGAGAGTAAGAGAGAGAGAGAGAGAGAGAGAGAGAGAGAGAGAGAGGGACTGAGAGGGAGGGAAGAAAAACTAGACCCCTTTCTTGTTTTAATCCATTCGGTCTTTGAATGACAGAATTAAGTTTCTCTCACTCTCAGTGGGAGACGCGTTATGGATTAGTATGACTATCTGCCGGAACATCGGCCTTACTGCAGGTTATTGAATAGCGCCGCCAAAGAGCCAAACTAATTAGAGCACACGTCTCCTGTAAAAAGAGTTATCTTACAGATAGCCCGCAGACCAGCCACACTTTCTCCATTTGTTCTTTTTTTTCTTTCCTCGGAAAAACTAATTACATTTTCTTATGGAGAGAGAGAGAGAGAGAGAGAGAGAGAGAGAGAGAGAGAGAGATGCTCAACCACCCTTCAAACCAGTCCTGACCTTCGTTTGACAAAATGACATCTGAAGACTCAATTAAGCCGATAATTGCCATGATCATTATTTTACTGTGGATTCTGGTGATGTGCCCTGGAAAAAAATGAGCTGCTAGCTCACCCTCTGGAAGGGTAGGGAGGTGGGGAGGGGGCTCACAAAATCTTGCACCATCTCATTCATCACAGTTGTGTACAAGAGGTCTAGTGAGAAGGCCCTGAAATACCATTGTCAAAGTAATCAGAAAAATTGATAAACAGTATGGTAGGGCCACATTGCAATATAAATACATTCATTTGTTCATTTTTAAACAAAAACATAGCCTTTACTATAATGTATACATTATTCACTAACTTCTGTGTAAAATACTGCCTTGATTTCCCATGAAATGCTGAAGTTCTGAGTCTGCACTTGACTTCCTGTTTACAATGAAGTAGATATAATCTTTAGGAGTCTATGTCAAAGATTTCCTCAAGCTTAATAGTGACTGGGCTAAACCCAACACAATGTGCACATGAAATCTTCTCCATCAGTATGTCCACCCACATATATTGGATGTGGAGGATCCTGCTGTGTGTGTGTGTGTGTGTGTGTGTGTGTGTGTGTGTGTGTGTGTGTGTGTGTGTGTGTGTGTGTGTGTGTGTGCACGCTTGTGTTTGATGGGCAGGTCTGCAGGCAGTTCCATGCTGAGATGTGATTGGCTCTGACAGCCTGTTTGTTCAGATTCCACCTGGGCACACTAATGCACACACACTAAAAATGATTCACACACACACACACACACACACACACACACACACACACACACACACACACACACACACACACACACACACACACACACACGAACGAGACATACTCACTCTACAGCCTCTTTGTTATTAACTGTTGAGAAAAATTGTGGAATACATAAAAAGCCTGACATTTAAAGAAGATAACATATATATATATCCTCTCACTGCACCAGTCACCACATGCACACAAATACATTCTCACATATATGACCATCACATATCCACCTTTAGCACCGTCATCCCTTGCTATACATTCTTCATCTTTTCAGTACAACTGTCCACAGACAAAAATGAAATAAAAAAGTGGAGAAGCAATGACACATGCTTGTCACTCTCACCTCCGGAACAGCACTGGTGAGCTTTGGAGTGCCAGGTCTCCCCGTGTGCCCCACAAGGGAAGGGTGCCCTTAGCCTGGCAGAACCCACACCGAGGAGGGGGACCAGGGGGATGTGATGGGTGGCAGCAGAAGGGGTG
>JAODXP020000008.1:21174992-21182492 GCA_027497455.2 Sardinella longiceps | reverse complement strand
AAGATGGCCAATCAATCAGGGGGGATATGGCAGAGGGAATCAGCAGAGACAGAGCTGGGCAGATTCATTATTTTAAGGGGCCAATTTGACAGAAGGACTAGGATGAGAAACACACGTGCACACACACACACACACACACACACACACACACACACACACACACACACACACACACACACACACACACACACAGAGTGAGAGACATATACACACACAAAGAAGAAAAAATAGAAAGAAACAGAAAAGAAAGAGACAAAGAAATGGAATGGTGTAATGGTTTCTCTCTTTTCTCTCTCTCTTCACAACTTTGCCTTATCCCTTTTGTTGAGATTTGAGGGACCGTTCATACACCACCATCACCATCACCACCACCATCACCATCTTCACGCCCACCACCACCACCACCACCACCCACCCACCCATTGCCACCAGCCTGCTCCCACTCAACCCTCCTTCACCTCCCCCCTCCTCAGCACTCACTCGCCCCACTCCAGCCCCCCAACCTCTGTGCCGCAAAGCCCCCGTTTCAATTCCATCTCCACTCATGCACATTCACAAGGCATATCATTAAACACAATAGGGCTTTTATCGCTGCCTGTCATGAAATACTGCTGGATTTGCATTGGAATTTAATTAGGCGTTCTTGCGGCTTGTGCATCCGAGAAATCTCTCTCTTTCATGCTGACACGGAGGAGCACACACACACACACACACACACACACACACACACACACACACACACACACACACACACAGGACAGATAGACATAGACAGACAGATGAAATGCACTTACTTATTCACATACAAATGTACATGTGCACACACAAATTCATAAATGCATTAGGATACATTTGCTGTAACAGCACATGCAAATGCTCTCAGCTACCCAAAATGGAAGGGTAAGCGATTCTAAATCAATACCATTTTTTGTTACTGTAAATTCAGGGGTCATCAGGATCTGTAGTTGTACATTCTTTGAGAGCAAAAAAAAAAAAAAAAAAAAAAAATAGATAGATAAATATAAATAAATATATTAATAAATTGTTAAACATATAAAACAAAACAAAAAAATGTTTTGCTCCATAACACCACTTTAGCCAATCAGTGTGAGGGGGTGTTTGTTTGTGTTTGTGTTTGTACACAGAACTGGAGGAAGGTAGCATTTCCAATCCCAGATTCTGTGTCATTTTGGTCTTTAATTTTTGCAAAGATGTGAAAAATCTGCATTGTTTTGTGGTCGCAGCCCTTACGCCATCATGTTTAATTAACCTGGTCCATGACTCTCACATAGACAACACCTACTGAGGCCAAAACTTGGATAGGGTCCACTGTCTACTGTAGATGTCCAGGTTAGTGTATGCAAGCAAATAGATGGTTGCTTCCATAAGGATTATTGTTTTAGTCTGGTTCTCACACATACCGAAAGGCACAGTCCATGGTGCCCTGGACGAACACCCTCTTTGCCTATTTATCTCATCCCGTGGCATGATACAAGTGGCACCAATAGGTGTGTCTGGTTGTCTAGTTTAATTTCATATTTACATTGTAAGAGCAGATATACAGTACAAATAGCAAACCTTCTGAAAAGCAAAAGCATGTCACTCAGCGCTCTCTCTCTCTCTCTCTCTCTCACACACACACACACACTTACACACACACACCCACCCACCCACCCACACCACACACACACACACACACACACACACACACACACACACACACACACATCCCGAAGGAAATAACATTAATTAACGAATAAATTAAAATCACTATGAGTGAGAGCCTGGTCAACAGGCTTCTGGAGATTCCTCCATGTTTCTGCTGTTTGAGCCCTAACGTCATCACTAGGGTAGCTACAGGGTTTCTGAGGTAGCACTGCAGGGAGGAGGAGTGCATTTCTTATTTATTTATTTTGTGGGTTGTTTGTTACAACTTTCCACCGTAAAACTACATCTTCATGCATCTATTACATCCACTGCATGTGCAGGCCATAAACTATGACACAACAGCCTATTGGAAAAATGCCTCGGCCCTGAAAGAAAGCAGTGAAGCACAACATAATGATTATATATTAGAGAACACCCTATCAAGAGGCTGTATGTTTCACTGTAAAATCAAACCCTTCATCATTTCTTGAGTTTATCTCATCCCATGGTATGGTCCTTAATGATTTATTACTATGACCTGTGAGAGCACGTGAAAGTCATATTA
This sequence comes from Sardinella longiceps, assembly GCA_027497455.2. NCBI lineage: Eukaryota > Metazoa > Chordata > Actinopteri > Clupeiformes > Clupeidae > Sardinella > Sardinella longiceps. The sequence continues at coordinate 21,180,280 of JAODXP020000008.1, read as the reverse complement.
TTATGCATATGAGTGTGATTATATACTCATAAATAAATCTACTCTTTAGTCAGCACTCATTGAAGAAGTTGATCAATAGCCCTGCAAGGGAATGCTCTAAAATCACGGCAGTTAGTTAGGGGCTTGTAAAGGCCTGACCCTGGAAATGCCTGAGGCACTGCCCTGAGTGGCTGCTAATTTATTCAAAGTAAAAATTATTATTTTTTTTTTTTCATTTTTTGTTGTTACTGTTGTTTGTTGTTGTTTTTTTTCCTAGGTGGATGAAGGTGAATTTACAGCGCAACACCCAAATGAAGACTGAAGGCCTGGAGGTCTTCTATAAGAAGCCAGAGTTTGTCTTTCTCTATCACTTTCTCTCTCTCTCTCTCTCTCTCTCTCTCTCTCTATTTTACTCTCTTTGCTCTCTCTCTCCATCCTCGGAGCTTCTCTCTCTTTGACTGATCCAGACTCTATTTCACAGACAAAATATCCTCTGTAGCAGCTGTCAGAGTGTTTACCCAGAGGCTTGAATCTTTATCCGAAGGTTGACATCTAATAAAAATAAAAAAAGAAAACTGCCCTACAGGTGAAGTTTTTTTTCCCTACCCTCCCCCTCTTTTCTTTTTCTTCTCCTTCTCTCTTACTCTGTCTTTTCTTTCTCTCTCTCTCTCTCCTTTTGTCCGCCCCCACCACAACACAACCTGTGGAGAGGAAAAACCCTGAGCTTACCGGGAATCAGCAGCCAAGGTTAGCTAGCACCACAGGGACTCACACCAGCCGTCTGAACCAACCGCACGCAGGTGTGGAGAGCATGCAGGCGCCATAACCGCTGATTAAAATCACATGAATTACAGGCTTTTTAATACTTTTTAATTAGTCGAGAAGCTAAATGGAGCAGAAAGAGAGAGGGACAGAGAGAGAGAGAGAGAGAGAGAGAGAGAGAGAACACACTTTCCACAGAAGGGTGTGATGTGAGTGTCATTAACTGCACCATGGCTTTCAACCTTTACCCACCATGCTGGAGGTGAGGCCTGTGTGTGTGTGGGTGTGTGTGTGTGATGTGTGTGTGTGTGTGTGTGTGTAGTGTGTGTGTGAGGACAGTTCCTGAACGGTTGCAACCAACTCCTGAACACAGGACAAATGGGCAGGACTGGTGCTTGATACTGACAGTCAACCACAATTAGCACCATTAGCTTGTGGGTGGATGTCAGAGAGAGTGGGAGTTAGTCTGATATGACACAGCACTGAGTCGATGTGCACTTGAATTTAAGCCATTATAAGTCATCCTGCTAGTGTCCAGATGATGTCTTGTCTCTCTTCAGATTAGCACATGCTTCAGGACACAAACACTACATCATTACATCAATTTACAGGCAACATGTCTCTGTGCCTTTGTGTTCAAAACATAAATAGGCCTTAATAAACAAATAAATAAATAAATAAATAAATAAATAAATAAATAACCTTATATATAGAGTATGAAATCACTATAGTTTATTTCTGTTTTATACTCCAGCTTTATCATGTGAGTCCATTACCATGGCAAATCTGAAGCCCATCACTTGTTGACACCAGAGAATGCTAAATAGCCAGAGTGCCCTCTGAGCTCAATGTTAATTAGCTAAGCCACTTAATGAGCCACAAGTGAGACGAAAGAAAAGGCAACCAGAAATCTCTTTTGCCATGCGATGGCACGGCAAACAATCAAATCATTTTTAAGTCTTTTTTTCTTCTTTGTTTTGTTTCCTTTTGCGCCTAGCTCTCGACAATTAACAAAATGAGAGCTAATTAGCGATTCATAAATACATAATGGTAATGAGAGGACAAGGGGAAAACATGCAGAATTATAAACCTCATCAGAATAAGGCCATTAGATTAGGCCTGAGAATGAGTTATTTACCCTCAGTAACAACGAGGCACAATTTCCCAACAGAAAAACGTTGAACACAAGAAGGTTCAGATTATTCTTCCTAATACAATCATTTGCAAACCTTGTTAACAAATAAAAGTCACTCTAAAGCGTTTGCACTTTGGAAAGTCAAATGCAGGAAAAAAAGAACCCTCCAACATGAGGGAAGTTTCTAATGGCACTTTTAAAAAGTGAACTTGTGACACACACACACACATACACACACACAAGCACACACACACATACACACACACACACACACACACACACACACACACACACACACACACACACACACACACACACACACACACACACACACAGTGACTCAGAAGGGACTGCTGAAAAGCACACCCAATTAGCCAAAGTATTAGTTAAATGAAGCATTCAGTGCAGTCCAGGCTCAGTGATAGCGACTCACAGCAGGAGGGACTGAAACGGGAGAGATGGCCTCGCTCGGTCCCCCTCACCCCGGCAGTCAGAGTAGCCGCACCAGACAGCCCATCTTGGAGAGGCCAGCCACACTGGCCCTGCATGCCTCGCTTCCCTGGAACAACAATAGGTTAGACACATAAGGTGAATTTCCCTTGAAAAGGCCTTATGTGCACGTCCCATTACCATCTGTCATTTAGCAGACCGTAGGATCTCAGAACAGTGAACGAAACCATTAGGGCAAGATACACTCCCTCAGCAAATGAACCCATGAACTAGTCTTTCTTTCTGTCCATATATTCTGTAGAAGGGAGACTATATTTTCCTCGTACCCAGTAGGGTTGTAGTTGTGTCCATTCTTCTGGACATTTCTGGCGATTGAATTCAAATGTAGTATTTACCATAAAAATCCATAGTTTTAGCATGATAGAGGACAACTGGGCTTTTTGAGTAGCATATGTCAGTGAATGGCATTAGCTTTCTATCCGGAGAGTAACTTTCACTGTCACCTTCATAGCCTCCATCACTTGATCTCCTCCATAAAGCTGCTATCGCTTAGCACAGGTCTCCATGACAACAGCGTAAAAACCACGCCCGAGGCGACAGCTTGAGCGAGGCCTAGAAATTCTCCGAGCTGCACACGTACACACTTTGAGCGGGATCAATCCCCTGTCTTAGCACTGTCTGCACACACACACACACACACATGCAAGCAGTCAAGAACACATACACACAGACACACACACACACACACATACACACACAGGCAGGTTATTTTACACCGCTCCTATATTCAGGTTTAACAAGCGGCCCCTGACTTCACTTCTCCGCTTTATAAAGTCCTTCTTTGGCGTCCCCGGCGTGCATCTCATTAAACCTGCATCGCACCTGTCACACACGCCTGCCTAACATGCTGCAGGGCCCGCTCACTGAACGACAGAGAGGAAAGAGAGAAAGACAGAGAGAGAGAGAGAGAGAGAGAGAGAGGGAAGAAAAGATGTCGGGTTGTAAAACAAGCTGAGTTCCCCTCACTCGAGTAGCTGTGTGCTACCAGATTCTCCATTCCATATGACTACATGAGGTTTGTGAAGCAGAGGGCGGGAGAAGCTTGTGATCACTGCTGTACAGGTGTTTGTGAACAGCTGTGTGCTTGCATGTGTATAAGTGTGAATGTCGAATGTGTTTTTTTTTTGTTTTTTTTTGCGTTTGGGCTTGTGTGTTAGTGTGTGTATGTGCGTATATGTCTGGTCATGGGTGCATGCATTTGGTTGTATGTTTATGTGTAGATTTGTGTGTTTGTGAGTAGGTGTGTATTTATCTGTGTGTGTGTACGTATGTGAATGTGTGTGTGTGTGTGTGTGTGTGTGTGTGTGTGTGTGTGTGTGTGTGTGTGTGTGTGTGTGTGTGTGTGTGTGTGTGTGTGTGTGTGTGTGTATGTGTGTGTGTGTGTTTGGTTGGGGCACATTTACAGGGTGCTTGTCCTCCATTGCGGCAGAGCCCCTGGATCTACGAGCAGTAATATAAGCTGGCGGTCCTTGGAGGCAAGGTTCCAGTAATGGTCCTACATGCTGTTAAAAACGCTCTGTCTCTGGGGTGGGGGGGACGTTGGGGGGTAATATGAGGACGAGAGGCGGCCCCTTTGACCTGTGATTTACATCATCAGCACGAGACAAGAGTTTCTAATGAAAAGCTCCTAGTCCCGGTAGGAGGTCTCACAGCTTGTATAAAATACAGCTCCCTCAACTCTTTTTATCCTAGCGGCCCTGGAAGTGTGCTTAGGAGAACACCGATGCAGGGTTGCTGGAGGCAAAGGACATTTATTTTACCGTTTTCATTCTTTTTTCTTTTTTTTTCTTTTTACTCCAGAGGCCTCTCATTAGGTGGGTAAATCTGAAGGAAACAAATCACAGGTAGGCCATAATGCCGGTTACATCCAGGAAAATGACTAAAAAGAGAAAAGCGCTGACACGCCTGTGATGAGTCAAGCGCTCCTGAGATGCACAGGCATTTGTGTTGTGCTTAAGCAGAGGCTTGACGCTAAAGATACCCCTCACCCCTCGGCTGTGATGAATTATGGGTGACTCATCAGAATATTGTCAATGAGTGAGCAAGGCTACTGCAAAATGAAACAAGGCAAGAGTACCTCCGCATGGAAATATGTCTGAGAGAGAGAGAGAGAGAGAGAGAGAGAGAGAGAGAGAGAGAGAGAGAGAGAGAGAGAGTGTGTGTGTGTGTGTGTGTGTGTTTGTTTGTGTGTGTGTGGGGGGGGGGGGTGAGAGAGAGCGAGAGAGAGAGAGAGAGAGAGAGAGAGAGAGAGAGAGAGAGAGAGAGAGAGACAGAGAGAGAGAGAGTTTCTGTATGAGGATGTTTAAACCGGCAATATTTTATACTAATAGTTAAACTGTGAGAAAAAGATGAAACCTTTATGAGTATTTTAGGTTCAAAATAGGACTCTCTCCATAACCCATGATGAAAAATGACCTTTTTGGAAATTGTCAAAATGTCAAATGTCAATCTTTGCAAGCTGTAAGAGCAATAATACAACAACAAATCCAACAACAAATCCAAGAATGTGTGAGTTTAATTCACATCAATGTAGCCACTGTGTTTTGCTTTCTGAATAGAGAGGGGAAAACATTCAACTTCAACTTTGGAGAATGAGTCAGAGTGAAATGATGACACATTTCCGATGAGTGAAATGCTACTGAGACACGATACCGTTTGTGCCAAGCTAAGCAAATGCCTTTGTGTTAAAGATACAGCCTTCCTTCTAGGTTATAATTAAATGCTGTGACTCATCAATAGGCTCTTGCAAGGCTATTATTTAATGGATAGAAAGAAGGAGAAGGGAAAAACGAAAAGATAGATAGAATGTGTTTGTGTTTATGTGTGTGTGTGTGTGTGTGTGTGTGTGTGTGTGTGTGTGTGTGTGAGAGAGAGAGAGAGAGAGAGAGAGAGAGAGAGAGAG
>JAODXP020000008.1:21169992-21172492 GCA_027497455.2 Sardinella longiceps | reverse complement strand
AAAAGGGAGCAGCATTCTGGCGAAGGAGTACACTAAAAGCAGTTTTGGGAAATGCCAAGTAGCATCTCCCTCTTTCTCTCTCTCTCTCTCTCTCTCTTTTTCTTTCTCTCCTCCCCTCTTCCTCTCTCTCTCCATCTTTCCTATACATTCTCACTGATACATCCAGTCTCTCTTCACTCCCCTACCAAGGGGAAGGGAGGGGGAGGGAACTCTATTCATTTCATCCACTGAGGAAGAATATTGCATATCTCCTCTCCCAGGATTGCTGCATAGGTTATCTACTGTAAATGCCACAGCGCTGCATTCATGTGACACATAGCATATCTTTCCACGTCTTTTTTCCCCCTTCCTCTGGTGCGGCTAGCAGAGCAAGTCACATCCCAGAACACCTTTATTCAGCAGACTTTACAACCGACTTCACTTGGCACTATATGTCTTGGCATACCATGTCCATGTCCATGTCTAATAACATCATGCACCTTTGCTGGACTATGCATAGACTGTTCTTGGATCAGGTTGAGAAAGAAATAAAGTCAAAAGTAAAGTTAAAAAATCACTAAAAGTGATTTCAGACGACGGTAGAATTTTTTTTTTTCAAACACTGTACTCATTTCAATGAGTCTAATGGTTGGGTAATCAGGACCGGAATTGAAACATGTCATTTGGTTTGACCAAAGAATACAACACTTGAACCGTCAGTCTTCTGAGACGCTAATTGTTGAGCTGCTTTTGTCCTCTTGTCTGATAGTGAGACGGGCCTCACAATAGACACCTGCTGTGCCCGCGCCCCCTGAACGACGATCATTGAAATGTAGTGAGAATACTAATAAAAACATCATGGAAAACTTTAATGACAGTCACAAAGACTTGCGGGGTGCGGCGGGGATCGCTCTCTTCTTACATTGTTTTGCTATCATCAGTCACAATATTCCTGCCTTTTTCATTGCTCATAGAGCGCCGTGTCGCCATTTCCCTTTAATTAAATAGTGCTGGGTTTTGAATTGATGACTTTTATCTTCTGTAAAATAGATTTGCTCAATGAAAAGCAAGGGAGATACAATAAAGGGGGAGAACAAAACAAAGAACCACCAAAACTTAGGAAATGTTTTTTTGATGATTACAGAAATAAATTAAAGTCAAATGATCTGAGCTTTACAAAACATGATGGAATTCACAGATGTGAGTGAGTGTGTGTGTGTGTGTGTGTGTGTGTGTGTGTGTGTGTGTGTGTGTGTGTGTGAGAGGAGAGAGAGAGAGAGAGAGAGAGAGAGAGAGAGAGAGAGAGAGAGTGAGTGTGTGTGAATGTACATCTGTGTGTGTGTCTAGCCGTGTATGTTTGATAATAAAATATAAAATGCCTGGGGGATTTACTTCACGCTGTGTTTAATTCTGCCAGAATAATAATCAAAAGAAACAATAAAAATGGAAATTAACACAACGAGAAGATAGCAAGAAACGGAGCGCCTCTTTCTCCCTCTCTCTCTTGCACGCGTGTGAAACGATGCCAATCTGGACCGCACCACCACTTCACAACCCTAAACTTTTGTCTTTAACCTTGCGCCTCACAACAACTCTTGTCACAATAGTCAAAAGCCTCACAAAGCTTTAACTCTCTCATCTATTGTGCGTAGTCTTGATTTGTGACTGTGGGTTATCTAACGCTAGCCATGCTATGCTAATGAGATTCAGTTATCGTAAAACAGCCAAGCCCACAGATGTATTTATTAAGAGTGGCAATTCAAATGACTACCCCTGCAGTCTCAAGCTGAGGCCTATGGGAGCGATAGTCTCTCACCACAGTGCGAATCCGGCTGAATCGAAAAGTGGATATGCTCAGACACCCTCCCGCTGGGCCCCCTAATGCATGGAATTCTAGATCTTTCCGAGTCAGTTAGCCACATAAAGAAACTCTGATAAGGCGTTTTTATAGAATATTTATGGAGGCTGGTATATTAGTTCTCTGATGCAGGGTGATTTTTTATGCCACAGTACCCTGCTACAGAGAGAGAGAGAGAGAGAGAGAAAGTTTGGAACTTTGCAACTTATAACTTCAGCTTTCAGCATCTCAGAATGAGTTATTTTATATTTAGAGGTCTCTAGAGGAATGCATTTAACCCTTTTTTTTAACATCTGGTTTGAACATGAAAAAAATATTTTATGGAAACTACACCACTGCACAAAGCTCAGTTTTGTTACTAGGACCCATTATTATCCCACAGAGTGAAAAAACTCCTCTATTTAAATGGAATTGATTAGCTGATTAATTATGTGAATGTTTCACATTACAGTCCACCACTCTTTGTCCATCAGGACAGTTCTTATCTCTACCCTGTGGAGTACATTTGCCGTAAGAGACGTTAAGTACAGTGCCATCTGTTGTGCTGTGACAGGTGCTAAGAACTCCAGGGGTTCAACAGACTACCAGGCTGAAGAAATTAGTCTGGGCAGCTCATAGGTGTACCTATTGGGGTGGATAGAAATGCTTATAAATAAGCAGGCT
>JAODXP020000008.1:21157492-21159992 GCA_027497455.2 Sardinella longiceps | reverse complement strand
TCAGTTATATCTACTTTCAGTTTCTATTTCGTGGACCCGCGACCAGTCATTCTGCCAAGCGGGATTACCGCGAAACAAATGCTAGAGACTGACGAGAGAGCCATCGGTCACCCCGTAATGAACCATTTAATCATCGAAGTGACTTCGAGGATGGTAAATTAACAGTAAAACGTTGCCTGGTGTCCCTTTAACAATAGCATCCAATACCCTCAAAGAAGAAGGATAGGGACTGATTGGCTGATTGGCCTGATTTTCCTTTACTGCAATATATGTACAGACTATGCCTACAGTTAAACATGCATAGGATGCTTTTAATGTATGTCAAAACACACACACACACACACACACACACACACACACACACACACACACACACACACACACACACACACACACACACAGGCACATAAGCAGACACATACTTTTGCCTCTGACATATGGCTTTCCGACAGTAAACAGCTCCCCACACGTTTATTTACATTTAGATAAAGTGAAGAGGTTGAGAGGGAGAAAAAAAGCCCTCAATGTGTACAGACAGAGTAGAGGAAGTAAAAGGGGAGAAAAAGCAAACATGGTGCGTCTAATGCATTTACACTCTCAACGGGTAATTAAACCTATATTTTATCGATGTTCATTTAAGACAATTAACACACCATGGTCCTTGAATTTAACTGCTCATTGGATTTTACTGCTGAGCTGAAGACTTTGTGTGTAAATGGGAACGTATGCATGTGTGACTGTGTGTGTGACTGTGTAGGTGCGTGTGTGTGTGTGTGTGTGTGTGTGTGTGTGTAAAACAACAATCCATGCTGGTGTAAATGTAGTTAGAGCACCAATGTTGAAAAGACACTTACTTTTGTAGTTAGCCTACATCCACATCAATGCAATGTTCCATCACTCTCTCTCTCTCTCTCTCTCTCTCTCTCTCTCTCACGCACACACATGCTCCCTCCCCCTGTCTTTCTATCTCTCACACTCACACCCATCCCTCTCTCCATATCTCACATCTCTTTCATTCTCTCCATCAGGTCTCCCAGCTCCCTCCTCCACATGTCCACATGCACACAGGCGTGCACTTGTGTTATCCACACATTGTGATGCGTTTGTGCATGCGGATGAGGAGCTGGTGCTGGGAAGAAACAGATGTATATTTTACCCTCCTTGTTTGTTGCGCTGTTTGCTTCTGTTGAATTCTTCATGAGGATTCTGTGAGATGGGGGGAGAGTAATAGAGGCCCAGTGGATATGAGGGAGTGAGGGAGAGAAGGAGAGAGGGAGGAAAAGAAAGAGAGAAAGAAAGAAAGAAAGCATTGAGTGCCCTGGAGAGAATGTGTGTGACCAATTCATGAAGAGGTCCTGTAAGCTGTCATTAGGAATCACAATCGTCTGCCTTCTTTCAAGCTTAAGCGTACACCCTGACACACACACACACACACACACACACACACACACACACACACACACACACACACACACACACACACACACAGATGGACATGTACGCACTGGCAAAAAAAGAATGAAGAAATTACACTCAAAACAAGCAGAGCACAATTCAGACCTTGCTTTCAGTCATGTCAATGGGAGGCTAGCTCTGTTAGCTCAACCCATGTTTCAGGCTAACACCACATGTGGACAAGTAAGCCTCAGCTACAACCCCAGTGAGAGGCAGAACTGGATCAAACCAATTAGATTTGTAATAGAAGCAACACCTCTGCAACATAGAGGTCAAGGCCTGCCTGTAAGGGCACACAGCAGACCTCGTGCCCTCGCCGACAGAAATGTATTTATGTCACCAATCTTCATTGTCTTCAGAGCCAAAAGATGTCTCGATAGGATAACAGAGATATTGATCTCAAAGGCCGGCCTTGCTCAGTAGACAAAGGTCAGAAGGAGATAGCCATACATTTTTACGTTTTTTTTTTTTTTTTCTTCTTTCTTTTGAAGTGATGACCTGACCTGTTTCACAGTAACTGGTGTTGTGTGTGATATGTTGAAGCAGCCGTTTGGGAATTTTCAGTGGACAGGGAATCTTAGAAACACTTTACTGGGAACAGTTGATATCTTTGTTACCTTTGAACATTCATCTACTGTATGTATCATGCCCTCCTATCTGAAATCTCAGTGAATGGGTTAGTGAATGCTACCAACAATAAGCTACAGTTGAATTCAAAAAGACTAAAAAATACAAAGCTATTTTGCTGGCACACTGAGCTTGCAGAGGTAGGCGTTTGCTAAGATATGAGTGACACGATGAAAAGGCTTTGACATTTATTTCAGTGGAATTTTCCACAGCAGGTGGAAGCAGTACACACACATTCACAGACAAAAAAAATACATGTGTGCCATCAACTACCATTTATATTTCTCTTTGGAAGAATTTATGTGTGTGACACCACAGAAAGCTCTGGAGGCTGAAACACAGGAGCACAAGAAAGAGAAAAAAACAAAACAAAACAAAAACATAAGTGACAATCAAATCAAATTAACACCAAAAGGAT
>JAODXP020000008.1:21149992-21152492 GCA_027497455.2 Sardinella longiceps | reverse complement strand
TGAACATTATTCTGGTTGATATTCATGGCCATGTGCTTTTTTTGAGTTTGAATACCACGGCAAATGTGTGGGATTTTTTTATTATGTGAAGATGTACAATATTTCAGCATATGTTTATGTGAATCTTTCGGTCTGATTTCTGAACATAAAGTGCAGATGCTCACATCCAACAAAACCCTCAGCTACAGTGAATGAAAAGAAAAACGTTGGAAAAACTCCTGGATTCAGTACACTAGCATGGATGTTTTTTTCTATTATTACACTGAAAGTGTTAGATGAGGTCATTAAGCATCCTGATGACCTACAGGTAGAGGCTGTTCTTTATCCTGTTGGGTCCAGATAGGATGCTGCGATAGCATCTTCCAGATGGCGGGCTGCTTGTGAGCTGGGAGGTGGTGGTGCTGGTGATGGGCCTTGATGACTTTGGGAGTCTTCCTCAGACATGACTGCTAATAGATATCCTGAGGGGAGCTTTGCTGCTGACGATGAGCTCCAGAGAGCCCTGCAGTCAGTTAGTAACTCAGGCAGTCACTCAGGGAGCAGCTGATGGCAGACAGACAGTGATGTTGTGATGTAGCCGTCTGGATGCGATGCTCTCTCTCTCCAAGGAGCACTTGGAGAAGTTAGTCAAGATAAAGTGGGGATAAAGTAGATTTGGTGTCTGTCTCTGTAGAATTGTGCAAGTTTGAATATATTTATGCATACATAAATGTATATTATTATTATTATTATTATTATTATTAGTAGTAGTAGTAGTAGTAGTAGTAGCAGTAGTAGGCTAGTAGTTGTAGTAGTAGTAGTAGAAGTAGTATTATATGTTTTACTGTAATATAGTTTTAATGTGTGCATGCATACATTTCTGCAGGTGTGCATGAGATGTCTCTCTCTCTCTCTCTCTCTCTCTCTCTCTCTGTGTGTGTGTGTGTGTGTGTGTGTGTGTGTGTGTGTGTGTGTGTGTGTGTGTGTGTGTGTGTGTGTGTGTGTGTGTGTGTATGTACAGTATGTATGTATGTTGAGCACAGACAGCAGGGACAGAGAGTGGGCAGGTAATCTGGCACTGGGACTGAGAGGAGAGGAAGTAAAGGAGAGGAGAGGAGAGGTGTTGAGGTTGGGGCTCAGACGGAGCTCACAGTGCAATGGATTACCCAGCTCTGCCACTGATAGGCCCACACTGCACCACACCACACTACACTACACTACACTACACTACACTACAACACACTACACTACACTACAACACACCACACTGTGGTACAGCAGGACTCAGCTCTGGATAAGGCTCACAAACAGAGAGAGGATGGAGGGAGAGGGAAAAAGGAGAAGAAGAGAGGAGGGAGGGATAATTAGGCAAGGAAAGAGAGAGGGAGAGGGAACCAGAGTGAATTAGAGAGAGAGAGAGAGAGAGAGAGAGAGAGAGAGAGAGAGAAGGAGGAGAAATGAGACAGAAAGACATGCACACAGACACAGAAATAGAACGATGGAGGAAAGCTTGAGGCTGAAATATGGATAGTCTGACTGAGAGACAGACAGAGAGACTGAAAGAGAGAGAGAACAAAGGAGAAGAAGAACTGAGCGAGAAGAAAAAGAAGAGGAAGAGAGCAGCTCCGACCGACACAGAGAGAGGTACGTCTGGAGGTTTGGGAGTGCATGATAAAGGGAGGCCCACTCCAGCTGAGGAGAAGCACACTGCTGGCCTCAAATCACTCAGAGGAGAGCCGGGCTGCTCTATCTGTTTAAAATTAACAGCTGGTAATTAACCTCCGCTAATGAGAATTCTGCTCGTTGCATTTGAACATTTGCCATTCGCTTTATGGATGGTGCAAGCCGGCGTTTTTTTTTTCTCTCTCTCTCCTTCTTCCTCCTATATTGAGTTATTTGACTCCTTTACAGAGCTTTGAAACACACTCTGCTTGCTTTTTTCTCTCTAACAGCAAGCTTTACTCATTCACAAAGTATATAATGAAGGATTTTAGCTATTTTTTTGAAGGCTGGAACATTCCCCTCTCCCCAAATTCCCTCTCAATCAATTTAAAACATACATTTACTGGATGAAATATTCACTCTGTGCAATAAAAGAAGAAAAAAAATGAGATGGGGGACTCTCAGCTTTTGAGCTTTCTTTACATTCAGTGTGAGCTTACATTTGTCTGTCTTTTCTTCCACTCCTTACTACTGCCTTTTGTAAGTGCATGTGTACAGCATTTTTTTTTTTTTTTACTGATTTCAGAATAGCTCCAATCACTTGGGCTATGACTTAGAAGAATCCATCAGACCCATCAGATGGCCAATTTTCCCCAGTGCTAAGGGCAGCAAATGTCAGTAGCTCCCCCACTCCCGGAGCTCCCGTCCTGAGCTACATCAGCCAGTCCTCCCAGTGGTTGGATGTCTCAGTGGTTGGACCTCGCCATTTCAGCTGGGATTGAACACAGGTAAAATGACTGTCCATAATGGCTCTGCTTGGTTGTAGTAACTCAATGTGTGTGTGTGTGTCTGTGTGTCT
>JAODXP020000008.1:21129992-21147492 GCA_027497455.2 Sardinella longiceps | reverse complement strand
TTATCTGAAGTGCCAGACCAAGGCCTTGTATCTCCTCTCCTCTCTCTTCCTTCTCCCCCCTGTGAGGGCTTTAATCTGGGGATCTACTCTCATCTGTGCATCAGGAGGACAGGACAGACCACCCATCTCCATCCCTCCCTCCCTCTCTCTCTCTCTCTCTCTCTCTCTCTCTCTCTCTCTCTCTCTCTCTCTCTCTCTCTCTCTCTCTCTCTCTCTCTCTCTCTCTCTCTCTCTCTCTGTCCATATGTGCCCCTGTGTTTCATCCTCATGTCTCTCCCCACTAGACTCCCAATCAAGGGAGGCCAAGAAAGGACAAAAGAAGAAATGATTGTGTGTGTGTAAAAAAGTAGGTCAGGGTTATTCCTAGACAAATCAAATTCAGAGTGTGGGTTGCTAGTTGTGCTTGGAGTTCCTGGTTCCTAGGGTTCTTGGCTCCAGCGGAGGTGGTTGTTGGAGAGCAACACACGTCAGTGTCAGACAAATAGTGATCACAGAATTACAGCATCATAAATATCTAGCTGCGTGAGCGAGCGTACTATCTGTGGGTTTTACCAAATGAGACGCCTGAGGGCATCGAGGCGTAACTGAGTGTTGGTGCAGTCAAACACTGAGCTGAGAAAAGTGAATTTTGAGCATAAAATCGATGGGCTCTCTGCAACTTATGACTGTATGTTCATTAGGCCCTCCATTGCAAGCAAACCATCACCTCGCTAATCCTGCTGTCAGAGTTGACACGTCACCTATCTCTTCTACAGCTTAAAAGAAGATTTCATTTAGTTAAAGGTGCTATAAGGAACTTCCAGCCACTATTCCCTCATTTTCTCCTTTTCAATCTGTTTCACCTCCATCTGACATTTTTTTTAAATTCTTTTTATGGGAACATGAGCCCCTCTGCTATTTTAGCATTCCCTTTCCTTTATATCCAACCCCTGACTCCAATATTCCTTCCATTAATTCCCACTCCGGCAATCATCAATGTCCTTCTAAAAAAAAAATAAATAAATAAAAAATAGAACACATAAAATAAAAACACAAACCATGCGCTTGAGAGGGAATGTGTTGTCATAGTTACGGTGGCTGGTGGCTGGTGGCTGGTGACTGGGCCGGCTTCCACAGTGGGCCTTTGTGGGAGTAAATGAGATGGTTAGTAGTGGAAGGCAGAGGGGCTCTGTGATGCGGCTGACCCTGCTGGAGATGCGCTTTGATGGGGGAGGAAAGAAGAGAAGGTATTGTAGACAGAGACTGGAAGCTTTCATGAATGTACTTTTTTTTTTTGGTACGGTTGCGTGGCAAATTGCATTGTCATTCACACAGGCATAATAAAAGCTCTGTGCTGCTGCGCAAACCAAATGGGAGATGATGACACATCCGGCCAATTGTGTTGTGGTGGTATATTATTTATTTATCTTTTCATTTTTTTAAATCCTCCCTGTTGTTTGATGTGACATTTAAGCAACCAATTTTCATAAAAATACCATTGAGAAAAAAAAAAGCCACAATGATGTGGACATTTCGAATGATTCCTAATTTCATGCAGAAAGATACGGCCACGGCTACAACAAAGGAGCCTTTTTTCTTTCTGTATCCACTGCAATGCTACAGGTAATGATACTGACAATTCCAGTGCTGGAGCCCTCTAGGATGAGAGGAACACACAATCACTCTGTGCTCATACAGGCAGCCTAGAGAGACCCCAACACACACACACACACACACACACACACACACACCTCCCCAAGACATGGGACTCAATCGCGCAGGTATGGATGAGGCGGGGGGGCTTTCTTTTTTTATCTGCGTGCCAAACTCAACATGTCTTCATTGGAGCCCCTTAAATGCGGCATCCGAATGCGGCAGCCATCTGCGGGGCCTCGTTATTGGGGCTGGAGGCTTCACACGTGTGGTGGTGGTGGAGGGTGTGGGGGATGGAGGCATGAGAGAACCTGGGGAAGCAGCATTCACATGGGGGAACGTCGTCTTATCACTGGTTCAGACAGGCAGGCAGGCAAGCAAGCAGGCGGACTGGGGTTTGTTGTTGGTTGAAGGTGTTAGTGCTTCCAATCCTCCCTCAACACCCACCCCCACCCTTACATACACACTCACTCACTCTCTCACACACACACACACACACACACACACACACACACACACACACACACCCTCCTTGCCTGGTAATTCCTTCTCTTCATCTGCTGTATAAGGAGTGTCAGTACTGGAGAAACATCCAGGCGCTTAGCCAAAACAGGAGAGAAGGAGAGGAAGAGAGACAGAGAGAGAGAGAGAGAGAGAGAGAGAGAGAGAGAGAGAGAGAGAGAGAGAGAGCGAGAGAGAGAGAGAGAGAGAGAGAGAGAGAGAGAGAGAGAGAGAGAGAGAGAGAGAGAGAGAGAGTGTGATGGGGTGGGTACGCAGGGTGTCATGGGGTGCAAGTTGTGACAGTGGATGAAATTGTTGCCAAGCATTCTGTGTGGGAAGATAAGGCTGAGGTAGACAAGAGAAGAGAGGAGGAGAGAAGAGGAGGGAGGGTGAACGAGAGAAGAGTCTAAGAAAGGAGGAGAGGGGGACCAAAGTAAGAGAGGAGGAAGTGAGGAGGAGGGGAGGAGGGGTGTAAAGGACATGAGATGGGGGGAAGAGGAAAGCTGAGCCGGAAGAAGAGAAGGATGAAATAGAATAGGGTAATTTGACAAGAAAGACTGACAGCCCCCCTTCCCTCCATCAAAGAGAAATAAAACAACACAGAGAGTGGAAACGTCTTATCCCCATTAGCCAATGAGGTCAAACCCAAAACACAGGAGCGGCCTGTGGAACAGAGAGAAAACAATCACGCCGCCGCGTTCATCAAAAATTCATTCTACTACATCAATCCATCTACTCAAGGGAAACACTCCAATTGGAAATGAATGGCACAGTGCACACCTATTCACAAAATACATTACACCAACACAATAAAAGCAGACGTGTGCAAGCACATTAAAACATTTACTCTGAAGCACTCAGCACACACCCCCAACCACACACACACACACACACACACACACACACACACACACACTCGTACACACAGAGACACACGGACGTTAATGGAAATCACTCCACACACATAAACACATGTTCCAGTTCTCTTTTGATGCTTCTTCAATCCAAATGGGGTCAATGGAAGTTCAGCACACAAATAAACACTCTCTCTGGTTGGTGCTCCCATCACATAAAACAGCGTGCAAGGTTTGCAATTTAGGGAGAGAATAAGAGAAGAAGAAGAAGTAGAAAAAGAAGAAAAAAAAAACATTTATCTGCCCCCCTCCCCTCCAAATTTTCATTTTCCGAGAACAAAAGGAATCCCACTTGTCTTTGATGAGTTTCTGACTAGCTACTGTATGGGATGCACATACAAGCCTTACAGTAAACACAACCCCAATACCAACCTCAATAACCTCAAAATTCTGTTGATCCTGGAAAGAAAAGAGTCAGTGCCATGACACACGTTTCTTTCCCCGTGTTTCACTTTGGTTTCCAGCATTTGGTGTGTGTGATGCGAGACATCGGCTATAATGGAGGAGAGAGGGAATGGGAGGTTTTCCGGCCGGGGGAAAAAAATGTGTGGCAATCCCGTCGCCGTGGCTTTAGACCTCGGTGCGCTCCGGCTGCGGTGTGGAATGTCCCAGTGATAACAACAGTTTAACGGGGCAAAGCTGATCCCTTTATTCATGCCACTGTCTCCACGCACGACTGTCACCCATCTCCTGAGAAATAAAGACACGGAGCCAGAGAGGGAGAGAGAATTGATCAAAGTGAATTTCAACACAGGCTCTAACTCTGGTTTTCTCTCTCTCTCTCTCCTTCTCTCTCCCCACTCCCTCCCTCTCTCGCCTCCTCTTACTTTCTATTGCTCTCTCTCTCTCTCTCTCTCTCTCTCTCTCTCTCTCTCTCTCTCTCTCTCTCTCTCTTCCTGGTGTCAGCCCAGAACCTGAATCGCTCAGACAACACCTTTGAAATGCACAATGGCTTGCCGGTGAATCAGGCAGACCCCTCCACGCCTGTCTGCCGATGATAACAGCCCGAGCTTTGCCCTCCAGTTAACAATCTCTGCTAA
This sequence comes from Sardinella longiceps, assembly GCA_027497455.2. Classification (NCBI taxonomy): domain Eukaryota; kingdom Metazoa; phylum Chordata; class Actinopteri; order Clupeiformes; family Clupeidae; genus Sardinella; species Sardinella longiceps. Next base: position 21,143,405 of record JAODXP020000008.1, on the reverse strand, counting down.
TAGACTTCTCTCCTGTCAATCACATGCCAAAATCCCAATACAGCAAACTGAGACACAGACACACATGCTTGCACACGCGTACACTCAAACACACACACACACACACACACACACACACACACACACACACACACACACACACACACACACACACACAAGAGAGAGAAACCCACAGGCACACATTCACGGACACTATACAGAGACTATATATTTCTCCCTCCACACACACACACACACACACACACACACACACACACACACACACACACACACACACACACATTTTCAGACTCTATAGGAATACTAAATACTTCTACACTCCCACATTTTTTTCTTTGAACAGAAAAAGCACACTGCTGGTTCTGAATGGCTACACATGTGTGTTAACACATATAACTGCATGCTTGTGCTCAGTTTACCATTTTAATGTCTGACGGTAACCATTCCTCCTCACTCTCTAAATGGAACATTAATCCGGTTATTATGGCAGGATGAGAAAAGGTGAAGGGAAGAGGAAGAGGGATTTGCTCTTATCCACACACAAATGTCAGCCATATTTGATGCTACGCCACTTCATTCATCTGCTCATTAAAATGAAACACATTTCCTTTTCAATGCCGAGCTTTGATGAGATATAAATATTTGTGTGTGTGTGTGTGTGTGTGTGTGTGTGTGTGTGTGTGCGTGCGAGTGCGTGTGTGTGCATTTGCATGTGTGTGTAATGTTCTGGTGCGTTGACTCGGGTGCCGCAATTAAAAATATCAAAGAGGGAAGTTCCTATTACACGGCAGAGAGGCGAATCCCGCTGTGAGCAGTCACACAAGTCAACCATTTCACTATTAGAGATTAGATTATCTGCCCCAAGAGCAGAAGAAAATAATAATAATAATAATAAAACAACAACGGCTGTTTATGAGGGAGAAAACACACCAGTAAACACAGGATCAATATGCATGCTAAAGCGAAACAGGCTAAAGAGGACATGCACTCTCTACAGTGGTTTGCTTATTTTTGTTCTCTCTTTCATTCTCCATCATCTCTCTCTCTCTCTCTCTCTCTCTCTCTCTCTCTCTAAACTCCTCTTTTTATGTTGAAAACTTCTATGCTTCTATTTTCTCACAAGCCCACACACTCTCCTCTTTATTTTCCTTCCTCTGTCTGTGACCTACAGAGAGGACTACATCAAGACATGTAAGTAAAGCTGAAGAGATTCTCAGAAGTCACTAAGGAGTCTCTTTAGAGAGACTTCATGCAAAGAATATGCAAAGACTTCAGTGTGAGGAGTGAATATGGTATATTTTTTTTCCTATTTCTAATAGTCAGAACCTTCTCTTTTTACTGTGCACTTTCAGATAGTCAAGGGCTTTTTTCAGTGGTTCATTTAGTGTACCAGGCTCGTAGCACCCTATCAATGATAGGGGCATACAGAATTGGTAGAAGATATGACGTACTGTACCTCTGCCCCTTGCAAAACTATAATTTGAGTCTCGAGTTGGTAGGATAAGAGATATGTTATCCATTCCTCCTCTGAGATCTGCTTCCCTGGCAACTAGCTAAAAATGACTTGGCTTTTTAGAACTTAGTTTATTTCAAACTGATATTGCTGGGCTAATCTTGTGAAACAGAATACAATGCCATGGCATTGAGTTGGCCCCATGCAATTACATGTAAACAGTGGATAAGATGTAATTCAATAGTTCTATGTGATTAGCTTTTATAGGGCTCATCCAGTGTCATTCACTGATCAGATATCCGCAGAAAGAGAAGAGAGAGAGAGAGAGAGAGAGAGAGAGAGAGAGAGAGAGAGAGAGAGAGAGAGAGAGTGTATGTGTGTGTGTGTGTGTGTGTGTGTGTGTGTGAGAGAGAGAGAGAGAGAGAGAGAGAGAGAGAGAGAGAGAGAGAGAGAGAGAGAGAGAGAGAGATACATGAGAGAGAAAGACCGTCGGGGGAGAGAGAGTGTGTGTCAGAGAGAGGGAGAGAGCATCGGTAGTGACGTCCAGTCCTTGGCGCTCCAGTGATGCACAGTGCCTCCACACCACGCAGGAAGGAATGGAAATTTCCATGGAGGCGAACTGCGCCATATGGAAGTGGGAGCTGGCTTGCTGTGCGCTACATATTGGATAATGATGCAACAAACGCATTCATTAATAACCAGGCAAATAGATGGGTAGCTCACGCCTAGACAACAAACAGCGGGCTGTCGATACTTAGGCCTACATCTTAATGTGCATGTGACTGCGCGTATGTGTGTGATGTTTGTGTGTGTGTGTGATGTATGTGTGATGTGTGTGTGTGTGCCTCTGTTTCTTTTCTGCAGAGTTTACCTCCCATGGTGTCTCCTTACATGATTGCATGTGCAGTATTCACTTTCATTATTGTGAACATAGATGTAATAATATATCCTTTACCCCCCACCACTCACACAATCAACTTTATCCGTAAAACCCTGAGATGAGTTGCATACAGATTTTGTTGCAAGTATGTGAGTGAAAGAGAGTCTAAGGCTGTTTGACTGAGTTAAATTGTGTGGGTTAGAGTGTGTGTGTGTGTGTGTGTGTGTGTGTGTGTGTGTGTGTGTGTGTGTGTGTGTGTGTGTGTGTGTGTGTGTGTGTGATCACAGGGTCTAATGTTTGTGTTGGAGTTTTTAATGAGCTCTGCTAATGCTTTGGGGGAGTGTGTTGGTGTGGGTGCATGGTTGGCCAAAAAAACTTTCCGGGAAAATGCTTTGCCATCGTTTGCAAGGGCCATTTCATTTCTCAGACAGGTGGCCCGTCAGCTCTGATTGGGCACTTTTCTTGCCCTCAAGTCCCCATTAAACAGTGCTGTGACCAACTGCCCGCAAAATATGTGCAAAATTCTGTCACTCGACCAGCCTTTCAAGATGCACAGAGAGCACTTGTCAGAAAGTCCTCCTTATGAATGTCAGAGAGATGCGCTCTCTCTTGCAAACACATAAATGTAAAAAAGAGTACATTAATAAAAACATAGTTTTTATATTTTTAATATTCCTAACATCACTGAAGGCTCTTTACTAGTTTACCTGTCAGACTGCTTTGATATTGAGCACAGGGGATGAGTATGTTTGGCTTGCTACATGGAGGTAGTTGTGGTCCTGAGATGCCAACAGCGGAGATCAGGTAGATGGTGTGAGTGATGTTTACTTACATCAAGCCGTGGATAACAAGGAATATGATCTTAGGTCTTCTAATGACATGGAGGAGATATCGAAAGAGAAGGGAGGCTTTGAAATGCCAGAGAGCATGATAGAGTGGACAGATAAGACAGGCTGTGAAGGCTGTCAATCAACACTATGTGCCTCTCCCGAAACAACATAGTTTGATAGCAAGTACAGTAAAGGCATAAATGACATAATAGTGAAAGATACAGTACAATGAATGAAGTTCTATACATGAACTAAAATGACAATAGCTGATAGCCACCATGTTGCCAACCCCAAAACTTTGCACGTCCTAAAAAAAATCTTCTAAAAAGTTCTGTATCTTACAGTAATGTTGGCACTTCTTCTTGCAAAGTTTCCTTTCACCCTTCAGGTGTTTGTTTCTTGAGGAAGTTCAAAAAGTTAGAGCCCCTCTTTAGGTGAGCGGTGGCACTCAGAAGCATGTTTACTCTCTCCTCTGGCGCGGTGGGCTGGGCCTTTCTTCTGAGATGACTCTGCGCATTTCAAAGGGTCCTAGCCCTGCCTCAGCGACTCCCTCTGGCCCTTCCCTCTGCCATCGAAGACACCTGTGGGTGCTCTGAGGATGAATCGGCCAAGGCTTCAAATGAATGAGTGAGAGAGACTGGCCTACAGTAGCCTACGTGTTTAGTGACATCTACCAGTCAGTCCTGTTATGTTTTCTTAGATGCTGCCAACATTTAGTTCAGATTAGGAGGGAACGTCTCTCTGCAATATTGCGGAAATGGATGGATGGCGTCTAATTCCTTTTCTTCTCTGTCCTCTCTCTCTATGTTTCTTTCTCTCTCACACACATACACACACACGCCCATGCCCATGCACACAGACACACACCTACACACAGACACAGACAATAGAAACACACACACACACACACACACACACACACACACACACACACACACATGTACACACACATGTATACACACGCACACACACACACACTTACACACACAGTCTCTCTCTCTCACTTCCTCTTCAAGCACAATGCTAACAAAGACAGAGAAAGGGGAGGGAGAATTTTAATTGCAATCCAGGGCGCTGGGGAGCTGATCATGAGAGGGGTCCCAGAGGACGTCCTGCGTCCTCCTGCTCAACACACATCGTCATGCATCATCTGCTCCCACTCTTCCTCTCCTTCTCTCTCTATCCCTCCATCCTGTGTCCCAGCCATTCATCTCCTCTGTAAACAAAGGGAAGCGCTTTCATGATACGTGTCCGTCTGCTGCTCAATCCCTCCACTCCGGCGACACACAACAGGTCAGCCTCTCTCTCTCTCTTCTGCTACAGTGGACACTTTTGTGGACAAACTATTTGTGACACTTTAATTATTTTCCTCATTATTTTTTTTTCTAACCTTCTATTATCCTTGATAAAAAACTAAATAGTGGGAAAAAAAAACTAACTACTCAGAAGGTAGATTCATAGACATTTCCCCCTCTTGCAGCATATCCCTCTGCGCGACCTCATATTGTCACAAGACATATTTAAGTTAAAGGATGAAGGTGAAAAAATAAAAAATGAAATAAGAATAAAAAGGCTGCTTTAGTGAAGTGAACTAAAAGTGCGATGCTTTGCTGTGGTGGATTAAGACGAATAATCAAGCTAGGCTAAGGCAGAGAGATGTCGGAACACGCTCCAGTTTCCCCCACTCCTCCCCTCCCCAGCTTCCTTTCATTCTGACAATGCAATCCAGCTTCAAAAGACTCTTTAATGACACACTCTGATGCAAACATCACAAGCTTATCTATAATATATAGACCCGCTGTCTTCATCACCTATACCTTTTTTTTTTTTTTTTTTGAAAGTGCGGTATAAACCACAGACCTAATTAATACTTAGGAACACCACAAAAGAGAGCACCCAAACCTCTAAATGAAACATAATTTGAACTACTTTCAAAAAAATACTTTATATTCGCTCTGTTTCTCTCTCTCTTTCTGTCTCTCTCTCACACAGGGTTTTCATTGAGGCCGGGGGGTTGTTATTCTCTTTTATAGTGATGAGCCGGTGTAATCTAGACTTAAAGCAGTGAAATCAGTCACTCTGCGTGTGGTAAAAACCTACACTTTATTTCAGGCAGGTTTGTGTCAAAGGGGGGGTTGCATGGGTATAGGATATAATAACACAGGACCGGTTTAATGGCAAAACCTGAGTTAGTGAGTGAATTCTCTTGTAAAAACACACACACACACACACACACACACACACACACACACACACACACACACACACACACACACACACACACACACTTACTTTTCTTTTTCTCTGTGCAACACACATATTCATGTGCACACATGCATGAACAATGAAATAAACAAGCAAGCAATGTCTAATGATGAGACTCCAGTGAAGGTTCTGGTCTAGCAGGCTAAAGTGCTGAGATTCTTTGTAGAAATGCTAATATGGCTGGGGCACTACATGTTCTTATTTATGCACTACCTTTTTACATTTCCCCCTTCTGATTACGAATGAGATGGGCACGGGAGAATGAATATTCTAATACCTTTATTACAGCCCACGATTTGAAAACACACATGTAGTGCTATGGCAACCTCACATGGAATGTTTACTTACGGAGCTTTGCTAAAATTCCATTCCAAAAATGTCAAAGTAGAATTTTAAGGTGATTCCAGCTCACTTTTACTTGAGACTTGAGAGAGAGAAGCTGTGAAACATGAAACTCCTGAAACTTTTGAGCTGCTGCATACGGCCACAGAGTGATGAGACTGAGGCCAACATGCTGAGGTCAGAGGTCAAGGACAGGGACCCTGGGGTGATGGCTGATGGGTGTTTTCATCTGGACTTGTCGTGTCAGTATCATGTCATCAACACCTTCCCCTATCAAACTCTGGTCATCTTGTTATTACAAATAGCCCAGGTTTTATTACAATTACATTAGGAATGTGTATAATATTTCTTTTCCTTAATCACTTTAATATAACAGGTGACTATCCAGATGACCTTGCAGCCTCCCTCATTGCCTTGTTCAGTGAAGAGAAAACCAGTATGTACAGCTCTTTTCTTTTTTAGCTGGCTGGATAGGTAATCAGTTTTTTTTCCTGGTGTAACTTTTTTAAGGTGGTCTGCTCATCTTTATCCTTACAGAGCAAAATAAGTTAACACCTGAACTGTCCAAGGAAGATGGTGCTGGAGACAGAGCATTGGCTGTATCTCGTCCTAAATTGGACCCGGAGAGGTTCTGTCCAATAGTCGTCCATGAGCGTCGGCCCCGACGTCCGGGTGCTTTCCGAACGGCTCCAACCCCGGAACAGAGAGACGCGGAGGAGGAGATAAGGAGGGAAATCCTTCTGCGCTGGTTTGCCAGGAGGGGCATCCCTAACGAGGGAGCGGCCAAGCTTATTGCAAACAGTCGCTAACTGCTAATATATAACATCACATTAACATCATATACATTTTATGAATTACTATTAGATTATTTTTTTCAATAATACCTCTTGATGTTGTATCTCATATTTTCATTTGGAAGTTGTTGACTGCAATCATATGTTCCTATAATGAATTGCAGGCTGACTGGATGTAACTGTGAAGAGACTGTGTCCACCTAGTGCTTCTACATACATTGATGCAGACACTAACATACAACACATTTACAATACATACAATATACACACATATGCCCATTTATCCTAAATAAATGAGACAGGCTAAGCAATGGCTATGAATGTTGACAGGGGTGCCACTATGGGAAGAAAAGTTAGGATGATTCTAAGGGCCAACATTTCACTGCAAGGGGGCCCCAGAAAGAATATTGAATACTAAAACCAATGTTTGGGGGGCCCAAAATTGTTTTCTGTCATAGGGCCCAAAATGTCTATCAGCGCCACTGCATGGTGAATATGTTTAACCAAGAATAACTGATGATGAGGGACCAGGTAAGGCCTGAGAGGGGCCCATATACCATAATGCAAATGTACACATGGTTTTTGCAGTTGCCACTGCCAGTCACACATTCACACAAACACACACACACACATGCGCTGACACACACATGCGCTGACACAAAACAAATGTGACCTTTACAAAATAACAATGCCAAGAAGGAGCAGAGACCCAAACAGATTGTAATGTAACCACACACACCCCAATACACACCTGACGACAGATGATTGATTTCAATGGATTTATCGAACCAATTATTTGTTAGCTGCAAAAAAAAATATATACAGTATATATATAGTATACTTCATGGACAAAGTAAATGAATAAAAAATTTACTTTAGGACTGTGCTTACATATGATGTTTGCAACTTGATTACTCTCCAACATTCACCTTGGAATGGAATATGTGTTAGCCTGTTTGGCCTCTGAAAGAATGTGCCTCTTATTAATGTTGCATGGGGATGTTTTCCCTTCTCTCTTAATGACTACCCATGATAGTACACAAATGCATACATGAGATGAATAACATTCTTGAACAATTCTTTGTCGTTCCTGCAAAATTCATATCCACATTTTGGTCAAGAGCGAAATGGTTCATGCATTACAATGAGTCATCTTCAGAGAACTTCTCTTCTCTCTCTCTCTCTCTCTCTCTCTCTCTCTCTCTCTCTCTCTCTCTCTCTCTCACACACACACACACACACACACACACACACACACACACACACACACACACACACATGCACACATCCACTATTCCAGCCAGCTCTGTCTTGCTTCAACTTCAGGAGAGAGAACAGATGCAAATCTAATGAAGCTGCCACAGATGGCCTGAGAGGGGTGTGTGTGTGTGTGTGTGTGTGTGTGTGTGTGTGTGTGTGTGTGTGTGTGTGATCGAGAGACTCAGAGCCAGAGATGAAAGGAATAAAGGAACCACGTATCACATTTCAAAGTAATATTTTTGTGAAATGCTGAAGAGGTTTGCAAACTGGCCCCAGTAAAGCGCTTTCCTCATGCTAACTTGAGCCCAGTAATGCAAGACAGCATAACTGGCTTTACAAACTCCTACTATATGTGTGATAACCAATAAAAGAGTTGAGGCCTGTGCTTTAAAATTTTGCTTTCATTTACTATTGTGCTTTAGAACATGGATATTACATTGTCACAACATTGTTGTTATTAGTTACATTCGATAATGTCCACCAGTTTCCAAAGTTACATATCATAGATCATATCTAAATGGAATATTCCGGATCACTGTGCTTTAACATGCAGGAATAAGGTAGAACAAAAGGGGCTCCCCCACCCCTCAGGGCTTTGCAGTCTCCCTTTCCCCAATAACCAGCTGTCACTCATGAGGGAAACATGAACCTGTCAAATAAACTGTAACGGTATTAGGGGGAAATACCGCCCAGATCACCAGCTCATTCTGCTGATTTACCTGGGCTCTTGATGATGATGTCTGAAAAATAAATAAATAAATAAATAAATAAATAAATAAATAAATAGCAACGACGACAACAACAACAACAACAACAATAATAATAATAATGATAATAATAACAACAATAATAATTATAATAATAATGAAATCTCTGTAAGTGCCATCAATCTTGGCGACTCACTCCTCCCGTGTAAATTCCCACCTGCGTCAGTGAGCTGTAGCTCTGGGGATGTGAAGCAGCCGAAGTGCTCCAAGTGGAGCCAGCGTATAATGAATCCCTCCCTGGCCACCACCACCACCACCACCATCAACACCACCACTGCCACCGCCACCGCTGCTGCTGCTGCTGCCGCTGCACTATGGAGCTGCTGTTTGCTCGGCTAATGGAGCGTTGTCTTTTTGGGAGGGCCACCCTGCTGTGAGCACACACACACACACACACACTGCTCTGCCGATGGCAACAACGAGAGTGGGAGCAGAAGGGAGAAGCGGGAGAAGAGAGAGAGAGAGAGAGAGAGAGAGAGAGAGAGAGAGAGAGAGAGAGAGAGAGAGAGAGAGAGAGAGAGAGAGAGAGAGGTACATGGTGGAATGGCAGTGTGCAGTAGACTGTGCGTTTAGGGACCAGCTCTGCACTGGCAACCCACCAGAGGAATGAAATGAATGAGGCTACGGCAGCCAGGAATGCTAGGCTAAACATGGATAGGTGTGTGTGTGTGTGTGTGAGTGTGTGTGTGCAAATGTGTATGCGTTTCTGTGTGTGTTTGATGTGTCTTTGTGTGTGATGTGTATTTGTTTGTGTTTTTCAGTGTGTATGTGTGTGTGTGTGTCTGTTTGTATGTGTGTGCGTGCTTATGTGTATCTGTGTGGTGTGTGTGTCTGTGTGTATACAGTATGTATTTGTGGTGTGTGTGTTAGTCCATGTTTGTGCGTGTGTTTGTATGTATCTGTGTGGTGTGTGTGTGTGTGTGTGTGTGTGTGAGAGAGAAAGTGTTTGGTAGAGGAAGCATGCATATGCATCTCAGTATGGCTGTATGAATAGCCACAGCTGTATGGTGAGAAGGACGTGAATGGGGGAGATTATGTGGAAGGAAGTTATCCTGCCATATTATTATCCTGCCTCAGTAAGCACATTTACACGTCTACACACACACACACACACACACACACACACACACACACACACACACACACACACACACACACACACACACATACATAAAGGCTTACAGTTTCAATTTGTTTTACGTTTAATTTTGTCATGAAGATTCTGACATTCTATTGTCATGCTAATGTTTTGCCTTGTCGTTTGCTTTTAGTGTGTTAATATTTGGAAATGCCGCCCCCCTGCCACACACACATCTTGTCAACATCTGTTCTACTGATATACTGTACTGCCCTGATGAAGGGGATTGGCTCTTCGCCCTTTTGAGCCTGCACCTCCACAGGGATTTGAATTACCAGATCAGGTCTTTTTTTAAACGCTATGTCCATGAAACTCAGTAAAAGCTTCCATGTCTTTTCTGTCAGTATGCATTTGTGCCGTAGTGTGTGTGTCTGTGTGTGTGTGTGTGTGTGTGTGTGTGGTTCCGCCCATATAAAGCTCTCTGCCAATCACAAGCAAGGACGAGTGTTTCCACAGCGACAGCTACTGGACTTGTTGAAGGGACGAAGGGATCAGTCCTGAATGCTACGCTGATGGACCAGTGCGTGCTGTGACAATAAGGCCTTCTTCACTATCATCCATTTCTCTCTCTTTCAATTTCTCTCTCTCTCTCTCTCTCTCTCTCTCTCTCTCTCTCTCTCTCTCTCTCTCTCTCTCTCTCTCTCTCTCTCGTTCCACCTTTCTAGCACATTCTTTCTGTCTCTCTCACTCTGTCCTAGTCTTTTTTGTGCTATCTGGTCCCCTCTCCTCTCCTCCTCTCCCCCCATGTGTCCAGGGCCATTAGGGAGTGGGCTGCAGAGATTGGCGTGTTTTGACAGATGCTCGTTGTGTCTCAGGCAGCCTCAGAAGGCATTATGGCTCTTGTCAGACAGATAGGGGAGAGTGAAAGAGAGACAGAGGCAGAGAGAGAGAGAGAGAGAGAGAGAGAGAGAGAGAGAGAGAGAGAGAGAGAGAGAGAGAGAGAGAGAGAGAGAGAGAGGGGACAGGAGGGAGATAGGAGGAACGGAACAGAGAGAAAGGGAGGATGGGGGAAAAAATGCAATGATTAAAAAAAGCATACCGACAGTGCGGCGAGGACAGTGTTTTTCCCTTTTTTATCAGTGCTTTTTTTAAAACCCTGTGGGTTTATTAAATTGGGGAAATGAAAGCAGATAAAAACATGTGGGAAACACAAGTCGGCTCGGCAGTCGCCACTTAGGCGATATGATGTCATTCTGGGCCGTCCCAGTGTAATTTGATAGTGTTGACAAGAGGGAGCATTCATGACCTGTCCTATCTCACCCCCCCAACCCCACCCCCTCCTCCTCTTCCTCCTCCCTCTCTCTCTTCCTCTCTCTCCTCTGCTCTATATCTCCCTTTTCTCCTTCTCATTCTCCTCTCTGAAAGTCCCTATACCAGCAAACTCCTGGGTCCACACACACATATCAGCTGGCGGCTCTGCTGCCCATCAAGGGCTCAGGAGAAACAGGAATAAACCAGCTGCTCTCTGCTTCACGTGATCATGTAGTGGTCTCAACCCAGAGGACTGGATTCAATGTATAGATTCTTGTATATCATACTAGCATATATTTACTATATTATATTTAAAATATTTTTACGCTATGGTATACATTCCTCACTGTGTGTGTGTGTGTGTGTGTGTGTGTGTGTGTGTGTGTGTGTGTGTGTGTGTGTGTGTGTGTGTGTGTGTGTGTGTGTGTGTACAGTGCGTGTATGTCTCTGGCCAGCCCTATAAATACCCCTCTATCGCGTGTTCCCTCTGCCGTGTGGCTCAGATGAGGCTTCAGCATCATGACTTGGCTGACATCTAGGTGTGTCACCGTGCTCTGTCCTAATGCGTTTGCTATGAGGTGACCTCCCCCCAAGTCATACTCACGTCCACCTGGATCACTGCATTCATCTTTATCTCCCTCTCTCTCCCTCTCCCTCCCTCCCTCCATCCATCCATCCACTCTCTCTCTCTCTTTCTCTCTGTCCCTCCATATCCATTTTTATTCTCTCACCATCTCTCTTTCCTCTTCAACCCCATCTCGTTCCTGCCTGAGGCCAATTCACACGCAGCGAGCAGAGAGCCAGGCAGGCACACACGCAGGCACACACTCAGGCACACACTCAGGCAGGCAGGCCCACTGAGGCAGGCAGGCAGGCAGGCAGGCAGGCAGGCAGGCCCACAGGCAGGCAGGGGTTTGTGACAGGCAGGTTGGGCTGTGTTTCAGGGCTAGGCCACTAGCAGCGCTAATACCTGGAGGTGTCCTGCTGCCTGACAGCAGGGCTGGATGTGTGTAGTGTATGTGTGTGTGTGTGTGTGTGTGTGTGTGTGTGTGTGTGTGTGTGTGTGTGTGTGTGTGTGTTGGGGAGGGGGGGAAAGGGGGTCTCAAGTGTACATCTCAAGCAAGAACAAGGCAGCGCAGGAGAGGACCATATAACTGGGAGCTTGGGGACTCACTTATGGAGCAAATAATATCTTTTTAGAATCCTTAAAAAATGACTACTTCTCTCTGGAAGCCTGGCTATTGCCTTCCTATGCAATTCTGCTCGATTCTCATCTTTCTTCAGTACTCCATCTGGGATTCTGGCCATGGGCCTCGTTCGCTCAGGATGCGTTCCATCCTGGCCAATCAGCAAACTTTAGTAATGCAGCATGGGAACACGATAGGCTATCAGTCAAGGGCTGATCCAATCGTTTTTAACTTTAACACCTCTAGCAAGCAAACATTTCTCGATAGCCAGAATCCCAGACACTTGTTTGTAGCGCAGCATACCGATGGGCTTGTTATGACCAGGTTAGCTCTCTGATATTACTCCTTGAGCCTAAGTGTGACCTAAGATGGCTACTAGCATCTATGTCATGAAAACTGTAAAATATCTGTTATTCATTGTCAACATTGCTGTTCTCATCACCCTCCTTTTCATCCTCCGCTCCCTTGTTGCCATCATCATTGTCATCTTTATTGTCATCATCACTGGCATCATCAATCCAAACATCGCTGTCATCATAACCGACGAGGTGTTTACTTTTGGCAGATTTTAGAAGTGTGTCTGAGGGACTTCTTTGCCTGTGAGGACTGATTTATGTTGATTCCTGTTTTTTTTTCTCTCTCTCTCTCTCTCTCTCTCTCTCCCAGTGCTCGTCGTGACGGTGCTGCAGTGTGTTGGGTAAAGCCAGCTTGAAAAACACACTTCCCCTCAGAAGAAACTGACTGAGTCGGCGAGGCCGTTTGATGACGGAGGTCACCTTTTCCCCGGTGCCGAAGTTTTCTGAGGAACTTCCCCTGCCTTTCTCTCTCTCTCTCTCTCTCTCTCTCTCTCTCTCTCTCTCTCTCTCTGTTTTTCTCTCCTTTTCCATCTCTCTCACTGTCTTTTTGTGTCAACTCATGGACTGTCAGATATTGCGTGAAAACACACACACACACATGCACATGGACACACACACACACACACACACACACACACACACACACAGACACAATTTCGTGCAAGCACATTGCTTTTTCAAACAGACACAGAAGCACAGAAAATACACTTGCAAACAAGCAGATAAACACCCACAAACCCACCCACACAGTTGCATCCACACACACACACACACACACACACACACACACACACTGAGATATCTCAGGGCGACACAGAGTTGGCTCTGCATCAGGAGAGCTCTGAATCACGCCGTCTGGCCAGACTCTCCATGGACAGAGTCTGTCCAGG
>JAODXP020000008.1:21104992-21124992 GCA_027497455.2 Sardinella longiceps | reverse complement strand
ACGGCACCCATGTAGCTGAAGTCCATTCAACTTCTCACAGGTCTTGAATGGTCAGTTAAAGCTCACACAGGTCTCGAACCCGCCACCCCATCAACTACAGCACAGCCTCGGCATGGGAGTCAAACACTCTAACCACTGAGCTGAAATACCCAGACTTCCAACTCAGCGGTTAGGAGGGTGTGAGGTTTGACACCATATGCTAGTTAGCCCATGCTAGTTGGCATCCATTAAATGTGCCAGTGCAAAATATGTAAACATAATATTTTCATGGTCATCCAATGTGCTTTACCTTAAACAACTAAAAATCAAATAAAACATACAAGGACAAATGCGACTAAACAGTTTCATAAAAATACAACTTACTGTAAAACAGATGAGTAAAAATCTTCAAACACAGAGTGCATGTGGCTAAGTGGGCTAATGTGTCATACCATAAATCCGTTGACCCAGGTTCAAGTCCAGTCCAAGGTCATTTCCCGATAATTCCCCCTCTCTTTCCTGTCACTCTCTGCAATGTCCTCTCAGTTAAAGGCAAAAAGCCCTAAACAATACATATTTTTAAAAAATCAGTGCATTTGATCAGTCAGCAGCAGACAGTAGGCCTACATGAGAAAGAGCAGAGCAGCCCTGTGTGGCTTGTGCCAGTTGTGAGGTGGAGGCCCTTTCCAAGGCCCTATACTGTACTGTAGGTGAAGATCTGGGTCAGAGTTGCCCTAATAATCAGAGCAGAGAGAGGGAGGGGGGAAAGCAGCTAAACTGATAAAGCCAGTTGTTGTTGTTATGATAATTACTATTCACACCCCCCACCCCCCTCCCCCATCATATTTATTTATTTTTTAGCCCTTCAGAAAATGTGCTGTGCTGGTACTTTCCTGTCACCGCCTGCCAATTCTCTCAACCCTTATTTTCTATGACAAATGTTACCTAATACAAACCATTTTCCTTTGAATTATATAATCCGTGACTAATGCTCCTCTTTCATGTGGAATATTAATAATATATTTGCATTTTTCCTCTGTTGCACAAATAGTGTTTGGGAACTTCAAAATTTAAATGAAATGCCAGGGTTGTGCTGTTGTTTGGTGTGTATTGCGTGTGTGTTTGTGTGTGTGTGTGTGTGTGTGTGTGTGTGTGTGTGTGTGTGTGTGTGTGTGTGTGTGTGTGTGTGTGTGTGTGTGTGTGTGTGTGTGTGTGTGTGTGTGTGTGTGTGTGTGTGTGTGTTTATGTGTGCTTATGTGTGTATATGTGTGTTCATCCGCTGCATGTGTTAGTGCAAATTTATGTGATGCAATTTGCGATTGCATATGTGAGTGTGGTTATGCATGAGTTTGTGTGTGTGTGTGTGTGTGTGTGTGTGTGTGTGTGTGTGTGTGTGTGTGTGTGTGTGTGTGTGTGTGTGTGTGTGTGTATGTGCTGTGTGTGTGTGTGTGTGCTTGTGTGCGCGTCTGTGTATGTCTGTGTGCATGAGAGAGTGTGTGTGTGTGTGCGTGTGCGCCTGTGTGAGTATGTGTGTGTGTGGGTGCTAGCAGCAGGAGATGGGCCTTTTGTTATGGAACAGATGTGTTGATTTTCATATATAATTTATGCATATCTAATGTAGGCACTTTTAACAAATACTCCAGCAAATAATTGAATAGATTTCTCATGCTTGGGAGGGGGGTCTTCCATAGCCCCAGCTGGAAAGGGAGACGCTGCAGTAAGAGGAAAACTAACTGCCCTCCCTAGGAAAATATATATTTTCTCTCTTACTAAATCTCTCCTTCCCGCTCTCGCACCAAATTGCACACAATTTGGGATTTGTTACCCTACTCTTTGCATTCTCTCTCTCTCTCTCTCTCTCTCTCTCTCTCTCTCTCTCTCTCTACACACACACACACACACACACACACACACACACACACACACACACACTATATATCCTCAGACAGAGGCTTAAGAAATTAAATGCGCTGCACATACTGACTCTACTGTAGTAGCTCCTTTATCATGGGTGTGGTATATTTAATACTTCCTTATGAGGCGGATCATTTCCATGTGTGGGGCCGCAGGAGGGGGATCCTCTGTGTGTATGGAGCTCAAAGCCTGCACCGCAGCAGGTACTGATAAGTGAATCACATATAGTTCACCACACATGGACACACATCCCAGGGAACACTACACTTGCTTCTGCACATGCATGGCTTTCATCATGGAATAAAACTGTTCCAGGCATGGCAGGGGAAAAAGAGAGATGATCAAATATTTATCTTGGACGTGCGCATGCACAAATATGCACAGCACATGTAAATACAAGGAGGCGAAGGCAAACATGTGATTTCACTGAGGGGCATTCCACGTGTGGACTCTCTGAGTATGAGGATGTTGTGCACAAGACAAGGATTTTTCTTTTTTTTTTCTTTTTGTCTGATCTGTATTCTTGTACATAAAGCCTTGCTATATCTCCGTTTGCAAGTTTCAAACCATTTCCACCTCTCTATGCTATTTCTGCAGAGAACATTAGAGAGAGAGAGAGAGAGAGAGAGAGAGAGAGAGAGAGAGAGAGAGAGAGAGAGAGAGAGAGAGGAGAAGAGAGAGAGAGAGAGAGGGTTAGAGAGAGACAGAGAGAGAGAGAAAGAGAGAGAGAGAATGAGTGTGAGAGTGAAAGTGAATGAGTGAGAGAGTGATAGAGAAAAAAAGGAAAGTGGGGAAAGAGAGAGAGGGAGAGATGATAGGATATGATGGAGGAGAGACAGCAATTCACCACTCTATTCCTGTGATAATGACACAGCTAGCACTCTGACAGACAGAATGAGATGGGGACCCAGGAGGCTGCTGAAGATTTAGGTAACAGGGGGTGTGTGTGTGTGTGTGTGTGTGTGTGTGTGTGTGTGTGTGTGTGTGTGTGTGTGTGTGTGTGTCACACGCATGCTTGTGTGTATGGAGGACAGTGGTTGAAGCGGGTTCTTACATCGAAATATGTCCTATTTTGAGGGGGGAAGCAAAAATAAATGCATTTGTTTGTGCTACATTTGAACATTTTCTTTGCTTAGATTACTCAAATATCTCTCTATGGGTGTTTGTGACAGAGAGACGAGGAGAGGATCTGAGGAGTTTTGGCTATATCAGTACATACAGTATAATGCAGTTTTTTAATGTTTGCATACACACACACACACACACACACACACACACACACACACACACACACACACACACACACACACACACACACACACACACACCCACACACACGCACACACACACACACACAAAGGCTGAGTTGCTGCATCCTGTGTTCTTATTGTGCCATTGTTATCTTGACTAAAACACAACACACATCATATGTTAAATCACGGGCTATAATATCAAGCAAATCATTATAAGATGGATAGCAGAGGTGTGTAATTACCATGTTATTAAATATTTTCACTTACTGCCCATTTATAACATATGCCTACAAAGTGACTAAATACATTTGTTTTACTAGTTTAATACAGCCAAGCCATAAGGAGTATTAAATGAATGAGTCATGCATGAAAAACAGTCTGACATGAACATACAGTATTGAATATGTTCACTATGGTGGCAGATGAATGTATTTCTGTAGGCTATATGTGCATGTGTTTGGTAAACAGATTCTGTCATTTCATTCGTCTGCTTTTTTCCTCTCATGTTCAAATGTTACGCAAGGGTAAAACCAGGACAATATTCGGGGAAAGTCCATAAATATCACTTAGGAACACAAGGTTGTTATGGCGACAGTTCGACAGTTCCCTTTGCGAAGAGGGTGGTCCATGTCGCCACGGCTACGGCTGCTTTCCCCAGCACAAAGCCTCCACTCCACGGAGGAGTACTTCATTTCTCTCTTTCCCTCCCTCTTTCTCTCTCTCTCTCTCTCTCTCTCTCTCTCTCTCTCTCTCTCTCTCTCTCTCACACACACACACACGCACACACTCACTCGCTCCCTCTCTCTCTCTCTCTCTCTCTCTCTCTCTCTCTCTCTCTCTCTCTCTCTCTCTCTCCCTTCATGACTTCATTGTAAAGTGCTTAGTCCCTCGTTAGCACGCTGTGCCATTAGGTTGGGCATTAGAGACAGCCTGCGGCCCTCAACCACTCGGCGCAGCCTCCCAAAGACTCGGAGAGCATTATGACTCAACTCTGAACTACCTCTGAAGAGACATAACCCGGCCTGTAAAACACTCCAGCTCGGCGAAACCTGCTGCTTATGAATTAGGCTGGTGCTCAAGCCGATGCTAAAGTGGCAGAGCATCGCTGAAGGCCACGGTAATGTCACACTGGGAAGCGTAATAACATCAAAAAGTTGTGGAACGTAAACAGTGTTTTTCTTTCTTTTTTGGAAGACTACAATGTGAAGCTACAGTTTGGGATTAAATTAGTCTCATTTTTATGTCAAAGTTTTTTTTTTAAATTAATACAGCCAAAGTGAAGGGTGGATAGATTCATAGAGGATTGTAGCAGCAAATATTACTACTATATATCAGTAATGCTTTTGATACATATGCAATATAGAAATAAACTAAATAGAATTTTACTTCTAGGGATGCATTTGGTGATAAGTATAATTTATCTTATCCAAACTCAGCCAGCATACTTAGAGGTCACCATAAGGTCAGGGTTCTTGGGAGTCCATATCTATGGATCAAAGAAATTAGCAATTAGCAACACCTTCTAGAGCTTTTGAATTCAAATCTGTATTCTTTATTGCTGACAATAACATGACAAATCAAATAATTTGATGACCTTGATCAATCAAGAGAATGATATTATGAGCTTAAGGGTGTGAGTTGTCAGGGTCTCTTATTGCGTCTGTGCTCTGGGGCTACAGGCCCCACATTACAGTCATGATGCTCACAGCCCCGTCTCTATTCTTCCATATTGACCCCAGTGCTGGGGAGTGACAAAGCAAGCAGCCTCCTATAGGCCCCCACATCTCCCATCCCCTTCTCCAATCCCTCTCATGAGAATGTGCACTGCCAGTATTCACTGGCATCCAAATACCCACCATAAGGATGAAAAAGACGGAGAAAAAGAAGGATAGAGAGTGAGTGAGTGAACGAGAGAGAGGGAGAGAAAGAGAGAGAGAGAGAGAGAGAGAGAGAGAGAGGTATGACAGTGACTGTGCTCACTCGCTCACTCTGCAAAGGCAATAAAATCATCTCCTGCCTCTAGACATTTCATCAAATGGCCTCCCATAAAGGGGAGAGGGACTCCTCTTTATTGTTTTTAGATTGCGGGCATCGGGCGACTAACCCCCCAACTACCCCTCCTCCACCGTCCTTCTCCATTCCCCCCTTTCCTCATCACTCTCTCTCTCCCTCCCTCTCTCCTCTCTCTCCTGTATCCCTCTATTGCCCTGTGTCGGCAATAATGTAAATATTTCAGTGATAGGTGATAGGTAATGCATAAAAGCAGATACCCACTTCCAATAAAGAGGAATAACTGTTTGTGCATGGATCTCACTGAAGACTCCCTCTCAAAGGCATTGCCCATTTTTCACTGGCTTTAGGAGAAAGAAAGAGAGAGAGAGAGAGAGAGAGAGAGAGAGAGAGAGAGAGAGAGAGAGAGAGAGAGAGAGAGAGGAGGGAGGGAGGGAAAGACAGACTGAGAGATGAACAGAGACTTCAAAGACAGCATTATTCAGTGTAACAAGGCAAGGGAGTAATCTCTCTCTCCCTTTCTCCCTCGATTTCTCTCTCTCCCTCCCTCCCTCTCTCTCTCTCTCTCTCTCTCTCTTAGACATAGACATTCTGTCTGCCCCCTTTGCAATCTCATAACAGTAGAACGACTTTCCATTTGTGAATGATAGCTAGGGACTGGCGTTAAATGTAATAGTGAAATGGGAAAAAATGAAGAGACTAATTGACCTTTTTTCACAGCCATCTATGTATATTCATTCATCCAGAGAGGAGTGATGGATACTTAAGTGTTTGCTGGTAATGGGCCTATGACTCACCCGACTAAGATGGTCAGTGTTTCTCACAGTAGAGTCAGTGTTTGAACTTATTATGCTTTTATGGCATTTGTAAAAATAATATGTGTTTAATATGAATGTTTGGCCTCCAGATCTGCAATTCAAAGCAAGGCCATAAATACACTACCAGTGACCATGACACTCGGTGCTCAATAGCATTTCCACATGAATAAACTAGATTGTGTTGCTTTTGAATTCAGCAGCAAGTTCAAATTCATAAAGGGAGGATTTAATATTGTATCTGTTATTCAGGACACACATGTATATTTTGTTCATTATCTTGCATATTTAAGTTGAACTGCTGCCCTCCCTTCTTCCCCCTGTTGTCATGCCTTTCTAAGCTGGTTCATGCTGAATGGCTGCTTATACAGTGCAGTTCTAAATAATGCAAAGAATATATTAATCAGCTTTTATTTCGTCATTGCTGTCATAATCTGACCATGTATCTGTATAGCAAATAATTATGTACAGTATACGCAAAGTGTACGCAACACACTGTTCATAGCTCATAACTTGGACAATCACGGTCAATCTTTTACTTAAGACATTGAAACCTAATATCCAATAGGTGTCTGGTTACTCTCTTTGTTTTCCTTCCATGACTCTTTTACTCTGCAAAGATGCTGAAAGATAAAAAATGTGGTTCATGTTTCCGGAGCGCACCTCAGAATATGATCGTATACTCTGATCGGTACACCTACCTTATTCTGAGTATTGCTTATTCTAAATATAATCTTATTCAAGTTAAGATCATCAGAATATTGAGTTTACATGGGCAGGATCACATTTAGAATATGGTCATAATCCAAATAATATGGAAATATTACTGTAATGTCCATGTAAAGGCAGTAAGTGGTGGGGATGAAAGGCGGATCTGCACTGGGTTCCAGCAGGAATGTGCAGAGGTGAAGGCTTTGACCTCAAGGAGATCCCAGGGGACAAATATCCATGTACATTTGACCCCTCCGCCTGATCGTCTCCGTATATTGAGTCAGGAAAATAAGCAAGAACCGGCTTCTCCCTATGGAATGCTTGCTGTCTCCATATCTTTTAGCTATCACCTTTTATGCAATTATGCGTATGCAGCACAATTTATAATATCGTAAGCAGGGCAACTGGTCAAGCTAAACTGCATCTCTATCTTGCAGATGACTAAAATGGCCTTGAAGTCATTTGTCTTGAAAACCCTGCAGCAGCAATGACATTTGACATTTGACTGAACGCAGGCTTCACACACACATGATAAATGCGCTGCTCGTTTGATATTGGCATTGTTCGAATCATATCTGACCCTAGAAGCAAAACAACTTATCAGTTCATAATTGAGTGAATGTGTGTGTGTGTGTGTGTGTGTGTGTGTGTGTGTGTGTGTGTGTGTGTGTGTGTGTGTGCGTGTGTGTGTGTGTGTGTGAAGCAGCGGTGGTGAGAACGTCCTCCGCTCGCTGGGATGGGGTGGGGTCAGGGTCGGACGCGGTGGGGCCAGGCCAGCGGATGAAAAGCTTGTTGCGTTATCAGAGCAGGGTCCAGTGCTCATTAAGGATTACCCTTGATTAACAAGATCCACAGAGCCAGATAGGAGGAGATAGGAGCTGTTATCAATACCGCCGTCTTACCAGCCTCACGCCGACCTCTGACCTCTCGGCTAGAATAACAAGAAGAAAGTGGACACACATGCAGATATAGATGCGCACACACAAATGCACACACAAACATATCCACACATACAAACATACACACACACACACACACACACACACACACACACACACACACACACACACACACATACATGCACACACACTGATTATTTGCATGCATGCAATCATTAAAGGCACACATGCAAAGTGTAAGCAGATAAAAACCACACGAACACACACACACACACACACACACACACACACACACACACACACACGCACACATGCAAGGACACAAGCAAAAAATGCATACAAGACATAATTTTGAAGCAAATGCATGTTAAGCACTTAAAACCAGCCTAGCTATCAAAAAGAAATGAAACAATCTATCAGTGATTAAGTGATATTTATTAAAGATATTTTTAAATATTTTTTAAAATTGCACATATTGAACAGACAGATGAATTGGAGGAAGCATGCCAGAGACATATCTAAGCAGACGTGTCAGTGATGATGAGGAGACACAGGATCTTCCTTCCCCTCCATCCTAATTTGACAGTCACTTTCTACACGCGAGGCCCCCCTCCAAAACCTGTCAATGAGACGGAATAAATGATGTGCCATTTGATCACATTAATTATATCAACCAGATTAGTGCAAAAGAAAATGAGACAGGGGCCACTGGGGCCTGGCAGAATGCAGAGAACATGCAAATTTGATTGTGCGATCTTTGCGGCCTGCAAACACTTAGGCGAGAAATTGTGATGAATGAAAACTAAGAATCTTGTTACAGTGAGTCTTATTTGCTCGAGCACATTCATAAAAACAAAATCAAGATCAATTTTTCTCTACGAGATTCGTGCTTGTGTGTGTGTGTGTGTGTGTGTGTGTGTGTGTGTGTGTGTGTGTGTGTGTGTGTGTGTGTGTGTGTGTGTGTGTGTGTGTGTGTGTGTGTGTGTGTGTGTGTGTGTGTGTGTGTGTGTGTGTGTGTGTGTGTGTAAACAGGGAATCTACTCTCTAAAATGCCTCTTATCATGCAGCATATCGAGACTGGAGTTGGTGCCTGAAGTGTTGGTTGAGTTGGACCGGACCGGACCGGACGCTCTTCAGGAGTATTACACAAGGCTGTGGAATGGCTTTGAGAGCAAATGGAATGGACACAGAATATCTCAAGACACGGTCCGGTACGGCCCTCTGCAAATCCCCCGCCATCTGTCTCTTAGATCCACTGCCAGACCGTATCTTCAGTCAGAGGGAAAGAGAATGAGCATAGAACGCCATATAAAAGGAAGGGTATCTGCTTGTGACAGTCTCCTATGAATCTCTGGCCTTGTTGTCAGTCTGAGAAAAATAACATAAGCTTGTGTGTGTGTGAGTGTGTGTGTGTGTGTGTGTGTGTGTGTTAGGTGGGTCTCAGAAAGAGTGAGAGCGAGGGACTGTGTTCAAGTGAATGTGTGTGTGTGTGTGTGTGTGTGTGTGTGTGTGTGTGTGTGTGTGTGTGTGTGTGTGTGTGTGTGTGTGTGTGTGTATGTGTGTGTGTGTGTGTCTGTCTGTTTGGTGTGTGCATCTCAGAAATAAAGAGAGAGAGACAGAGAGAGAGAGAGAGAGAGAGAGAGAGAGAGAGAGAGAGAGAGAGAGAGAGAGAGAGACAAGTGTGTTCAAGTGTGTTCAAGTGTGTGTGTGTGTGTGTGTGTGTGTGTGTGTGTGTTACAGGTGTTCTTGCCTGACCTCCCCTCCACTTTGTCCACTGCTGGGCACCACTGTGACCTGAAAATTGCCTTGACTGAGACACAGTGGGCAGCAGCACAAGAGATAAGGCACCACGAGAGACAGAGAAGGAAAGAACACACAGAATAGAGGGAGAAAAAGTGCTATGTGGAGGTAAAAGAAACAAAAAAAAGGGTGGATGGAATGCTGACGAAAGTGAGACTGGAAGAAAGGAAGAAAGTGATGGATTCAGGGACTTACAGGGAGAGAAAGAGAGATAGGTGCAAAAGTTGGAGGGATCAAGAGGTGAAACAACGAAAGAGAAAAAATCCTGTGTTCTCTTCCCCCTCCGTACACGCACGCACACACACACACACAGACACACACACACACACACACACACACACACACACACACACACACACACACACACACACACACA
This sequence comes from Sardinella longiceps, assembly GCA_027497455.2. Taxonomy (NCBI): domain Eukaryota; kingdom Metazoa; phylum Chordata; class Actinopteri; order Clupeiformes; family Clupeidae; genus Sardinella; species Sardinella longiceps. The sequence continues at coordinate 21,115,235 of JAODXP020000008.1, read as the reverse complement.
CACACACACACACACACACACACACACAATAACAGAAGAACTGCACAGAGAAGGAAAGAGGAAAAGAAGAGGATGGGGGGTGCACTCCTTTTCCTCCTCCTCCTCATCCTCCTCCTCTCCTCCACTGGTTTCTGACGGAGGGCTTAAACGCTCGATTGCTTTGCTGCTCACGTCTGCCTCTCCCATCATCTTTCCCCTGCGTCGCCACGGAGACCAATCTGGGCCGCCGACAAAAAAGCGTGGCGGGTGCCGTCCCTCCTCTCTCACACACTCTCTCCCTCTCCCTCTCTCTCACACACACAGAAGCATGTGTAGACACACACAGAAGCACACACACACACACACACACACACACACACACACATTCGCATGATGAATGACGTGGTCGTCCCGTTGGGTCCCTGTCGATGCATGTTCAAGTGGCACGGATTGAATTTAACCATAAGAATGACAGACCATTCTTTTGGCAGACGCTCAGCACTTACTGGAGGAGAGGGGCCCCCACGCCGCTCGGAGGGATTTATGACGCACCCATCAAGCCAGAGGGGAATACAGGGAATATGGAGGAGCGTCGAGCTGCAGACAGACAGATGGACACACACACACACACACACACACACACAGACAGCGAGCGAGTAAGTGAGGAAGCGGCAGTCCGACAGACAGATAGGTCAGTGTGCTCGGAAGCAGGAAGGAGAGAAACAGATAAACACGGAAAGAGAGGCACACACAAAAGGACAGCAGGCTGGCAAGCAGTCCGACAGACAAACATTCATACAGGCAGGGGACAGCTACAGCGGGAAAGCAGAGAGAAAGACAATCAGCCCAAAAGAAAAGATAGGCTAGTAGATAGTGGGACAGGAGAGACTGAGGCTATTTGATGCATACACACACTCAACTCACTGACACACACACACACACACACACACACACACACACACACACACACACACACACACACACACACACACACACACACACACAAACTCTGAACGAGTGTAAGTGCTCCATTACTCTCTTTCTTGCTTTCACACATGTAGAAAAACAGTGCGAGACAAAGACTTGGAGCAAGAGAGAGACAAAGATAATTGTGTGTGTGTGTGTGTGTGTGTGTGTGTGTGTGTGTGCAGGATCTGTCCATGGTGCTGATGTGGTGGAGGGTCTGAAAAAGAGCTGTCCAGGGTCCTTGTGAAGACAGCCAGGAGTACAGAAATAGTGCAGGGAAAGGACAAAAGCCTATTTTGGGACAGCGAAAATAGAAGAGCCAGGCAACCAACTCTACCGACATACACTATTTCCTTAAAGCCATTTCCATGATTGACACCGGCAGTGGCGGCACCGGAATGCACTCAGAATAAAAAATACACACAAGTGACATGAAATAATCAGTTTCTTGGAACAACGTCAACTCCATCCAAACCTGCCCCCCCCCAAACACACACACATACCACCCCCCACCCTCCGACCTCACCAAACAGGAACAAATAACTAATCAGCAATAAGAACTTGCCCTGTGTGCAAAATCATTCATTCATAATAGCATTATAAATTATGTATTGTTCTATATAATGACTATGCTAATACAGTGGTATAGCATCGCCATAGGTGCACATAGTTTGCATTGCCAGGAGTGGTTCTGTTGCAGCGCTGCTTTCATGGCCCTGCTATCATCAGGCTGGCAGGCCACAGCGTGAACTTTCTATTCTTTGGGTTGAAAAAAAGAAATGTAAAGAGAGAGAGAGAGAGAGAGAGAGAGAGAGAGAGAGAGAGAGAGAGAGAGAGAGAGAAAAGAAGCTGCGCGGCGGTCAGTGATGGAGGTATTGTGCTACAGTGGGAGACTGTCAGGGTATTCATTTAGGGCACACAGAGAGTTGAAAGGAGCTGGAAAAGAGGGAGAGGGGACAGACAAAAATGAAAGTGGAGGCAGAGAAAGGGAAAGTGCTCTTTTTTTTCTAATAAAGGTCTGTCTGGGCACACCGCGATAAATCGACAGATGACACAGGCTGAGGATACAACAGACACACACACACACACACACACACACAAAGGCTGACGGCTGCAATGCAAGAGGCCGTGCAGAAATCCAGCCCCCGCGGGGATTCAGTCCTTCCCGTCTCCATTTACCCCCAGGGCCAGGATTAAGAGCCGGAGGGGTCTTTAAGAAATTTTCTGCGGCGGTGTCATTGAATGAGCCAATCCAACTGTAATAAAGAACGACGTGGAAATCAGGGTGATTGCGCGCGAGGCGAGCGAGACATGGCGGTTCTGCGATGAATGAGGTTCCTGAAGCGTTGCGGAACCCCTTGAGTGTATCAAACAGCCATTATCCCTCTCTGACGAGATGTTTTTGACGGGCGCCGAAGTAATAAAGAGACCATTGGAGGGGATCAAAAGACGTCATTTTTTGTGTGTGTCTGCGTTGTGTTCCTTTCGTTTTATTCTATTATGCAACAGCGCTTCAGTTTGTTTGAGGGAGAAAAAGAGAGAAAGAGAGAGAGGGGGGAAAGCTTTCATCAAATAGCACGGATATAAATAAATGAATACACACACTTGCGTGAAGTTATCACACTTCACTGCTGCTGATGTTTCAATCCATTTCCTAGGTTGAAGCCTGCAGTATTTGAGCGTGTGTGTATGAAGGTGATTTTCCCACTGTCACCGGCTAATTTACCCCGGCGTGAGTGATTGGGGAGGATGGGGAAAGGTGCGATGTCGTGGTGAGCTCGGTTGGTGTTATATAATGGATTCTGGCGTGGGTTCAATATACCAAAAATATTCTTCAGACACACAAAATCTAAGCTTTAATCGCCCAGACAGGCCTTGATATTCCATAAGGGATCAGTCCTCTTTGAAAACATTGCTTACATTCTCAGCCTGTATGCACTATAGGTCTATGTGTATGGCTTTCCATATCCCTGTCATATGCAATCCCCATGGAGGGAAAATGCTACTGAAGGAACACATTGCCATGGTAATAAATAAGGTGTGGTCACTATTTGCTATCTGCATGTCCAGCCCAATGGTACACAACTCCAGGGCCATGCTAGAGCTTTCATATATTACTCCAACTTCACAGTTCAAAATGTGAAACTCAGAATGTTGGAGTGCTTCAGTGGCCATGAGACAGACTATGTCTGCGTGGTCTGGCTTGTTTGGTGCATAAAAGTTTGACGCATAGAGGCCTACAAGGGCAGTGGAAAATGTTCCTGATTTTCAAAAAAAAATAATAATAATAAAAAAAAATGTTCCTGACTTTCATAAATTGAGCTCCAGCAGTAATAGAGTAGTTAGCTCTGAAGTGTGTGTTCTTGTATGGCAATGCAAACCTGACACTGAGATGGATCTCCTCTGTTGTTAAGAGTAAAATAAAACATTTACGAGATTGATGGCATGTAGTGGCCTCTCATAAATTACGGATGTGTTTGGAAAAGAGAGTATCAACACCCTATTGTCAGTTTTAATAATTACATTTCTAATTGCCTTGGAATCCATAATGATTGATTCCGATGCGCAATAAAATTTCATTACCCCAAATCCTTCTGGTGTGCATCCATGCTGGGCAGAACTTTCATGTGGGGAGCAAAAACAAGTGAAGGTGAATTTGTACAGCTGACAGTAAAACCAGACCACAGACATTGATGGAGAGAAAGCGTCACGATTGTTGGGAATAAACAAACCCTGGCGCATTCTTCTCCGTTCAATCCGAGAGAGGGGGGAGAGGAATAGGCGCCGTCTCTGCGGCTACGGCTTGTTGTTCCATAAACAGCATCTATCTTACGTCTGATTAATCTCGCTCAGGAGATACTGATTTACTCGCACGTCACATGACGGCGTGCGCAGAGTGATTGGTGAACGGGAACGAGCCAAGCACTATTCTTTCACAGCGCCTCGCAACATTTCAAAGGCGTTGCCTTGCTGAGGAAAAAAAAAAAAAAAACAGAAACTCAGGCTTGGTTGGATGAAGACTATCTGTCATTGAAACTACTTTCAAGGTTGAAGATTTTACAGGCTTTAGCAAGCAGCTGGAGGGAGAGATGGAAGGAGAGGGGGATGGACTGTGAGAAAGTGTAAAAAAATAAAGATAAGGGGGAAGGTGTGGAGAGATACCCATGAGGAGCATTAAAAAAAAACATGAAAGCACCTACTCTTCTTTGTTTTCATTACCATGCGCCCAGGTAAAATAGGAACCTGGAAACAGTGGCAAACTCTCCCCTGTCAATCATGCTCTCATTTTTGGAGTCTGACAACGTTAAAAATGGGGAGTGCTGTGAGACCCTGTCCTGTCATTGTTTCCAGAAAGTGGGAAAATTCCCCTGCCGTCTAGCCTACAAAAAGAAAAAAGAGAGAGAGAAAAGGAAAGAAGCGAAGAAGAGGAAGAAGGAAAAAAAAACTTCTAACAGGCTCTAGTTTCAAAAGCTTCTCATTATTCTCCACGTTTCATGGAAGACTGTCACTTTCTTTAAGGTAGATTAATTTTGTCAACATATAATGAGGGTCTTGAAGTCGACTCAACAGGAAATGAGCATGTCAGGGCTGGTTTCTCCAACATAGAGAGCAACCACTCATCTTCAATTTCTTTCTTTTTTTCTCTCTTTTTTTTCCTCCCGCTTGTCCTTTCTTTCCTCAGCAGCCTGAAGCTCTCTGCAGTAGAATACACTTCTTCACTTTCAGAGGCTCCTCCTCTCCTCACCCCTATGGACTTTTATGAGTAATGGGCAGATAAGCATCGTTCAGTTTGCAGGGCTGTTCTTCCTTCTTTTTCTTTTAAATGGTAAAAAGAGATTTTTTTTCATGCCCCTGAGTTGCTTAGGGACCTGCAGGCTGATTCAACCCTCAAGGACTAACTCCCCCCCATGCCCCACACACACACACACACACACACACACACATGCATGAACAGTGCGCCGAGAGAGACGTTATTAACTATGCTCACCGAGGCTCAGCTGGAAAAGTGTACTCATGATAAATGTACTTAAAGATGAATCTCAGCTGGAATATATATTCATCTTGGGAAAAAGGCATCCATGCCTCGGCAACTGAGCCGGCCAGACTCACAGCCCAGGAAAATGAAATAAATAAAACGAAAACTCTGATTTTATGAGCAATACAGAGCTGGGTGATTGGGGCAGGGGGTGGGGGGGTAGTTGGAGGGTGTGGTGAAGTGATACATTCACACTTGTGCGAGGGGGAAAGACTGCCCTTGAATGTCAAACATTTGCATGTGTTTTTCGAGAAGTTATGATGAAATACGATGAAGTGTGTGGGAGAATTCTTTTTTTTTCTGGGGCTGTTGAAAATAGAGCTTTTGAAACGAGATGGCAATAAGATGAGAAGAGATACACAGTAGATAGGTGGACAGACACCCAGATAGACAGAAATCCACGGGAAGGGGGGAGTAGGGGGGTAGTCGAGTGGGAGAGAAAGAATAGGCACTGGAACATGGAGAAGCAAGCAGAGAGAAACAGTGAGAGAGAGAGAGAGAGAGAGAGAGAGAGAGAGAGAGAGAGAGGAGGAGGAGGAGAAGGGAACTGCTTGCAGCTCTGACTAATGAACTGGTCCCATGAGGGGCCTGCAGTCTGTGAGTGGGCTTAAATGAAAAGCTAACGGAGTGCTTTATCTCGTCCATGGGATGTCATGAAGTTTTTTCCCTCCCTTCTTCAGCAAAAGCCCTGATAATTGATAGAGCTATCCATCCCTCCGGTGCCCTTGGGGTTCATTGTGTGCTGTTTGACCATAAAAGGGGAACTGTGGATGTGTGTGTTTTTACGCCTGTCCACGTCCTTGTGGATTTTGGGTGTCTAAATTTGTATTTCTCGAAGTGTGTATGTGTGTGTTTGTCTGTATGAGTTTATATCCATGAGAAAGAATAGAGATACTGGAGAGAGAGGGAGAGAGAGACAGAGAGAGAGAGAGAGAGAGAGAGAGAGAGAGAGAGAGAGAGAGAGAGAGAGAGGAGTGTGGGGGGGAGTATACCATACATAGACGTGGCCCCTTAGAAAAAAGGCAAGGTGTATTTTATATTCCAATGGTATTACAGAAATCAATACAAGCACTATATGGTCTCATTTAAAAACGCAAACCGAAACACAAACTGACCAGAAACACATCTAATTACACAACTGACAATTGAAACTCTCAGAAAACAAAGCCTGTCTGCTTAGATGTGTGTCAACATGTTTTTTTTTTTTTTTTTTCACATTTTAAGCCACACATTATATTATTCTCTCTAGCATAGTTTAGGCTGCAACATGGATACATTTGTTCACAAGTTGAAATGATTTAAGTTTGCTTACAGTCTATATTACTTTGATTATTGACAAAAAATATATTATTTATTTATTTAATTAAAAAAAAACATATTCATTTTACTAAAGTGCTCCGCATTAATGATTTATTGTAGCCTGCTTGATGGAACAATCACGCAATGCCGTGGTTATGCTACTGTGAAGGGAGCATGAGTGATTACTGTAAGAGGCAATCACAGTGCTTAATATGTTTTCAATGTACATGCAGGACACAGCATCTGTGCACTTCATAGACAGCCTTCCCCTGGACAGCATGGACACAGTTCCTAGCCAGCCTCTTCATTATCATATGCTCATGAACAAATGTCAGGCCACATCAGCCAAATATGGTTCACTTTTTTGGGGAGAAGGATAGAGTTCAGCCAAGCGAACAGCTCCATGCGGCAGGCAGACCACCCCGGGCATTTGTCCTGGTGCGAGTGCCAGCGCAGACGCCATCCTGAAGGTCTTTACCTAGTCATGTGCGCAGTCTCCAGGCATCTCCTGCGAATGCAAAAGGTTTTTTTTCTTATTTGCTTCATGTAATCAATTTTGCTAAACCTATTGGTGCATCAATCAGCTAAGGTAATTGGGCTTCAATTCCAAAAGCTTAAATCCGTTATACATGAAATTAAATTTTCCAGCAGGACACATTAAGTTCCGTCAAATTTAGTCGCAATTAGATCGGCATCGCTGGGCACCAAAATTCGGCTAATTTGGAGGAAAAATAACGAGGGGTCTTTGTGTTCTTTTTGAGCTGTGTCAGCAGTTTTGAGTCTGGGACGTTTCTTTTTTTTTTCTTTCCTTCCTTTCTCGCTCACTCTTTTTTTCTGGGGCGCCTCATTTGCTGCACTTGATTGTGCAGCCCCTCAGGGAACCTCTGGTCCGTTTATCGGGCCTAATTTGCCTGAGAATGAGTTGGGCAGAGCCACATGGAGCTAACACACTGGAAGAGTTTTTTCAGACACACACACTCCGCCTGGGCCGCCTGACTGATACCCTGGCCCAGTCGTACGGCACACACGTCGACATTGGGGAAATAAGTGTGTGTGTGTGTGTGTGTGGGTGGGTGTGTGTGTGTGTGGGTGGGTGGGTGTGGGGGATGCAGTACAAAAGTTACAAGCACCACACATTCTTTGTTTTAGCAGTACTATAAAGTCCATATATTCTAAAGAAATACTGGAGATTTGTACAAAGTATTTAAAAACACATCTATCACATCTGTTCGACAGCTTGGTAGGCTGTGTGGAAAAAGGACAGCCAGCAGCTTTCCCTTGCGATAGTTTGGTCACTGCAACACTGCAGGGGAATATTGGGCTGGCCTAAGACAGAATCCAAAGCCAGAAGTGCATTACAGGTATTCTTAAATACTTTGTACAGATTTCATTTCAAGTCATTTCTTATTATATTGCATTCAAGAAATGAGGGATGAATATGAATGGCGCTAACCTGGCCATGGCCTTCCTACGTAATTACACTCAGACTTTCATCTCCCTCCAATACTCCGTCTGGAATTCCAGCCATTGGCCTATGTAGCAAGAGAATACAATAGACAGACAGTCAAGGGTTGTTCCAGTCTTTTTGAATTTACTGTAAACATCTCCAGCAAGCAATCATTTCTCAATAGCTAAGATCTCAGACCCTCATACGAAAACAAGCAAAGTCTGAGGGGCTGGGTATGACCAGTCTATGGTACTGCTGAGAGGTAGAGGATCGGTTAAAAAAGCATGATAGAACCCTGTGTCCTTCATGGCAAAATACAAGTTCTGGCATTCAAAAGCCAACTTTTCCAAACATTTTTGTGTTGTGTTAAGATAAAGTACTCTCATATGTGTTTAAAGTCCACTTTCCATGACAGTTTTCTGACAAATAAAATGTGTATTATTGGTGGACATGTTATTTCATTCTTTTCATGGTTTGGTAGTAAGAACAGGAACAGACGTGGTATGATTATTTGAAGAATATTTCTTTCTTTCCTTTTTTTTTAACAAAAGTCAAGTGGTAAACAGCCAGAATGCCCCACAGACTTTATAACAGAAGGTATAAACACCATAAACCGATAGAGCAGAGACCTTGAAATGCTGCCAGGCTCCAAACAGAGATGGAGAGAGAGAGAGAGAGAGAGAGAGAGAGAGAGAGAGAGAGAGAGAGAGAGAGAGAGAGAGAGAGAATGGTGGCACGCAAAGCCAATGGAGTATAAAGAGAGGAGAGGAAAGGAAAGAGGGAGAGCTGGGTAAAAGGAAGTGAGGAACGAGGGAAGGAGGGAGCTTTAGAGAGCCCGGGGCTAAGATTTGTCTTGTCAAAGTGAGACCTTTAAGTGGGCCCTCCCTGAGTTCCACCGACACTATTCACTCCAGCTCCCAGATAACAATGCAGCATTTCCACCCAGTGTCGATCAGAGGGGTGCAATATGGGTGGAAGGCAGCCCAGACTCATCCACCTGGTCTAATGCCAAAAGTACAATTTTTTAAAATCAAATTTGAGTTTGGCTGGCACAAGGGTGCAGGACAAAAAACTGCCTATAAGACCCTCAGAAGATCCACTGCATGTTTCATACTCTTTCATACTGCATGTTTAGTGTCCCCTAACAAACAATGGCTCCAAATCAAGAGCATGCAAAAAAAAAAAAAAAAAAAAATGGAGGGAAGAAGCAAGAAGAATCTGTGAGAACTGGCTTCTCACAGTCTGCTGTGAGGCATGGCACAAAAATAAAAATATTTGTGGAGAAAGCTCTCGGGTACATTACATAACACTGTAGAGATATTGGCAGGAAACCTAGACAAGCAGGAGGAGAAATGTGTGTCTTTGTGTGTGTGTGTGTGTGTGTGTGTGTGTGTGTGTGTGTGTGTGTGTGTGTGTGTGTGTGTGTGTGTGTTTGTGTGTGTGTCTGTGTGTCTGTGTATGTGTGTGTGTTTGTAATTGTACGTGTGTGTGTGTGAGAGTGTGTGTGTGCGGAACACACACACACACACACACACACACACACACACAAAGCATAGCTTTGCTAAAATTAAGCTCAAATGTGTGTCTCCTGCACTGGAAGCAGAGAGGAGAGTGATAAACATGCAGACCTTGGGCCGTCTGCGGAGCTTACCGCGTGTAAGCATGTTAAGGCGTGTGTGAGTGTGTGTGTATTTTCTCCCCCTACCCCTCCACGTCAGCTGTGCTGTCACATTACATAAGATGATTTAAGACAAAAGGGAGCCACCAAAGACCATCTTTCATGTTCCCTAAATGGCTGCGTTTGGATGGAGAAGAAGGAGAGAAGCACAGCGAGGGGAGATTTGGTTTGTGGGCCACAATAAATATCCCATCCGGCCGCTCACAATGGGCCGGCCCAGACCCAAAAAGCCTGACACTCTCCGGCTCTTTAATGCGGCGTGACATTTTCAAAAGCGAATTTCCATCTTTTGGGCATATTGCCCTAATACAAACACAATGACGCTGGCACTTCTTGGCATCAGAAGATATTTTATTAAGTCATGAAAATAGATGGCTTTCCAAGTTGAAAGCAAAAATGTTTTTTCTCTCTCTCTCTCTCTCTCTCTCTCTCTTCTTTCTTTTCTGGAGACAAACGCTAAAAAATATTTTCCTTGGAATGGACTGTGTTGATGTTAATGCATCCATCGCTCACCAAAAAAAGAAAAAAAAGAAAAGAAGAAGAAAAAAACAGATCCACACGAACATGAATGCAATCTCACACACACATGCACGCACACACACACGCACACACACAGACACACACACACACACACACACATACACACACACACACACACACACACACACACACACACACACACACACACACACACAACTAAACTACACACAGACACACACAAACACGCATAAACAAACAAGTAACACTCGCTCCCAATCCAAACACATGGGGTGGGTTCCAGAAACAGGGAGCAGAGAGTCCTGGAAATGTTTGATAAGGCACTGTAGTAATAATGACA
>JAODXP020000008.1:21079992-21097492 GCA_027497455.2 Sardinella longiceps | reverse complement strand
CAAGCACACACACACACACATGCTCATACTCAGACTTAAATACAGTACACAAACACACATACTGTACACACACACACACACACACACACACACACACACACACACACACACACACACACACACACACTCAGAAGCCACAACATTGAGAAATATAGCCGCTGCACTGCTGGGCAGTAAGGACAGACTGCAGTGAAAGTTTTTCCCTTCTAATTTTGCAGGGGTGCAGATCTGCCCCACCCTCCCAGCACCCCAAGGTCAGTGTGTAAAACGAGTACCTGGGCTTGCAGTGTGTGGAGAGGGAACAGGGTGAGGCACTGGCCTCAGGCCTAGCAATACTGGAGAACTCTGTCCCTCCGCTCAACTCAAAGGACACTCGCTGCATTGGAAAGGAGTCATTGTACATGAATTTCATTGTTGATATACTGAATTTGATCTTGTGCACATAATCTATGGGATGAATGGACATATCAAAGTGATCAACGGAAGAATGTCTATGCAGATTATTATCACTTCCATGTGTGATGACCAGGGACTGGATGGGGAAAGCTGGTGTCAGATAGACGTCCAGTAGGTAAGGGGAAGATGGGCTCGGGCTAGCTAAAGACAACTTTGGGGGAGATATGGTTTCACTGAGGCAATCAGAACACACACACACACACACACACACACACACACACACACACACACACACACACACACACACACACACACACACACACAGTTTGCACACTATGCACTGAGTTGTCAGTGAAATGTTGTTAGGGTCTTTCCAGTTGCTAAATCTCAATGACAATCTAGACAATCTTCATATTGTGCTCTCAAATGCTGTTATCATCATGTGGCATTTTCATCATTTATCAGGAGACCTCCGTCAGATCAAAATAGCAAAGTGAGATTGATGCAATGCACCTGACCACACCTTGTTTTTTTTTCTGTTGATACACTGACAGGCTAGATTTGCTATTTAGGCAACATGCATGATTGAAACTAGCTGTGATAACCATAACAACAGTGCATTACACTCTAAACTTCACACTTTATTCTCACTTTATTTTACTGCTAGGCAGGGCCTTCTTGCTCTTTGTTCATCGGTATTTGACAAATGCATTCATAGTCATTGCAATAGTTTGAAAAGAATATGCAGACATCCAAAGAGAGAACCATAACTATAAAACAAATATATTTTATATATAAAAAAAAATAGACTGAAGCGTGTGGCTTGGCTGGAGACAGACTGCCAACAATGTTACACCATATGACAGGCAGACCCCTTCTGAATTTCCTGACATTTCAAGACAGGGAAGTCTTCTGTGAGGGCTCCTATGAGAGAGGAAACACATGATGAAAGATGAGGTAATCTCCCTCTTCACATGAAATTACACACAATCTAGCAACATGTCAATGCACACAGGACTACTTTTTATCTCAGCCTACCTCTACAGGGCATTTTTACAGAAAGGTACGGATGGTATAGTCTTTATTTCATAAACTTGCAACCAGAAGTTGATTTCCCAGGACTTACATGGAAGTCACAAATGTGGTTGTAAAAATGATAAAACATCACCACTTCATCTTACAGGAAATGTTAATAACTTTCAAAACAAGACTTCCTCTCAATGCCCCAAAGTCATTCAAGACTTACAATTTTGCCTACACAACATTTCTCTACTGCCTCTGTTCCACTTTGGAGGTCCATTTTCAAGGCCCTTTGGCTGTGCGACAAATAATGGGGGGCAAGGAGAGTCTGAAGCAGGTGTAGGGAGAAAAGACAACAGACAAATAGGCTCCTGTCTCCCCCTGTCCTCACACAGTGTGTGTGTGTGTGTGTGTGTGTGTGTGTGTGTGTGTGTGTGTGTGTGTGTGTGCGGTCCACCTGAGGATCAGATTTCATAGTTTGGAAAGATGGCTACTCTTCAATTGGCCCCCTTCCCTCCCTTCCACCACCACTCCAGGTCCTCTAAACGCACCCCCCAACCCCCCCAACACACACACACACACACACACACACACACACACACACACACACACACACCTCACCCCTCCTTTCTGGCCTCCAGGAATCAGCCGCACAAGGTCATTGCTTTTGGACAGGTCCGCAGCTCTTTGATTGTTTCGGCGGGTCACTGGGGCTGTCACATCGCACAGTCATTATTCTCCCGGGTTACAAATGGATGTCCGACCCCCTTGACGCACTGGCCTTTCTTTGAGCCGCTCCTGTAATACCCTTGACAGATTTTTTCTGTTCTTTTTTTAGATGATCTATCTTTCCCCTTTTCATTTTTCCCCCCTCTGCCTCTTGTCACAATAAAAGCTGAAATTATAGGATAACATGATTGATAATTGCACGTTTGACAAGAATCAGCGACAAAAAGGAAAACAGCAATGCGTTCTGATTTATAGCCAAGAGTTATACATTTCTTGGGAGAAAAGAAATATATATAAAAACTCTGCTGGATCTGCCACTACTGGAAGCACTTTTCTGCCCTGAAGAAAAGTCCAAACAATATATATTTGCCATGGCTCAAGCAACACTTTCATTTGATTTGGGTAATATTCAATGTTTTTTTTTTTTTTTTCTTGTTTGTTTTCACATATAGCAAATCCTGAACCTCATAAAACAAAACAAAACAAAAAAAAATAATTAAAAAAATAAATAAATAAAAAAACTTGACAAGTGGTGAAAGAAAGGCTTGCATCGAGCCAGGATCAATGTCCATCCACAGGGAAGAAAGGAAAAGAAAACATTGTCTGTTCATTAAACGGCATGTTTTAGTGTTTTACCTTCAGGGTAAGATTGTAAGCCACCACCTAGGTGCCACTACAGGACTGGGCACCTAATGAGCCTATGCCAATAGTTTGCCTTGAGTAATCTCTCTCTCTCTCTCTCTCTCTCTCTCTCTCTCTCTCTCTCTCTCTCTCTCTCTCTCTCTCTCTCGTTCCCTCTTTCATAGGCATGAGGACTTAGGGGTTGTCACATGGGAAGAAGCAGGGTTTAGAGGTGCATAGCTGCTGGGGAAAGCATTTGGATGCAGCACTGTATCCCAAGCCAAGGCTGCATCTCTCAGTGAGAGAGGGGGTGTGTTTAACTCCCCATGTTACCTATTTGTATGTGCTGTGTGTGTGTGTGTGTGTGTGTGTGTGTGTGTGTGTGTGTGTGTGTGTGTGTGTGTGTGTGTGTGTGTGTGTGTGTGTGTGTGTGTGTGTGTGTGTGTGTGTGTGTGTGTGTGTGTGTGTGTGTGTGTTTTGTGTGTGTTTGCCCATGTCTGTGTGTGTTCATATGTGTGTTTGTCTGAGTGGAATAGTGAGGCAGTTTGTGCGAAAGAGAGAGTGGGCACATGTGCCTAGTGGAATGTGTGTGTGTGTGTGTGTGTGTGTGTGTGTGTGTGTGTGATGCTGGACTCCCTGCGGCTACCTTTCTGCTCATTACTGACAGTCCAACACCCATGCGTGTGGCCACTGTGTTATTCATGCAGGCTACAGCACAGTCAGGGGCTTTTATACCATGCTGTGAGTGTGTGTGTGTGTGTGTGTGTGTGTGTGTGTGTGTGTGTGTGTGTGTGTGTGTGTGTGTGTGTGCACGCGCGCGCCATGTGCTTGCTTTTGTGAAGCTGCGTGTGTGTTTTCATATTTGTCTCTGTAGTGTAGGCTGTGTGCTGTGTATACAGTTTTAATTAACCTCACAAACTCTCCCCTCCAAGGGAAGCAGGTGTAGAGACGGATCAGTTCAAAAGGCACTTTGCTGCTTCTAGCGACACATGAATGACCATCCCTGACCATCCACTGGCCATCCCTGCAGTGCTGTTGAGCTGCCATGCACCATACCTTAGTTATGTTGTTATAGCCCAGTGCTGCCACGCACCTCTCATGTCATGTACAACTATCTCTCTCTCTCTCTCTCTCTCTCTCTCTCTCTCTCTCTCTCTCTCTCTCTCTCTCTCTCTCTTTTTTTTTGTTTTGTTTATACTTAAAGTCTCCACATGCAAGTTCTGGCTGCGCCCGCCAGTGGGGTAAGAGTCAAACAACGCCGTTACCAATCATTTCTGCCAATAATCTTCCATGTGGAATTGTGTGGTTGAAAAAGGAAGCCGCTATCCTCACTCATCAATGGTTGAATGGACTGAGAAAGTACACATCATGTTGTAATGTCCAATAGCAGCTCCAGCCAAGTCACATGACCTTGTCTGCCTGCGACCCAAAACAAACGGGGAGTGACCCTCTCAGGAATATTGCAAGTTCTATATTTGTGACCAGGGTACATCAATGAGCTTGTGAAGATGTACGTTTTACTGTAAACATGTCTCGAGTAATCAATCCCAATGAGTGCCTCTCACAGGTTGACTTCCCTGTCAACAACTCCTCCAGAATGGACAGCGTGCTACCAATTTCTCAACACTGACGACCCTCCTTCCAAGACACATCCCTTTCACGGAGGAGTCAGAATGGACTCCATCCAATGTTAATCCCTTGATGAATCTCAAAACATGTACTGTATGTCAGGCTGCTATTATGCCGTCCATTTGGAATTATTATGACTCTCAGCCTAAACCATAGAGAAATTGTCGTACATTACATATGGTAACTACATTACTACAACTGTAAATTTTATGCATTACTCCAAGCAGTTGTTTTTTTTCTGACAGCTGACAGGGTCTCTCCCAATGTTCAGTCAGGTCTTTGAGCCATACTCTCTTGCAATGCCCTATTTTACCTCAAGAGGCACTGTTCCGAATACATCCAAGTGGATGGAAGAATACTGCTGTGGAGGTAATGAGGCATAAATGAGTCCCTTTAATATGGTTTATTAGCACAGTCACAAGTGTAGGAACTTGTCACAAGTGCTACACAACTAAGTTCAATAGTGACTTTCACTACGTGCAGTGACAGAAGTCGACCACTATATGACTGAGGCAGGGCAGGTTAATAAGAATTCATACATTTAGAACGTGCTGGTAAAAGAGTAGAAAATATATATTTAGTAGATTTAAATGTAATTAATTATGTTGTAACATGATGCAAGCCTCAAAGTAAGATGGGAGCAAAAAGGAGTGAAGAACATTCTGCTCTTTATTTTCTTTCAGGTAATTAGGTATGACTGATACTACTACAATCTTTTGTTAGCCACTCAGCTTTCTCATAATTCATTGTGTGTGCAGAAGAATTACTGTTTGATCATTTTGCATGGTTTTTAGAGTTAAGAAAGCAAACGTCACACATTGAGGTTAAATCAATGTTTTTTTTTTATTATTTTTAAAACATCTTAAAACTTCCCCAAAGTTTTATTATTGTGGATTGCCTAAAAAGGAGTATGACTGTCATAAATTAATAGATTCAAAATAAACAAGTACATAACCTGTGTCTAAAATAAATGTACAGCTATTGTTAACAGCATGCAGTATACTCATATACACCAATTGGCACAAAGTCACACACACACACACACACACACACACACACACACACACACACACACACACACACACACACACACACACTTCCATTGTGCACAAACTCCATGCATAATTAATAGACTTTTATTTAGCATTTTTGTAGGGTCATGTAAAGCTGTATCCTTTTTGATGAATACATTAGCCAGTCTCCAAGAAATGTTTGGTTTTGGGGTTGCAAGGGCTTGAGTTAAAACTCACAACAGACATTTTGCACCACTTTGGAGTCCAAAGGTTTCTCATTAGCTCTGCTTTAAAAAAAAAAAACTATGGAGGCACACAATATATAAATAAATAAATAGAGGGGAGGGAAAAAAAGAGCAACAAGTGATTAAATATTTATTCCCTCAGTAATTGGCAAACATCTCTGATGCTCAGTCGGGGAGGAAAGTGAAGTCTTGTTTTAGAATCTCACTGGGTAGATTTAAAACAGTGCTCCATTCTCAATTTACAAATTGTGGTAATTAGAGTGAAATGCTTGCCGGTACACCTGCATTGTCCAATTTTGTTTGTTTGTTTGTTTGCTGTGTGTGTGTGTGTGTGTGTGTGTGTGTGTGTGTGTGTGTGTGTGTGTGTGCATTGCTGTAAAAGTGAGCCAAAGACTGCAGGGATTTCAGCATGATAAATATCAAACTACATAATAAGGCCTGTTTTTGTGGAGCAGTGTCATCTATACACACACACGAGCGGCACACACACACACACACACACACACACACACACACAGTTCTTACCAGAAGCGCTGCTCCTGTGAAACATCCCATCCCGTCACCAGGGGAGACGGTAACATTTGCTTAAGACTCACTGACTGTCTGGCCTGTTTGAAATGCAGCGAGTGAGGAGCTAATGATCTGGCGCCTATCTACACTCGTCCATGTCAATCACCAGTCCACTACGACAGTATCTCCAAATCCCACCAGTGGTAAACACCAAGTCAGTCCAAAAAACACACAGAGTTCCCAGCGTTGGGTCAATGAAATTTAATTTAATTCTGTTTCATTTCATTATCACCAGCAACACATTGGACTGATAGGCTACTCAGCCTTTGAACTGGTGTTTGCAACCGTTAAAAGTCTGCTGACCATTGTTTGTGAACATTTAATTAGGAAGGAGGAAGCCTTTAACGGGAGTCTCGGAGACTAAATCCTAAAGAGTAGCTGCTTCTACATAGTCTGAGATAGAGAAAGGAAGGAGGTGGGCAAGACCTTGGGGTCAGGGAGTTCATTGGCATTGTTGATGTTGTTCACAGAGCACAACTTTCTTTGTCTGTACAAGTCAGGGTTTGATTTTGCGAGGGGAAAAAAATGACATGGCCTCTGTAATCTCCTCCCATTTATCCTGCCATCTCCAAGCAGCTCTCAGATTTTCACCTTTTGCAAAAAAAAGAAAAGAAAAGAAAAGAAAAAAAGCGAGAAAATCCTGTCATAATTTGGAGCTTTTGATCACGAGCTGCAGCAAGATCTGAGGCGTGCAAATACCAAAATCAGGGAGGAACAATGGAATTAACTTTTTCTTCAGAAAGTCTCTCTCTCTCTCTCTCTCTCTCTCTCTCTCTCTCTCTCTCTCTCTCCCTTCCTCTCAAGGATGCTCTTCTATGAGAAGGATTAGGCCCCTGGTTTTTGGATGAAATTAAAGTTTAATGGGAAATCGTTATTCAAAATACAATTTACTCCAGGGCTAAGCTTAACTGTTGATCGCGTCATAACAGTCTTCCTCCCTAGAAGGTCATCCCAGCATGCATTCTCTGGAGAAGCAAAGATGGAGTCAGAGATCTAAACTTTGTTTTTCCCTGGTCTTCCTTCCACCCTTGTTTAGGTTGGATAACACGTGTCTGGGGAGACTGTGGAGGAGTGTGTGTGTGTGTGTGTGTGTTTGTGTGTGTGTGTGTTGATGTTGTTGGGGGGTGGGATGTGTTGTGGTTGACTTTTGCCGTCATTACCCATTCATATATTCCTATGCCTCCGGTGCTGTGGCAAATGTGCGTAGGTGTGTTTGTGTGCGTGCGTGTTTTAGTGTGTGTCTGTACAATGGAGTGGAGGGGCTGACGGGTGGGTGTGGCGTTGGGATGGGAGGGGGTATATGTGGAGGTATGTGCATGTTGGAATGTATACAGCACATATATGTCTCCTGGGCAGGTGCCCCTATATTTGTGTGTGTATGTGTGTGTTATGTGTGAAAGTGTGTATGTATACATACATATTCGCCCAAGGGAATGTGCTCCTCCCACATCATAAATGAGAAAAAGAGATTGTGTGTGTGTGTGTGTGTGTGTGTGTGTGGGTTCATGGTAAGAGAGAGGGAGAGAGAAAGAGAGAGGGTAAATGGAGATCAGAAGTCAAACGCTGGCGAGCGTGCTAAATTATCTACGGAAATCAACACTGTCCTCATTAATTACACAATAGGCCGTTAGTCATCCCCTACCACCCCCGTTCCCCCCCTCCACCCTCCACACCACCCAACCCCACCCGGCACGCCCCACCCTCTCCTCTCCTCGTCTCTTCTCCTCTGCCTCCCCCGCCATGAGCCGTGATGAAGAGGGCTTCGGATAAAAGGAGGATCCGTCTTTGGCGCTGACATTGCTGCCGAACAACCGCAGATAATGTAGTCTGTGACTCATGCTCACCTTCAAATCTCCTGCTCTTCACTTGCTCTGTGTGTGTGTGTGTGTGTGTGTGTGTGTGTGCGTGTGTATTCTTACCCACAGAGGGACATTTGTTTTTATCATCCTGGCGATCATTTCAATAATTTATAGGTGCAAAAGTGGGAGAGGTGACGCTCGCCACAGGAGTATCACGTCAGAGAAAGCTGAGAGGAGTGTGAGTGGGGGTGTTTGTGTTTCAGTGTGCATGTTTGATTGTGTTTGTATGTGTGTGTTTCGTGGTGTGTGTGTGTGTGTGTGTGTGTGTGTGTGTGTGTGTGTGTGTGTGTGTGTGTGTGTGTGTGTGTGTGGTGGTGGTAGTGTATATGCCTCTGGGCTGCCTCCATCACCTCTGATGTAGTTTTTTTCCCCAGTATTGACGCTACTTTATTACTATTCACTGTTTTTTTTTTTTTTTTTTTTCTGGAGAATGTGTCAAAACTTTCCTATTAGGAATCCTGCTCCTCTTCCTTTGTCAGAATAAAAATGCAGTAAAACTGTCTGTGAACTCAGTGTTCATTCCAGCATTATACATGAATTCATAAAGAGTTATTATGCATTCATTAAAACTAGTAGCATTAGCATTCATTCAAGTGTTTATAGATTCTCATTCATTTACTCATAATGTTTTCATATTGTAAGTTTTAAATTTTGAAGTGTCACAAGGCAATAAGCCTCTTTGGCCTTTTGATATAGTAAATTGTGCCATTTTACTCATTGTCTGTAATTTGCCTTATTGATTTTCATGAGTAAAATTATGTTAATTTCATTTTACTTAGAGTATGCACTGACTGCTTGCAATTGAAGCTTCATAATTCTTAGTGACACTTTAAGGTGTAAAGAGCTTAAAAGATAACATTATAATCTTATTAAAAGTGATGACATTTATGTGTTTGGTAAAGTCTTTCTGAAATTATTTTAGGTTTTTTACGATATACAAGATTTTTGGGACTTATGATTAATTTTTGGGACACACTTCATTTATGGCTACTTCTCAGTGGAAGCACACAAATGGTCTGAATGCCTCTCTGAGAAACATGTCTATGTGCTGTCTGCATGATGCCGGCCACACAAAAGGCCGTCACAAAAAAAAAATGTCCTTTTAATGTTGGGGGGCATGTTGTGTTCCGATTTAATGACTTCTCCCCACTACCCTTTTGTTCCAATACAATAGAATTTCATTCATATTATGTGGTTAAGCCATCTATTATTCCCTGGCCGAGCATGGATTACAGAGTGACTGCCACGCTTTGACATTTACCATATGCATTTTATTATTATTGGAACTGATCTGCGTATTAGTGCTGGTATTGCAGCCTTCCTCTCACAAAGCCAGTGCAGTCCGCCCAGCCATCGACCCCTCTCCACGTCTCTCCCCTGACCTTTCCTCTCTGCATTATTTAACACACACACACACACACACACACACACACACACACACACACACACACACACACACACACCGACAAATCCCGTGCACACACACTCGCACAACTCGGGGAAATGGAGCTGACAGTGACATATGGCATGGGGCGGCTAACTTGCATAATTGAGAGCTTAGAGGAAAACTGGTGGGGTTGTGGTGGGTGGCGAGTTCTATTGCAAAGGTTGGGGAATGTGTGTGTGTGTGTGAGTGTGTGTGAGTGTGTGTATGTGTGTGAAAGAGGAAGAGAGAGCGAGAGAGATGTGTGAGGAAAGGGGTTATTAGGGGCACTGCCCAGGCCTGCCTCTTATTCACCACCCAATCCACCTCAATCTCTCTTTCTCCTTCTCTCTCTCTCTCTCTCTCTTTCTCTTTCTCTCTCTCTCTCTCTCTCTCTCTCTCTCTCTCTCTCTCTCTCTCTCTCTCACTCACCCACCCTCTCTAAGCTCTCTATTGTTGTGGGGATAAGAGACCTCGGCACAAACTCCACACTTTAATTATTAGCACCCGTCAAAGATATCATCACTGTTCATACGCCACCTACACACACACACACACACACACCACACACACACACACACACACACACACACACACACACACACACACACACACACACACACACACAGCACACAAAATCCTTGATGAATCCACCTTGATTAATTACAAAGAGTTCCAAAAAGAAAGGAGGCCCAGGTCCAAGATCGTCTAAAATTAGCTTTCTTTTAGAAAAGTTTTGTGAATGGAGACAAGAGCCTGTGAAAGAGGCAGATGATCAGGCAAGTCTGGAGTGGTGAGGGTGAGAGGGGTGAAGGACAAGACACACTCAATAATATACCTGACCAGACAACATGTATTCTGCCAGCACTAATTCTGGACTCTGGACAAGAAGCACCTCTAAAGCAAAAGAGGGATGCAGGAATGGCACTGATTACTTGGGAGGGGGGAGCAGTAGGCTATAGAGCTGCCAGCATTGGCAGAACCCCCACATTCAGAAAATAGCACACAAGCAATGTAGGTGCCGCTGATGCATTGACTGTACAACAAGATATGGTGTCATGGTAAAAATGGGTTCCTATTGTCAGGTGGGTAAGGACCTTTAGGAGATGTTCTTTTTGAGCACTTTTTATTATACTGCTTACTATCCCTTTCACACCACAATTGCAACAAATTAATCAAATGCTCAAACACAAAAATATTTTTAGTCACTTTAGTGACTAAAAATACAAAAACACCATTCAATCTTTTAGAGCAGCCAACCAAAATGATTGAATGGTGAAATGTCTATCAAATTCAACAGCCATTTGTCCCTCCCCCTCTACGTTTGTTCTGTACATCGGAGGAGCATTTTTTCCAGGTTCTCACACTACCTACAAGTCCACACCAGATTTACCAAGACAACACAAGTTGTCACATTCTCCATACCCACAAAGTTGTGTTTGGTCAGCATTTTACTCACCTTAACTCCATTACCTGTAGGAACTCAATAAATGGAGCACACACCAGATAGCAAACAGAAGACGCCACCCAACCCTTTATTGCACAAAAATACAGCAGCTTTTGTTTTAAATCAATCTGGCTTCTGGAGTGCTTATGCCACCAGCAGGTGCAAATGTACCTCTGGGACATTTTGGCCTTTCACAAAAGGTGTGTGTGTTATGATGACAGCTAGAGGAAAGCTGTCAGGGCAGAGCCAACAGGGTCATGACTGAACACGTTATCTATAGAACAACAAGCTCACCAGTCTGAGCTAGCCCTTGAACATGCATAGAGAGCGCAAGAAAATACAGATTCAATCAGGAGCTAATATAGCAATCAATAAGGACCAGGCACGTTAACTGTAATGTGAGGGTTTAGCAACATAGCTTCCTTTTAAACAAACAAACAAACAAACAGACAACATAAACAAACATAAATTCATCAAGTCAAAGTTGTAGCATTGTGGCTGCATGCTGCATAAGACAGCCCATTGTGCTCTTCTAATCTCTCACACTCGGAGCTCTTGTCTCTCACCACTTTCCACTCTCTCCAAAGATTCATCACCTCGAGAGGGAACAGGCTGTGGGAGAGCCGCTGTGCTTCCGGCTAGTCCCACAAGTCTGCAGTCATTAGCGCATTAGGCTAAAGAGCACGTCCGTAGCTGAGCCCCGAATCGGCTCCGGATATCAAACTCTCCATTCATCAGCTCTCTGCCACTCATTAGCTGATGGGTGTGATGTGGAGAAAGGGAGGCAAAGAGGGGAGATATTTTTAACCTAAGATGAAACTAAGATGAACAAATGAGCTAAGTGTGTGTGCGCATGTGTATGTGTGCACATATATGTGTGTGTGTGGTTTAATAAGGCAGCCCTGTACAGGTAGACAGACTGATGGACAGACAGACGAAGAGAGGGAGAGGGGGAAAGAGAGAGAGGGGGGTGGATGGATGGAGGGTTCAAAGAGGATTTAAATGATGTGTTACCATAACAACTCAACAAACAGAGGAATTTGTTAACCTGGCCTAACGAACCCCAATTACCTGAAAGTAAACAGAGAGAATAGTTTGTGCTAATGAAGGCATGATCTGCTCTGCGTCCCCATGGCAACTCTGTATGTTGTTCCAGGCAGGGGGCTCTGAAAAGCGCAGTGGTGAGTTAGCCTGCATGTACTGTACAGTCAGAGAGGCAGAGTACAAATTGTATGTCATTTCACATTCATAGGTCTTGCATAAAGAGCTAAACCCCTGTTTAAGCACTAAAACACAAAAATAATAGCTCAAATGAAATCAAACGAAGTGTTCAATTAGCAGGGATAGCACTGGAATAGCACACCTGCTCAAAATTGTAATTTGCCACAGCGCTACATAAAACTCTTCTAAGGCTTCAGGTTATATTTTTGGCTTCCAACTATATTTTTAGCATCAGGGTATACTGAAACCAATTCAAGACTTCGTCTTGTCATATATGAGTAAAATTCTTATGTTTATGCTCCTGAAAAATAAAAAAATAATAATAAAATGAAGAAATAAGGGAGAGAGAGTGAGTACGAGATAGAGTGTGTGCATGTGGGGAGTGGGCAAAAATGGAAAGTTTTGTGTGTGTGTGTGTGTGTGTGTGTGTGTGTGTGTGTGTGTGTGTGTGTGTGTAGTGAGCAGACTGACAGGCACAGGCTTAAAGGCTGTCATTGTTTTAGTGCACAGACGCCTGGCTGCCTGGTTTGAAAAAAAAAAAAAAGTTCTAGTCTGGTGGTTCGTACCTAACGACTCCGATATCGCTTGCCAAACAGCTGAAACAGTACATGACTAGTAAACAGTCCATGGCTGTGTCCAAAATGGGAAGGTAGTGACTTGCTGCCTCGCTGTCTTCCCTGTCTGCAAAGTTACCAGTCATGAAAGGCATCTAGACAAAATAACTTTGTGTTTCAGGCGACTTAGCTACCGTACTACATAGCTAATTACAGTGCCTTCTTTTCGTTTATTTAATTGTTCCAGCGCCATTGCCAAGATAGCAACAGCTGAGCAAATAATTTTCGGACACTACCCATGACTAGGATGGCTGGGGTCTTTACTGATTATTTTGGCCTACCTGATGTATTACTTCTTATACAAGTACTGCATGGAGAGCAGATCACATCCACAAATGATTTGTAAGTGCACACAACTCTGTGCTGTGCATTTTGTTTGGTACTTCCAAATTATGTAATGAAACTTCTGGTCTAGATGTTCTCTGTGGGGGCCCCTATAAGGCCTTCAAGATCTTTACTCACATGCATAACTTCGTCATTCATCTGAGTTGGAAGAGATGTTAGCGAGCTTTTTTTTTAACAATATGGTCAGAGTGGCTATCCCAGATAAGCGATGTTAACACCTGGGAACTTGGAAGTTGCTTACCCTTTCCATTGTAGAAGCATTGATGATAATGCCGTCCAATTGATCTCCTTTCTCCCTGAGGTTGCATCAGAGACTTTATTATAGGAGGAGACACAGCACTCACTGTATTGCCTCATTGAAATGCATGGGAAAAGTTCGTTATGCGAAGATGGCTGACTTCAGAAGCGGGAAGTCCTGCCTTGCAGTTTAAAGAGCCAATCATGTTGTTCGAAGCCGCATGATGGATGCTTACCTTTTGTTTATTCCCTTCGTCATAGCCATGTGGTGGACGTTTGCGCAAACGCAGTGAGAAATTCGTGTTTACAATTAAGTCTTTTTAAGGCAAGGTATTTGGGTAACACTTTGCGGTAAGGGTACATAAATTATCATGAATTCATGCATGATTTCATTCATGATTCATTCGAGATTAATGCATTACTTCATCTCTGAATTTCTAATGACTCATCAGGTATTAGCATGAATTCATTGTTTATCATTAATGACCTCCTGCTGAAATAGCAGATGATCTTAAGCATTAATTACTCTGGGTACATCATCATGAGTCATGACTAATTACACATGATCATGATGTTTTTGTTCAAAAGAATTTGATATAATTTGATATAATAAAAGTACTTATATAGCCTACTTTGGCCTAGTCATACGCCATACGTCAACTAAATTTTACCAATTTAACCATGTCAACACTTTAGTTGAGGGGGCACAAACATGATGAATTCATCATGATCATGCTAATAATCATGACTCATGCTAATTAATCATGACTCATGATGATGTACCCAGAGTAACTAATACTTAAGATCATGTGCTATTTCAGCAGGAGGTCATTAATGACAAACAATGAATTCATGTTAATTCCTGATAACTCATTAGACTTTCAGAGATGAAGTAATGCATGAATCATGAATGAAATCATGCATGAATTCATGATAATTCATGTACCCTTACCGCAAAGTGTTACCGGTATTTGGGCAATGTTAGTGACGATATTGACACCGTTCAATTACGATTTAAACAAGGATTCAAACAGTGTGCTTGTTATTTACATGCAACCTGCTCATCTGGAGATATGAATTTCTCCCAATTCATTTAGATAGGGCCTTGCACTTACTAAGTCAAAATAACTCCCCGAAGGCCTATCCAAGATGGCTGCCGAGTGAACGGACTTGCCTTAGAAGGACCAGAGAAATTTTAATAAGGGGAGAACGATCACTCTCAAAATACTTCCGGTGGTACTGCAACAAGAGGGCGCGCGCGAGCAAGTCAAAAATGAATGGTGGTCTATGGCCATTCATTTGAATAGAGTAGCATAATGCTAGTGAGTTTGAGATAAAAAATGCTCTTAGTATGAGAAACGTGATGGACGTAGGTGTTCATACCTTTCATTTTTAATATGGAAATCGATGTCCACGTTGCAAAAAATGAACTCGAATCTGTGATATTTTGGATACAAATGTGTAGAAAAAAATATTTTAACATTTAGTTCCATAGGCCCCCATTGTTTTAGGACTTGTTCGCGAGCGCCCCTATCGGAATTGCCATTGGAATTGCAGGTTGAAGGTGGTTGAATGGTGTTAATAGGAAGTGATCCGGCTCTCCCTAAATGGGCTCTGGAAGGACTTTGGTTGCATGTTCGAAGGGAAAATGTTCTTCAAATAGAGGAAGTTAGCAGGTCATCTTTGATGTTTATCGCCACCTCCTGTCCTGGAGGAGCTGGACCAATGTCCAGAAAGGCCGTCACTGATTGTACTCAACAGAAAAGAAAAACTCCTCTCTCTTTTGGAAGATTAGAAACTCTCCTCACACCCTGAGCCAAAGCACCTGGTGTCGGGGGAGCAGACGGCAGACAGAGAGAGAGTCGAAGGCAACGCAGGGGTCCTGTCACCGCTCCGACGGGCACGTTTGACGGGCTCCTAGTCATATTTTTAAGCACGGCAGACATTCCATCTGGCAGGTGCCAGCGCTCCCCTCTCCTCTGCGCTTCCCCCCGCAGCGGCATGGCTCCGGTGAATACCGACTGGCAGCTCGAGACGGATCCCTGCACCTTGTCACGGCATATCAGCCGGAGGCCTCGCAGTCATGCCCTGTCCCTTCTTGACTCCGCCACCACCACTGTCCTTAGCATGCTACCATGTCACGTCATTTCAGGCAGCAAGACTAGCTCAGAAAGTGCTGGAATATGCTTGTGTTGACTACACAAATTACACATTTTCATATCAAGAAAGAAGCAGGATCCTGCACACTGTCATCCTTTTCCAAAAAATATTTAATGTGCAACATTTTGGTGAGATGACCATCATCAGGCAATTTCAAGCCATGCTTTCATCAATTACAGTATCAGGAAAATCCATTCACAAACACAGTGAGGTTGTTTGTCATTTATTATGTTTCTTTCAGGATATTATGAAAGTGCCAAGATTGGATATGCCCACACTTTAGCACAAACAAGCAGACAAGACTGTCGTATCGGCGGACTCTTTTAGCCGCGGTAACGTATGATAGAGCTACACGTGTAGCCCTGTAATAAGTAATGAAAGCCTCTGTTGTTGTCCTAATAGCCAGGAGACGAGACAGCAACAGTGCTGTGTTCAAAGGCAGTGCGCAGGAGGACAATGTCGTCGGGGTTCAATGAGGGCTCTAGCTGGAATCAATGTCTTATTTCCCATTCATGCTCACCCACCACACACACACACACACACACACACACACACGTGAGCAGCACCAAAGCCTGCCACTGCTCCCCAGCAACACTTTGATAGTTATCTGGAAAGTGTCATGGTGGGTGAGAGGGGAAAG
Organism: Sardinella longiceps; assembly: GCA_027497455.2. Taxonomy (NCBI): domain Eukaryota; kingdom Metazoa; phylum Chordata; class Actinopteri; order Clupeiformes; family Clupeidae; genus Sardinella; species Sardinella longiceps. Next base: position 21,081,323 of record JAODXP020000008.1, on the reverse strand, counting down.
GGTGAGCTGTGTGTGTGTGTGAGTGTGCGTGTGTGTGTGTGTGAGAGTGTGCGTGTGGTGGGGAGACAGTAGTGGGTATAGGTGCTGGTGGTGGGATCATTTAAATAATTAACACACGTATACAAGAACAGCAAAGAAAATAAATGATGGCTCTGAGGAGGAGGACAATGAGTCGACATTAACAATCAGGTCTGCGGGTGACTAACGAGGTGGCCCCACAACATTTTAATTAGCAACATGCTGGACGGCGCCGTGATTAATGAGCACAATTTTATTTAAGCTTTGCTCGGAATTAATACCAAATTGACATTTAATGAAAATTACTTACCACCATCAGAAGGAAAGCTGTTTTCAGGAGCACCCCCCCAACCCCTTCCCTAAAAACAATGGGATGGGCTGGGTGCAAACTGATCCAGCTATACTGTGTGTGTGTGTGTGTGTGTGTGTGTGTGTGTGTGTGTGTGTGTGTGTGTGTGTGTGTGTGTGTGTGTGTAGAGTGTAAGTGAGAGAGAGAGAGAGAGAGAGAGAGAGAGAGAGAGAAGAGAAACATCTTGAAGTTGAAGAGTTGGAATGAATGCTTATTAGATAAGATAAAACAATTCAACTGAGGTCACACAGTTGACCCAATGCATGTTTAGCTTTTTTCCCACGTTTCTGGATATTATTTGATCTATACTCGGAGGATCTTAATAGCTTTGAATCAATATAAATGATTGGGGAGTTTGAACTGTTAATATTTACTTTGATTTAATACATCAGTGGTATATCTCTGTGTATATCTTGGGGTGAGGTGCGAAAAAGAGAGAGAAGGTCGAGAAGAAAAAAGTAATTTTATTTGCTGGATGCCAAACAAACACTTCTCACCTTCAAAGATCACTTTGCTGAGAAAAAAAATAGTACAAGTAAAAGGCATGAAATTAAATGGGGTGATTTCATAAATTTAGATGTCTGAAATTCATGTAAATATATATACATAGATAACAAGCGGTTTTGAAGTCCTGCCGTTGAACTTGTTATTCCTTCCAGACACCAGACGTTTCATCCTTCGTTTTTTTCCCTAGATGCATCCTGTATTTATCCAAACGCTAGCAACTGAACTCTCCTTTATCAGTCTACTGCTTTTAATTACACATTTTATTTTTATTCTGTTTTTTTTTTTTTTTTTTTTTACAAACTCACTTATCTCTCGTTGAGTCCTTGTAAGATGTCTTTTGAAGTGAAAAGTGCTCTGGGAGAATGTTTTTTTTTTTTATTATCTGAGACTGTCTGAGGCCAATGTCCTGCCACAGACAACGTTTGATCTGAGTCTCGCATTTCAACTTTGAACTCTT
>JAODXP020000008.1:21049992-21072492 GCA_027497455.2 Sardinella longiceps | reverse complement strand
TAAACCTGGGGCCCTATTGTTAATCTTTAAGTATTTTAATTAAGGACAAAAATGTCAAAAATCCATTAAGTATAGATGGGGGGAAGTCATTACCATGTTGTATGTGGTGGTCGAATTAGAATTTTGCATATTCCTAGTAAAAATGTCTGAGAGAATGAATAGGTTTTAGAAAATTTGTCAAGATAACACTATTGATAATGAATAGCACACAGCTGAGAGACTCGGCATGCATTTCCACTCAAGAAAACCAGCATGTATGCTGTTTCAGTGCAGAGCCATTTTATACCTAAAAAAATTGTTGCTATTGCCTCTGCTATCAGCAAAAACCTCCAAACTACAAAGCATAGCACTTAGCAAATAAATCACAAGACACACAGAATCTAACCATAATTTCACTGACTTTGCAAACCCCTATTCATTTCCCCACAGGGATTATATTTTGCCCCTGTGGAGAAGTGAATATTGCTGTAAAGTGTTGAAATTAAAAGCTACAAACTTCTGGTTAACTTCCCCTCACTCTAGCTAGCCTGCTAATAGCTGACTGGAGAAGTGGTCGCATGGGAACTGCTGGCTATGACCAAAGTGAACTGCTTTTTGCCACTGACCAGGATTTGCATGTCATTACATAAGTGGCAGCCAACATGGAGTCCCTTTGGAGATTAGCCTATGCCTACTATTGCCCTCTTACTTAGCAGCTTCAACAGTGAATGGATTTTCATGGTTTATGGCCCTGATGAAAGTATCTTTAGTAAAGACAGCTCACACCAGGGCTTGAGTTGGAAAATGGCGGAAGTGGTGATGTCTTACTCATGGCTGTAGGACCAATAGGGTGCCGGCCCCATCACTACAGATGCAGCATGCCCCAGCTGCACTCCTACAGTACCTAGGCAGGTAGAGCACAGGTCTGCAGACAGGCTCCATCAGATCACCTATCATCTTGCACTCTTTTTTCACATTTTCTCTTCCTCTTCTTCTTCATCATTTTCTTCCTCTTCTTCCTCATTCCTTAAGCCTGTATGTCTGTATGTGTGGTGGTGGCTGGGGGGCTCCTGTGGGCATCGATCCCACTGAGAGTTATCATGCAGAACCAGAGGTAGGACCCCACTAGCAGGGGAGGGAGGGAGAGAGAGAGAGAGAGAGAGAGAGAGAGAGAGAGAGAGAGAGAGAGAGAGAGAGGAGCGAAGGAGGAGAGATGAGACAAGGGTATGAGTCAGCACTCAGAAGTCACGACACCAGGTGTGACTTCACTTCCTTCCCCCTCATCCTTTCTCTCTCTCTCTCTCACCCTTTCTTTATCTCCTTTTCTCACCCTCTCTCTCTCTCCTTCGCCTTATCCTCTCTAACACCTGTTCAGCATGCCCATTGATTCCCTCGCCCGTCTATCCATTTGTTTATCTGTTTGTTTGAAAAGAGAGCGATGCAATTATCGCACTGCCATAGAGAGGCATGAAGTGCTGCTGATGTGCACTTGCACTTTGGCTAATTAGAAGCTGTTGGCCATTTGTGGTGTTTGTCCATAACAGTGTTTAAAGGTTATTTCTTTTGCTTTTTCTTTCTCTACTGAGTGACAGTTCAAGGCCAAATGACATCAGCAATGAAAGGCTGCAGAGTTAAGGGAAGATAATGCCATCAGATTGACTTTGGTTGTGTTGATGAGTTGACTTAATGTTCTACTCTGCTTGTGTTTTAGAAAGAAAGAGTTCATGTTTGTATGGAAGTCTATGAGTATGGAAGGATTTGTGCATTTGTGTGTGTGTGTGTGTGTGTGTGTGTGTGTGTGTGTGTGTGTGTGTGTGTGTGTGTGTGTGTGTGTGTGTGTGTGTGTAGTATGTGCATGAATGTTTGTGTATGTGTATGTAACTGCATCTGTATCAGTGAGTTTACTGTACCTCTATCTGCTTGCTTCAAATGATATGCATTTACTTTAGTTTCTTACTCCCACCCCTTCTCTCTGCATGTGTTTGTGCGTGTGTGTGTGTGTGTGTGTGTGTGTGTGTGTGTGTGTGTGTGTGTGTGTGTGTGTGTGGTAACAGGTGCGAAGCCCTGCAGGGTGGTGCTGATGAGGCTGTGTAATGGCACAGATCTGGTTGGAGCGCCATCTCAGCTGTTACTGCTGCTGCCACCTCCAACACACCAGCCTCCTTCATTAACATCCCCCAGACAGACACCAGCCACCAATTTCTCTTCCCTCTCTCTCTCTCCATCTTTCTGCCCCTTTCTTTCTCTCTGTCTTTATCACAGTATTCCTCTTTTCACCTCCCAATCACAACCTCACTCTTACTCTCTCATATAATTGCTTTTGCCCATGCTCTCTCTCTTACAAACACACACACACGCACGCACGCACGCACACACACACACACACACACACACACACACACACACACACACACACACACACATTGTATTCACCTAACATGCAGCCTATAGTTACTTTGCACTTAGTCCCCCATGGTGACCTCTACATCTCACCCCTTGCATTCCTTTGCACTCTCCCTCCCTCCCTCCCTCCCTCTTTTTCTCTCTTTTCTTGCATAGTCTATGCTGCCCTCACTGGGCTGCCCTTCTTTTTTAGTCATTCCATGCATCCTTTCCTTTCCCCTTTCACTGCTGCATCTTTTCTTCCGTTGGTCTCTCTGCTTTAGCTGCCGCTGCTGTGTCCGTGTCTCTTCTTCTCTTCTCTCTCTCTCTCTCTCTCTCTCTCTCTCTCTCTCTCTCTCTCTCTCTCTCTTTCACTCTCTGAACTTTTCATCGCTTCTTTCACATTCATTTCTCTTTTGCTGTGTTTATCCCCTCGCAGTCACTATTTCCTCCAACACCTCTTTTCTCTCTCTCTCTCTCTCTCTCTCTCTCTCTCTCTCTCATTCTCTGTCTCTATCTCTCTCCATTTCTCACCACCTCCAAGCCACTACCTTTCTCCCTCTATCTCCCTCAGTGGAGGCAGTAAATGTGGTGTGATGCAGTGGAGGTGTGTGTGTGTGTGTGTGTGTGTGTGTGTGTGTGTGTGTGTGTGTGTGTGTGTGTGTGTGTGTGTGTGTGTGTGTGTGTGTGTGTGTGTTTGAGGTCTGTGCTGCCATCACCAGTGTTCTGCCTCGGTGGACAGCCAGCTCGTGTGCTTCATTATGTGGCAGCCACTGACACCAGCCTCCTGTCACCTCTCTCTCTCTCCCTCTCTCTCTCTCTCTTTCACACACACACACACACACACACACACACACACACACACACACACACACTCACACGCACTCACTCACACACACACACACACACACACACACACACACACAATCTCTCATCACCCTTGTCCCCAAAAGCCAGGCAAAGACACCAACCTCAGCCAATGTTCCTGCGTCTATGTGAAATAAATAATAATTCTTAGTCAGGCTGTAGTACTGTGGCTCTTTCACCACAGAATGTAGGAGTCTCTGAATAGGGGGAAATGGATGATTAAACTGGAGATTTCTTTCCAAGAAAAATGCAGAGTGTGACATCTCCACAGTAGCAGAGCATCTGTAACTTACGTAAACATTATGGATAAGACATAATTGTTTTTTTTTTTTTGCCTGTGTTGAATGGACTATAAGAGAACATCGAACTTTGTACAGATTAAAGTAGAAAGATCTCTGCTAAAATCACAGTTTTCTGCAGTATTAGGGTTACATTCAGGAAGGAAAATATGCTAACATTATGTAATAACTCTCATTAATATATGATATTATCATTAACCAGTCATTATTAGCTATGAACAAATCATTTATAGGATTTGTTAACATGCTGTGGTCTACAACTCATTAATCATTTATGAAGGGATCTATTGTAAGGATCCCTCAAAAGACAGAACAGATCATTTGTAAATATTCTGTAAATAAATAAACAAACACATTAGTAAACACATGATCTTTCTTTCATTTGGAATTGTTATACATAATGATTTCTTCTAGCTAATATTGGTTAATTTATATATAATATTTATTTATTTATTTATGTATTTTACTGTAAACAAAATTTTTAGCTTGGGGATTATCATAAAAAATGAAGCTAGTTAACGTCAAAGTTGTGGTCAAATATGGCCCTTGTCACAATAGCCTGCAACTTGACCATTTACATTATGTAGGTGTTCTGTTTTGTCAGACCAATCATTCTATCCTTGTAGACAGTCGTGTAAATATATACTAGTGGTAGCTTGCGTGCAGAGGCAGTTACCAACAGGTAAAAGAACAGCTGATTTAACACGTGTGTGTGTGTGTGTGTGTGTGTGTGTGTGTGTGTGTGTTTGAGAGAAAGAGAGGGAGTATTTGTGTGTGTGTATGTTTGTGTGTGTGTGTGTGTGTGTGTGTGTGTGTGTGTGTGTGTGTGTGTGTGTGTGTGTGTGTGTGTGTGTGTGTGTGTGTGTGTGTGTGTGTGTGTGAAATATCACACTGTTGCAGAGCACTTTACCTCGGCTGCAGGGTCCTGTCTTTCGGTGTGTGAGAGTGAAATCTCCCTTTATTATTGATGACATCCATCAGGGCATCTGAAGATGGGTGTGTGTGTACGTGTATGTGTATGTGTGTGTGTGTGTGTGTGTGTGTGTGTGTGTGTGTGTGTGTGTGTGAGAGAGAGAGAGAGAGAGAGAGAGAGAGAGAGAGAGAGAGAGAGAGAGAGAGAGAGAGAGAGAGATTGTGCATCTGTATGTGTGTGAGGGAGAGAGACAGTCTACTGTATGTGTGTGTGAGGGTGTGTGTGTGTGTGTGTGAGAGAGAGAGAGAGAGAGAGAGAGAGAGAGAGAGAGAGAGAGAGAGAGAGAGAGAGAGAGAGTATCGAGGGAAAATGGAGGCAGGGGTGACTATGGAGCGACTGCTACTGGAAGTGTCTGGTAATGACTTCTCCATTCTTGGCTGTCATGTGTTGCAGAAATATCCTCCTCTCTCTTTGATTTCAGATACACACACACACACACACACACACACAAACATCCACCCACACGCTTGCACAGACACACACACACACACACACACACACACACACACACACACACACACACACACACACACACACACACACACAAATCCTCATTTCATCTGAGGGACAAAATGAATGAGAGTGAATTCTCTTCAAATTGCACTGACACAACACAAGAGAAGCCATTTCAGGAATCTGACACCATTTTCTTTTGGAATTCTTTGAGAGTTGTTGTTGGGTTAATGACAGGGGTAATGCTTGGATGTGAATGTGAAAGAGCGCCGGGCTGACACGCTCTCCAGAATTACTGCTCCTCGGCTGCTGTCTCCCGGGAACGTCTGGGAATAAACATCACATGTAGCTGATGACATCTGATTAATCTCCATTAATTGCCATGACAGCGGTTCATCCTCCATGATTTCACATCTACACACACACACACACACACACACACACACACACACACACAACACAACATACACAGAAATGCACAATAGACCACCCACCCACACACACACACACACACACACACACACACACACACATTTAGTTGTACACTGACAAACTCTTTCTCTCCCTCTGATATACACATGTGCACAGACACACACACACACACACACACACACACACACACACACACACACACACACACACAATCGTGTACACACACAGTACCTTATTTACGGGATAAAAAGAGGCAAATGGACACTGCACTGTACTCTCCTTTGGCTAGTTTATGGGATGGGCTTTCTCACTGGCATTGTTGGGGAAAGCAAGAGGGGGAGGGATAGAGCGAGCGAGAGAGAGAGAGAGAGAGAGAGCGAAAGAGTGCGAGCGAGGTAATCGATGCGGGTGCACTGATAGATGCTGGCTGCAGGGTAATTATTGGCCATTGTGTGTCTTGGGCATGGGATGGCAGAAAAAGTGACAGATAATTAGGAGGTGGTGATTTCACAGGGAAGAAAAGAACAATGACAATGCTGCTGCCACAGGCTCCACAGCCAATGGACAGAATAAATAAGTCAATAAAATAAACAGGGGAGCCGTGCCTGGCGTGCATATACACCACCTAAAAAGGCACCGTGCGCCAGGGGAACTCTGACATCTGTAGATATGGTTAAGTATGTGTGTGTGTGTGTGTGTGTGTGTGTGTGTGTGTGTGTGTGTGTGTGTGTGTGTGTGAGAGAGAGAGAGAGAGAGAGAGAGAGAGAGAGAGAGAGAGAGAGAGAGAGAGAGAGAGAGAGAGAGAGAATGTGCATGTTTACTTCCACCACCTAAACCCCACAGAGCAGCAGAGGTACACAGACAACAGAAGAATGCCCCAAACAATATCCAGTATCCTCTGTTACAGAGACACAAAAGGTAGACAGAGAAAATAGCAGCAGATCCACAAGCAACCCAACTCTTTCTTACAGAAAATAGTCATTTAAGGAAATAGTAGACACACTGAATTAAAAACCTTAAATTGACCTTAGAACAGTAAAAAGGGGAATCATCGTAAGAAATACCAGTAATTGTTAATAAAGACATTGTGATCTTTAAATGTTTTGATCTATGTGGGATGTTTGAGTGAAAACTGACGCTCTCCGTCATGGTATACAATGACTAATTGCACTTTTACTTACAAACTGCTCTACAGCACAAATAGAGAGAGTGGCCCACAGCGTGACCTTCATCCTAGATACCTTAAAGAAGTGACTCCCAAAATAGCCATAGCCTTTAGATGTTCTCTTTGCCTTTACTGTAATTAGATGTAATCTTTTAAGTTATTTTTTTAATTAAGTGCCATGCAACACAGAGCTATTTTTATTTTAATCTTTTCCTAAGATACATTTCAGCATCACTATACCACAACTTCCACGTGTGAAGACACAAATGAGAAAGAAAAAGATTATCCAGGAAAGGGAACAGATTTTTTTTTTCCATGAGTAGGCTATCAGGGAAATAGTATAATTGTGTTCTTACATTCAACTTTTGACTAGAATTACATTATAAAATAGTGCTCCACATTACAAGGTCTGAATCCTTAAATAAAGATTGAAGTCCTTAACTGCACATTTACAACAAGTTTACTACTATTTCTTTCTATTGAATCTACAGCTCTTCCCTCACAGTCCTATATAAATGTTATCACTTCAAATGGAAGTATTTGAGTCTAAAAGAGTCTAAAAGAGACAAAGCCCCTGGAGGAAAAAAGAAAGTGATGAAGGTTGGAAAGAGTTGGTTCATGCTCTGATACCACTAAAAGAGACAGTCAGACTGATATTTTCATAGGTAAATGTAATGCAACATAATTAATGGGCCTTGTCTTATGCCCAGTGCATCACAGCTCTAGACAGGTGGCAATGTGTCTGCTAGTTTATTTCCAATGCACTTACCATCCGCCTGTCCTGCACAAACATTGTCTGAATAGTACATCCCAAGGGCAAAGAAGAGCTAAAATTAAGGTTGCCAGACAAGGGAAACGCATGCACTGAGACCAAAGTGCTTTTACCCACATATGTAACATAAGGGGCTGAATAGCCCAATTTCTTAAAAGGGTGGACTATTTCTTTAAAGTGACAGATCATTTTTGAAACATATTTTCGGCCTTCATAGTCTTTATTTAGAGAGGATAGTGAGGAGTGATGGCAAGTGAGATGGGATGAGTTTAGGAATTGACTGTCAGATTTGAACTGGATGTGGTCTACAGATGATGCTGCAGCCTGCACCGAAAAGGCCCACCCACATTATCAGGATCAGCATCAGTGTTAAACATTTGAATGCCATAAGCAAAGGTTTTGGCCCATAACACTGGCACTGCACATTATTTTGATACAGCTATAAAGGATTATGCCACAGACTAACAAAACAATGTATTTCACTGTTTTGAAAATTTGGATTAAACCATGGCTTCAGACTCCCTGTTTAGATGTCAAAATAGAACCAGAGTAACATGGCAAAAATAGTAATCTCTGACAGTGTGTCACTGCATGTTGATTTTGGTTTGGATGTGTCAGCAAAGCAAAGTTGCTAAAAATGATATCAAAAATCTATAAAATGACAGAACAGGAACTGAAATGGAACTTATTGAAGAACAAAGCTATAGGTTCGCTATAAGTTGAAGCTGCTGTAGAGCTTGGGCAGTGAGTGGCATACATACAGGCCAGATCACACCCTTGCAATTGAGAATACATTGAAAACAGTGATTTGCTATCAGTCTCCTTTTTCATAACACAGTGCAAATTAACACTGCTGAAGGCAAGAAATTATGTCTGTAGCGACATTAAGCCGATAAAAAAGCCATGAATTGAAGCATTTTGTACGGGATTCCAATGGAGAGCCAGCCATGCAGTCTAGGTTTGGAGATGCCAGCTCAAAAATGGATCATCACTGGATCATCATTGGATTCTATTAGCAATGCAGAAAACTGCACAACTAAACATCAGGTAACTTATGGGAACACAATTGTCTTCAAACTCTTTTGACAGGTAACGACAGATATTTTTTTAAAAGGATAAATGAACTTTATTAGTTGAACATTGCTTCTGTTGTCAATCTTTTAACATAAGGGTGTGATTACATTCTCAGGCATATTGCCATATGTATCACTGGCAATTATAATGGCAATTCCAGAGTCTGACAACGTGTCTTCATTACAGTCTGTGCACAACTGTAATCAATAAAAAATGCTGTTCACACAAATGCCCAGGACCATTTTTATGTTTTCTTTAGGCCTACATGTTTTCAAAGTCAAGAATTATTCCTGACAGCTGCTTTAGAATATCAGTTGTGAATATGTCTGCCACAATTCCGTGCAGAATTCCTTTGTGGTTTCTGTTTGTGTCATTTTGATACTGAGGCCCACATTTTCTTCTCTGGCTGGTGATTTCTTGGAATTAGAAAAAAAAAAAAAAGTGGAGGAGGAATTGCTCCAAAGTGGCCTCATAGCCAATGAAAGATTGATTCCTGGCATCCAGCCCCAACACCCCCTCTTTTTACCCCCTCCCCCTCACACACACACACCCTCAAAAACAAAAGCTTCCAATTACTTCCTAAAGCCACCGCCCTTGATGGAAAGCCCAAAGAAGAGGGAAAAATGATGGGGGGAAGAAAAGAAGAAAAGGAGAGAAAGAGTGAGAGATTAGAGGGAGAAGTGCCGAGGCAGCGCGTGATGGAGCTTCGGCGGGGTAGCGGCTACGGGAGGCCGGCGGGGAGGGAGAGAGAGAAAGAGAGAGGGGGAGTTAGAGACAGGTGCTGGAGTGGCTTTAGATAAAGATTTGTGTTATATTTTACAGGCCGTGCAGCTGCCTAGTCGCTCTCTCCCTTTCGCACACACACACACACACACACACACACACACACACACCTATTAGAGGAGAAGCTATTACTGCGTAACACTGCTGGCCCCCCCAGGAGAGAGATGCCGTAGTCGTGGGTAATTCCAAGCAAATAGAAAAGCCAGCAGCAAAGTTATTTAATGGTGAGAGAAGAGAGAGAGAGAGAGAGAGAGAGAGAGAGAGAGAGAGAGAGAGAGAGAGAGAGAGAGAGAGCAGCCATAGTGAGGGAATAGGGAGGTTGGCGTATGCATGAGGAAGACTAAGAGAGATAGAAAGCGAGGGAGAAACAGTATATTGAAGACAGAGTAAGGCACAAAGCTGGGATGACGAAATAGAGAGAGCCTTTGAATGGAGAGAGAGAAAATGAGATAGAGAGTATAACATGATGAAAGAGGGAAAGGTAAAAAAAAGAAAGAGAGAAAGAGAGAGAGGGAGGGAGAGAGAGAGAGAGAAGCTAGAGGGCAGCCACTCTAATGGCCTTCTGGTTTCAATGCCTCCCCACCAGATGCTCTCTCAACCCCAAGCTCTGCCCTGGCACCAGCGTCTGATACAAATAAAATACAACACTTAAGCACGTCTCACTCATTTAAGTCCCGCAACTCACCAAGAGCCAAACTTACAGATGGGCCGCTGAGTTTTAGCAATGCACTGAGAGGCCTTCTTCTCATTTAGACTTAAAAATGATAAACAGACATTGATGCAAAGGAGGTTTCTAGAATCAGTGATGGCTTTTAATTGCTTCCCCTAAGGCTCATGCTGCTTTTTTTTTTTTTTTTTTTTTACAAATATAAACTCCAAGATTTTAAGTAGATTTAGAAGGAATAACAACATTTTTTTTTCTCCCACAAAGTTGTTTGTTTTGAATGGTTTGATGTGATGTGAAAGATTTAGTAGACTTATAAGTTTACTTTTTCCCTCTGAGAGGAATTAGCTGAGCATTTTAGGGCTTTCCGGGAAAGATAATATCTCTGAACGGCCGCAAACATAAAGTGGCTTTGGACGGTGCTGATGTATTATTAGACTGTGGAATAGCTGCAACAAAAGTTGGCAAAAATTCTTATGCATGAAATATACGAGCAATAGTCTGCAGGTCTTAAAAACAAATGCTTAGAGTGAGCTTTATTGGCACTTTTAGCAAATTGAGCTAGCACGTGAAGCCGCCATCTATAATGCAAAAGTGTGTATTTATAATTCATTTGATGAATCCATTCAGAATCACAGTATTTGCATTCACGACTCCAGATAATCAGTTATCCGCAGTTAACATGACAGATTCTGCAGGAGAATCAGACTCTGTCCAAATCTGACTCAACAGGCGGTAAGAACAAAGAAATCTTTCAAGAGAACCCAAGTGTTCTTTCATTTAGTATTTACATTCATGTATTTTTCATTTGTTTCATTTAAAAAATACTTCAACAGGTCAAAGCAGGTTTTTTTTAAAAAAAAAATAATGAAGACTAAAGTTTTAATTTCATGAGGCAATCATTGCTCATTGTTTGTGAAGGGGTATTTGTGTGTGTGTGTGTGTGTGTGTGTGTGTGTGTGTGTGTGTGTGTGTGTGTGTGTGTGTGTGTGTGTGTTGGGGGTGGGGTAGATAAATCTTGTAAATAATTGTGAACTGTGTCTAACTATATGTCTTCTCATTATTCAAACTGTTTTTCACCAAGTGAGGAAGAAGTGTAAACCAATAGGCCTACAGTGTATGTAAAAACTAACTATCCGTTTGGAGATATACAATGTCACAGTCTAGTCCAGTGGCACAAAGCTAACAGCTAGCGCCTGATTATTTCTCTTTGTTCACAGTAATTGCTGCCACACAATGAAGCACAATGCAATCAGTCTGGCATTCTGATGACATTTAACACCAACCCAAAGCCCCTGTGCACTCGACCTCACCACACACACACACACACACACACACACACACACACACACACACACACACACACACAACCAATCATTTACCACTTGTCACATTAGCATTTCATTTGGAAAAGCAAAAATCGGTGCTAAATGGTAAATAAATAAATAAAAACGCTCTAAAACACACAAGGACCGACATGTTGTTTCCCTGTGATGGGCTGTCTGATTGCGCCCATTTGCCAGTGCGAGACAGACAGACAGACAGGGAGGGAGAGAGGCCCTGCCTGCGAGCTCAGTGTTTTATGAGTGAAATGCACTTTCGCAGTCAGCGCCGAGCCTCATCACCCTCCTATTAAAAAGCGGCAGAAAGAAGTCCTTCATTTTAACTTTGGAGATAATTAAGCGCATAATGGATATCACTGTCACTGAGTGACTGGCTGCCGCACTGGCTGGCTGCATTCAAGCATTGGATCAGGGACCAATTAAATGGAAGGAACGGAGGTGGGTGTGTGTGTGTGTGTGTGTGTGTGTGTGTATGGAGGGGGGGTGGTGGTTGGGGGTTGGAATTACACTTGTTACTACACTTGGCCATTAAGCGAGTTGTGTGTTGGCATGTTTGTGTGTGTGCGTGTGTGTGTGTGTGTGTGTGTGTGTGTAATGGTGAAGAGTGAGACAATCTCTCTGTTGCTTTCATTCCATGATTTATTTAGTCTTTTCTCTTCTCTCTTGTCTGTTGGACAAAGCGAGCTATTACAGCAATTTGACTTGACAAAACAAGTCAGACTAAAATGATGTTTCATCTCCCACAACCCCACTCCCTCTTTCTTTCTGTCTTTCTTTCTCACCCACCCTAAGCTACTCTCTCTCCTTTCTCTATCCCTCCCTCCCTTTCTTTCTCTCTCTCTCTCTCTGTCCCTCACTCTCCCTTTCTCTTGTCCTTTTTGTACTCCTGCTCTGCCGTGCAATTGTCAGGAGGCCGTAATGCATAATAGATTTATATTTCTCTGGACAAGTGCACAGTATTCTGTGTGTATAATTACAGTGATATCGCGTGCGGGAATGTTCACCTTAGCATAATGGAACATAAATTGAGCTCTCTTTGGAGAGATAAGTGGTGCTGAGATGGTGCCGTCCCTTCGCCTTAGCTGAGTTTATCTGCTATGAAGGCATCTAAAAAGAGATTCAGACCCCAGTGCTGTGTAGCAGTAGTCATTAGAAAATGTGTTGGCAGATTTATACGGATGCGACAGTGTGGACTGGAGTCGTCGTGGCGCAATATGCTGTTAACGGTAAAGAATACTCTGATAGCACTGTCAGATTGTGTGTCCTATATACGATTTCACTGCGACTGCATCACTAAAAACAGTGTTATTGCAGTCAGACATGTTTAGATGCACAAAGGGTATGATTAAAGCTAACAAAAAGACATTTTGATAGTTTCATTCTGTCAACAAATTCCTTTTTGAATGCTGGAACTCTAGTTAGTGTCAGTATATATAAATACTGCAGTCTTGCGTTTGAGAGAGCACTGCAGCAGCATAGCTCAACTTATCAGGAATTACAGGAGTTATGTGAGAATTGCATAAGAACGGTATGCAGTCCAGCATGAAGCAATCTGCCCCAGGTGAGTCATCTGACATGTTGGATGGTGAACATCTCCCAGTGCACTCACTGTGGTTGGATCTGAGCTCTCTGTCCATTCGGATTCTAATTAGCATGAGGGAGCCTTGGGCTAATGATGACTGGTCAACCTGACTGACATGACCATATAAGTTTGCCAGATATTACACTTTTCCCACAAATGTCCTCCAAAGTGGCTCTCCTATTATGTGACTAGCTTTTGCCCACCCTGCTCAAACTCCCAGTAGCTCAGTATTTTCAACTTCATAATCATTTCACGATTGGCCTTTCCCCATTAACATGCTAGTATCACACCCCAACATAAATATATAATTTTTATCACAAAATATTAAAAAATATTTCACTTCCTGTCTGCTCCAGAGGCCCTCTGGTCATTCCCATGGACCTCGAGGGCACACTCAGCCCTTACTTTATGTATGCAGTGTTTTTGTTTATGTGTTGGATTGCATCGTTGATTTGTTTACCGTAGCGACGGGCGTGACAGGAGAGCGGACCTGAGATGAGGTAATGATCTCCATCATGGACCTGTAAAAGTTTACTGCCACTCCTTTAACAAGGCTCTCAACCCTGAGCAAGGCGGCGTTTAGCTCTGTGCCCTTAACAGTGGCATAAAAGCCTCATGTTCTCCTGCTTGCTTTGATGAATGGCCTGGACCTCCAACACACACACACACACACACACACACACACGCACACAGACACACACACACACATGTGCGCACACACCTGAAAATGCACACACACACACACACACACACACACACACACACACACACACACACACCTGTCTTTGCCGTAGATCTAAGGTAAGTTTAAATAATATTAAAAGCCGTTGCGGCCCAAGCTTCACTGCTTGTGTAAATGCTCTTTTGGATGAGACTTATGTGAGTGTCAACCTCAAGGGAAGGATCTCATAATTCATTTGACTGTTTATTTGTTTCTTTGACAGTAATTTGATATATTGGGATATTTGCAATGAGCAATATTTAACAGTGTAATTAGCATACTATTTCTGGGTAGGTCTTATAGATCTTGAAAAATCATCTGTAGCGTTAAGTATCAGGTTCTGGTAAGTCAACCTTGTCCACTTTTACGCATTCTAACTTGAAATGGAATTCCAAAGTAGGATATGCTCACAGGTGTATTGTTGTTTTTTATTATTATTTGTATTTCTTTATTTGTTAGCACCCTACACAGCAGCCAGATCTGGACACTCCCTGCCAGTGAATTCTGATATTGTTCTGACTGATATTGTTCTTCATGACAGAGTGTGCTAGCCTGGACATCCAGATACATTGCTTGCAATTTAAAACCTGCTTAGCAAGTCTGGACACAAAACATCCATGAAGCTCCTTAGCACCAATCACATCAGGCTCAGAGTCCTCAGGTGGGCTTACGTAAGACAATGATGACATCATTCTATCATAATAATAGTACTGTCATTCAAGCAGGTTTGGTAGACACCAAAGATACACTGATTGGTGTGTGTGCTATGAAATTGCAAGAAGAGGCATTATGATATGTATTCATTGGTGTTGCCCTTGGATAAGAGAGGTCTATCGCTCATGGCCAAACCCTATTCTGTCTGATTGCACAGTAGATGCCAATGATTTCACTAAAGGCCAAAGGCATTATAATGGGCTTAGTACAATGACAATGACATATGCAGTACTACTGTATCTGAAGTGTGTATGTGTGTGTGTGTGTGTGTGTGTGTTTGCTTAGGGTTTAGTTGGATTAGCATGCATCAGATTTCCAAGCATCCATCTCTGTACCACCACGTTTTAATCCAATACATCAGTGCAATGATAATAATTGCGTCCACATACCTACAGTAATTTCCAGGAACCCTATCCCCATTTCCAGAAGCATTGGATATTCAGCCTAGTTGAAAACACTGAAGTGGGCCTAGTTATTGCGCACATAAAACATGTCAGCCAGCCGAGCGGCAGAAGAGAACATCAGCCACTGCTCTCATTCTGTTAATGGCAGAGAGCCTGGCTGGGATGTATATGCATGAGTAGTGTCTGTTCCTGGAACAGCCATGAGTTTGCATTACATTTATTGGTATGTTTATCCTGATCACTTCATGCAAGAAGGAATGCGATACATATAAACATACATACTGCAGCTGTGCTAAACCTATACGAAAACCTTTAAGACGTTTATGCGTTTATCTGGGGTGGTAGACTTCAGAAGAATGCATGGAATAATACATTTGGAATACAAAGGAGCGTATCTGGCCTGGAGATTTTACAATGGCTTAGGCTTAACACACCTAATGCTTAAAGTGTTGAATATCTAATTAGCGAGAAGGATTGGTCCCTTGTCTCTGGGAAACAGATCCACAGTGGCCTTTTAAGCCAAAGGAATAACATAATGGAAACCAGATCACATCAATCAAGTCATTTCCGTTCTGCCACGCTCCCATGTTAATAGGGATTTGGGCCTTTGCATTTCAAAAGTGCTCATCCCCCCACATCGCTTGGCTCTCATGTTAAACACTCGCATCAATGCCGTAAGGCAGCATTGCCCGACACACTCAAGCCACACACACACACACACACACACACACACACACACACACACACACACACACACACACACCTTTTTAGAGATCCTTACCAGAGGCTGAGGGGTCATCTGGAAGCTGGAAGTCTTCTGAACAGGCCTCACAGCTTTCACACTGCACAGAAGAAGCTCAAGTAAGG
The DNA here is from genome assembly GCA_027497455.2 of Sardinella longiceps. Classification (NCBI taxonomy): domain Eukaryota; kingdom Metazoa; phylum Chordata; class Actinopteri; order Clupeiformes; family Clupeidae; genus Sardinella; species Sardinella longiceps. Next base: position 21,057,018 of record JAODXP020000008.1, on the reverse strand, counting down.
AAGGAAGGGAGGCTCATAAAAAGGCCCCCCCAGAGTTGTGGGGGAGGAAAAAATCAGTTTAAAAAGTATTTGACTTTACAAATGGAAAAAAAATGCCCCGAACTGAATTTCTTCAGTGTGTCTATGAGTGCCCGCCCCGTGGGTGTTTATCAGGCACTTTGAACGGCGGATTCCTCCTCTCAGTATCCCCCCCGCTGTGAGAGCTGGAGGCGGGTGCTGCTCGGCGGGAGTGCGCTGATATTTTCCGTTCCCTCCCCCACACCAACAATCCCCCCACCCCCCCCACTCCCCCAAGTCCGCACGCACCGGGCACGGAGTGACATCACACCGCAGTGCAGCAACGCATCACACCGCACCACATCACACCGCCACCACCAAAGGTAAATATTATTTCAGATCTGATGTTTTATGTAATCACAAAAATGTCCTTAATTGCGTTCCGCCTGGGCGGCTCTCTTGGCCATCTCCCTCTCTCCCTCTCTCCCTCCATTCTCACCCTCTCTTTCTCTCACTCCTCTCTCCCTCCATCCCTCTCTCTCTCTCTCTCTCTCTTTCTCTGACTCCCTCACTTTCTGGCCCTTCGCTCTGTCTCTCTCTAACTTCCCATGGCTGAGAGAGCAGGGAGATGCAAGCTTCAACATGTCTGACTGATTACTGTAATTCATACACTTTAATTAGCTGCACAAACCATTAGCCACAATTAGACTATTACAGAACACTTTGTGGCAGGAGCCTGCTCGAGGAGGACGTTTATCTGCTTGAGGGGAGAGGAAGAATGGGGGGAGAGAAGGGAGAGATGGAGAGGGAAAGAGAGATTTGGCCTTTGGCACATAGCGAGAGAGAAAGTGAGAGAGTCAGAGAGAGAGAGAGAGAGAGAGAGAGAGAGAGAGAGAGAGAGATGAACGCAATAAAAACACTCAAATTCACCACAAAGTTCAGGCATCTCTCAACAAGAAGACATTTTAATTTACACGATGGTAATCATACAAACTATACAACAATAATGGGGGGCTGTAAGGGATGATGATACTCTATGTGACTCCCACCTCTCCCAGCTTCAAGGTTTTGAGGTATGACTTCAACCCCAGCACAATTATATTGATCCCCCCCTGCATTTGCCATTAAATGCTAAATTAAGATTAATCTGATTTATTGGATTAATCTTTTAAACAGACAATTATAAATTGAATCAATTACTTTGCATCTTGACACTGCCTCTGCGGGATAGGTCAGCTGCAGTGCTTTGTATCTGGGGGAGTCATTCGTATCGCCAACAGCTGTTCAGCAGTTTTAAATCACCATTAGTAATTTCTATCGTGTCAGAAAAGAAGTAACCTAATGCCTTTGAACTATAGGGGACATAAGTATACTTACTAGGTTTATCTTTTAATGAGCGCTCGGGTAATATTCAATTTTTTAACAGTTTTGGGGAAAAGGCCAAGGAATGTAGGTATCTAATTATCTTGTCATTGTGGCAATGGCTGTGTTGATTAGCTGCAGTTAAATGTAGGAATGTGTGCTGTGTCTGTTTGATGACTTAAATCGTTAATGGTATTTGTTAATGTCAGGCAATGGATTTGTATCTCACAAACAGTACAGATAGGGATGAAGATATTTGTGATTAAATGTCATATTCTAATCGCGATAAAGAAAATGATTGACTAGTAATTTAAAGTAGCTACTTTAGCTGGAGCTGATTTCTCCCCCCTCCTCCTCCTCTTTGAGGAAATGGTTTGGCCTTTGCTGGTTTATCAGGGCGGGCCACCTTATCCTGCCTGGTCTGGTCTGGACTGCAGCAAATGACTGATGCAGTATGCACTGCGGCAACACCTTCACCCTGAGGACACCAAGTTCATGGTGTCTCTGGTGCCAAGTTGTTTTCCTAATTTTTTTTCTTCCTCGAACACACACACAAACACACACACACACACACACACACACACACACACCACCACCCCCCTCCCCTCTTAACCAGTTGAGCAGCCTGCCTGGCCTCCCTGAGCTCCACCAGAGTAGCTTCGCTATAGGCGAACTTCCATCATCCGCGGTGGCCGGTTCACAGCTCCGCGCTCTGCCAGGGGCGCACACTTACTGCTCCATCAGGGCCTTGTTGCTCCCCGCGCACCTCCACTCACATGCAAAGAGGAAACGCTGGGGCCAGCGGGTTCCTGCCACCCCTGCCTGGGGCCCTAATAAGTTCTTGCCAGACTGTGGCTTAGGGGGGGCTGTGTGTGTGTGTGTGTGTGTGTGTGTGTGTGTGTGTGTGTGTGTGTGTGTGTGTGTGTGTGTGTGTGTGTGTGTGTGTCAGGGGGTTTGGGGGGATAGAGCACATTGGACCCAACTCTGCTAACACACATTGAAGGAGTGAGTGAGGGAAGGATTGAGGGAGGGAGGGAGGGAGGGAGAAAGGGAGGGGAAGACAGACAGACAGAGAGAGTAGAGGTGGAAAGGTGTAAGATGGAGGAAAAGGGGTGGTGGTGGTGGTGGTGATGTAGCTGGTGGGGGTGTGGGTGAGCGATGTGCACTCGGAGCCCCATGCATCGCTGGCCTTATACATTTTAAAACGACGGCCGGGGGTTTAAAGGCCGGTCCTGGCCGGCGCCTGCTGGGCAGAGGAAAGGCTTTCTGCTCCCCTTCCTCTCTCCTGATACCAGGCTGTCAGAGAGAACAGGGGGCTTCAAAGGGAGAGCGAGACAGCGGCGTCAAGCACTGAGGGACGGGGCCGTGCTGTCTGCGACACACAGAAAAGCTGCAGAAAAACTGATGACGAGAGAGCCCAGGGATGAGGTATTGAGCAAAAACATCTGCTGTTGGAAGCTGGTCAATTTACCGTTTTTTAGCTGTGAAGCAGATAAGAAAATAAATGTACTGGAAGCGATTACAATGAAAAAAAAAAACATCAACAACATTATGACTTTTTAACAACAAAAAGTGTTCAGTTAAAAAAGCATGACTGTGTGCAGTGAGAATAGATGTACGTATGTACGTCAGCTTCTAGGTCACTACATACATGTAAGGGGCATATTAAAGTAAAAATAATTCAAATATGTCAAAACTATATGTAGTTCGCTATGTTGAGCTATGCTAGCTCTGTTTCTGACCTGATAGTTCCCTTCACCTCTTAGCTCCATGGGAAGTCATGGAAGGTAAAAATGTGAGCGGTTTCATTTCAAATGGAAGCCCTTTGGAGAAGCTGCTAAATATTTCAAGGGGGATAGCTGGGGGGCCCTCAGGCCTGATATGGTGGCAGCTTTCTCTTCTCGTCACTCAGCGGTCGATGGGGGGAAAAAAATCCCCTCTGCCAGCTGATAGCGTCAGTTTCCATCAGTATGCAACACCTGAGCCCTTGGAGCTCCATCCCATCACGCGGCGGCCGTGTGCTCCTGAGGGGTGGCACCTGCCGGGGCTGGCTGCTCTGCTCGGGTCTGCTCTGCTCTGCTGGCGTGAAGGAGGGGGAGACGGCCGTGTCGACTCAGAGGCAGTCTCCTTTAACCTCCCACGCCAACAGCTCCGCTTGCTGGAGCACATTTCTCTGGGAGGCTCATCACACACACACACACACACACACACACCACTCCACCATTCTCTTTCCACCACCTCCTCTCAACCACACACACACACACACACACACACACACACACACACACACACACACACACACACACACACACACACACACACACACGTCTATCCTCTTGAGCTAACACAACCCACCCCATTGAAAAAAGGGGGTCTTACTCCCAGGCTCTCCATCAAAGTAGCAGGCCTCTCCATCTTGTGCCCCTGAAGGACATGGCTTTAATAACAGCTCTAGGGGGAGTAGAGAGAGAGGGAGAGAGAGAGAGAGAGAGAGAGAGAGAGAGAGAGAGAGAGAGAGAGAGAGAGAGAGAGAGAGAGAGAGAGAGGGAGTGAGGGAGAGAGAGAGTAGGCGGGCGAGCAAGCGTCTGAGCGAAGAACCGATTGCGCCGAGCCAGTAGCTGCTGACATGTTGAAGACCAGACACATGCAGCTTTCACTGAAAGTGAAATGTCAAAAAAAGAAGGAATGAATGAAATGGAAGAAAGAAAGAAAAAAAAAAACTCAGGGGAAAAGAGGGGAATTGGAAACCTTCGAGGAGTAAGGAGAGGGGAAAAAAGAGCCCACTTATTGCAACAGTTGATGGATTTACAGCATGCGGGTATGACAGACAAGCTGAGAAAATGGCATTTCAGGATACATTAATGCGCAAGGCTCATTACGCTTTTAGGGGTGATGCAGAATATTGAGTTGATGGGAAGGAGGAGAGTGAACATCACAGATGTTACACTCCACGCCGGTTATCGTCACAGAGACTGCTTCTGTCTTTCACACTCAGACCAACACAGACACCCCCCCCCCCCCCCCCCCGTCCCACATACACACACACACTCTCTCTCTCTCTCTCTCTCTCTCTCTCTCTCTCTCTCTCTCTCTCTCTCTCTCTCTCTCTCTCTCTCTCTCTCTTTCTCTCTCTGTTTCTGTCTTTGTTGACTGGTTCAGCTCAAGCAAGTTTCCTGGAACTTGTGCTCCTGCAACCTTGTTTAATCTCAGATAAAGGCTTTGCAGGATGAGAAGAACGTTGAGCCTTGTGGGTTGTTTTTTTTCATGGTGTATTTTATTGTGTGTGTGTGTGTGTGTGTGTGTGTGTGTGTGTGTGTGTGTGTGTGTGTGTGTGTGTGTGTTTGACTTGCTTGACTTCTCACTTGCCAAGAGTGTTAGGATAAAAAAGAGAGAGAGAGAGAGAGAGAGAGATGTGAATGAAAGAACATAAATCAAAGCTAACTTCTGACACACGGTAGATTCATTTCGGTTGAGCGAAGAAGAGGGAGGAAAATAGCGATCATGCAGAAGAAGAAGAGGCCAGGCTCCTTCAGCAAACAGAGATTTCACGGAGAACTGCTCTGCCTTCGGTAGATCCACAGTGATGCAACGTGAGTGCAATCAAAGACAGTCGACTTGCCAATGGCTCTGAATCCTTGAAATCTCTATAAACCCTCAGAGGTGGGTCTGAAGGCGCACTACAAGGGGAAGTACAGAATTATCTCTACATCATTCAGCCACGAAGAACCATTCGCAGGCTGGAGTCACACTCATTCACATAGCGTACTCAATTTGTCCTGAGTATGCTAGTAGATAAGCATGTTGCTCAAGTCACTGTCCAGGGTCCTGAGATACCTAACAGGGATCATGCAGTTGATGATTCTGACCATTGGCCTCTTTCCCATTGGATGCAACCTGTCTGAACCAATAAGCTGACTTGCTGTTTGAGAATATGATAGGCTGTCAGTCAAGTGCTAATCCAATCATTTTGAATTTAAACATCTCCAGCAAGCAATCGTATCTCAATAGCCAGACCCTCATACGAAGACAAGGAGACCAAGACCAAGGAGCTGGTTATGACTAGACTAGAGTGAAATGCACTCACATAGAATACTGAATTTGTCTTGAGTATGCTAGTAGATAAGCATGTTGGTCAGGTCGCTGTCCAGGGTCCTGAAATTCCTGGCAAGGATCATGCACTAGTGAACGAGTAAGCAGGAATAAAGCAGGGCCCAGAGAAGTGCAACTCAGCCAGACTGTGGACTATGCTAACCATGGGCCCGTTTCTCAAAAGCACAGTTCCTAAGTAAGATAGCAACTTTGTTGGTCGCAATACAATTCCCTACTGCCACCTAACTAAGTTGTTAACTAGTTAACAACAACAACAACGGCAGACTCAGAAAGAGAGGAGAGTGTCTGTGTCTGTGTCTGTGTCTGTAGGCCATGGCGGTCGGTCCAGAGGTGGGGAAGAAAGTTCAAGGTTTGTGAGTTCATCATCGCCATGCAGCAGGGCCACCCCAAGAAGTTTTATGCACTTGGAGAAACGATAATGAAAAAAAAAAAAAAAAAATGAAATTGTCACAGCGAGTTCTGTCACAGTCTGGCTGTTCTGAGATCTTCCACCATCTAAGCCAACGGAATTCCCCAGCTAGCGCTCCCTGAGCCTATGCTTGGCCCCACGTCTTCGCTCTGCCGAATGTGAACTCCATCTTTGCCCCCCCTCTACCCCCTAAACACCAGCCCAACCCCAGTAGCACCACCACCCTCGTTCGCACATGGCTACATTGCAATTGCTTGCTTCACTAGAGCCTGTCGTTGTGGCGTCCGAGGCTCTGTGCCGCCGATGGTGATGGACGGACATGCTCGCGCGCCCCACTGATCCGCAGTGGCCAAATCCGCACACACACACACACACACACACACATACAGACTCACACACATAGACACACACATACACTCATCCAAGAGTGCTCCACTTTATCTCACACTCCAAGAGTCAGAATGCCTTCTGCTCAACCCTCTTCACCCCACACCCACTTCCACCAACATCACCCCCCACACACACACACACACCCCATCCCCCATCTACACACCCGTCCTCTTCGCTCATTGAAGCTTGGAGCTCTAATGCTGTAATCTCTCCTCTTGGATGCACCCTACCATCCCCTAACCCCCCAACACCACCATCACCACCACCACCACCAGCAGCAGCAGCAGCAGGTCTAGACCTCACCAGCAGTCAGCCAAGCAGTCAAACAGATCCAACAGACCAACAGAGATGCTTCAGATGGAGTTCATGCTGGAGTGAGGTTTTTTTTTTTTGGTTTGGGTGGGAGGGGGACTGTTTTTACTTTTCTCACAAAAAAAAAGAAAAGAAAAGAACCGAAAAACTAAGTGAAGAGATCATGGGAGCAGCTGAGGTTGACAGAAAGAGAGAGAGAAAGAGAGAGCGAGAGAGCCACCGGGCAGTTGCTGTAATAGTCTCCTAGTTTCATTGCCCCTAACATGCACCGTTTATTCTGTGGTGAAAGGCAAAATGGAGGATTAAACCAGGGGAAAGGCTGACCCGCCATGGGCCTTTTCTAAGCACTGGGAGCAGTGTTTGTGTGCATCAAATAACCCCGCTGCTGCTGAGGTAAAGATACTGCATAGCTTTCTATTCATGATGATCTTTCAAGTTTAAATAAA
>JAODXP020000008.1:21042492-21044992 GCA_027497455.2 Sardinella longiceps | reverse complement strand
GACCCCCACCACACATAGGCACACACACACACACACACACACACACTCACTCACACGCCACCGCTCGCCGAGCACATCATGTGGATAGCCTGTCCTCACCTGCTCAGCACACATTTGCCCTCCATCCGGAAATCTAAGGAGCTACTGAGGCGTGAACAAGCCCGTGGATGTCCTGTGTGTATGTGTGTGTGTGTGTGTGTGTGTGTGTGTATGTGCCGCCGCTCCTGTCTCAGTGCTACCGGCAAACGAGAGAACGGGTGAACCAACCTACGAATGAACCAAGGACTAAGCCAACGAGCTGCACTGCACCCTGGGTATTATTGTGCCTTTAAAGACGGCTAGGTCAGTCTCTTTCTCCCCTTACACACACACAGTATTATTTCCCCCCTTACACACACACACACACGCAGACACACACACACACACAACGGAGTTGAACAGGTTTCGAAAATCGTTGGGCATGTGGCAGCGAGTGAAAGCATCAGGCAGATTATATTTACCAGGTTTCGCTTTCAATCAGGTTCTGGCCTTTTGTACAACTCCCCCAAATCAATTCCAGCTTTCAAAAGCAAAGTGCATATATTAAATGATTCATGCACAATAAAGGACAGATTTGTGCAAGGATGTGAGCATGAAAGAGAGAGATGCTTTGTAGCCTGGGACAAGAAACATATCAGATTACCAAACAGGTAAGGGAGGCCATTGCTTGCGCGTGAAACAATGGCCTCCACAGAGCATCGATTGTACACTCAGATTCATCTACAAGGACAGCCCTCTTAGGATTAGACTGTAGTCTGACTGTTTGTCTTGTGCTGATGTTACTGTAGCAGCTTTAGCCTCCCTGAACCCCCCACACCCCCACCACACACACACACACACACACACACACACACACACACACACACACACACACACACATCCCATATCTTTCTATGCTCTAGTGTATACCCCCACACATCGTCAGCTATAACTCATGGACGTAATCGCTGAGGGTGTCCGCCTGTCCCGGATCCCCCCTCGGAGACGGCCATGGAGACTTTGAGTGTGATGTAGAGCAGTACCAGGGGCAAACGCTCTGGCTATTAATTGGACACACTTGGAGATTGTTTGATTAACAGGGTTATGACTGAAGTCCTTACCTAAAAAGCCACCAAGATTGATCGCCCTGCAGTATAGGGAAGAAAAAAAAAAGTGAGAAAAAGAAGAAGAAGACAAGAGGAGAGGGATAGAGAGAGATTAGGAATAGGCCCAAAAACGGGGGAGGAGAGAGGGAGAAAGAGAGCAAAAGAGAGAGAGAGAGAGAGAGAGAGAGAGAGAGAGAGAGAGAGAGAGAGAGAAAAAAAAAACAGGAAGCCAGATTGGAATTTGAGGAGACAAATAGCATCTGAACGACGCCATGCGTTATTATGTCATCTCCGTAGCCGTCTAATGGCTGTATGGCATTAATAAAGGAAGGGGGAGAGAGGGGGGCATTATACAGTAACAGATGGCGGGAGCGCTTCCCAGGCTCAAGAGTTATTTATTAAATGTGTTATTAATTATTTTCAACATGATGAGCAGCTCAGCTCCTTCTGCTCTGGGTGAGGGTACTCGGAAAGCCAGGCACACATGTGTGTGTGTGTGTGTGTGTGTGTGTGTGTGTGTGTGTGTGTGGATGCATGACTGCAGCTGAGTTTTACCTCAGTCATTAAGCTTATATTCTCCTGGCAAGTTTACCAGTGTGCCGTGCCACATGTCACAGGCAGCCGAGAGATTCTCTCTCCAACAGCTATGAAAACTGCCAGTGCGTTAGGAGGATGTGTTTCTTGCAGTAGACGTTGCGAGGGAAGAACACTTGTGTTTGCCCTGTCAAACTCTGCTCTATGCCGCTTGAAGTGACACGCTCTTTGCCTTGCCTTTCACTTTATGATGTGGGGATGATACGGATATTAGAGAAGTCTGCCTCTACTACATACAATACACATAAACATACACACACACATATACACACACACATACTTATACATAAACATACACACACACACAGATATTCATACACAAAAACATACGCATACACCTCCACAATAATACTGTCATAACAGCACATCATTGTCATAACACTATGGTAAACTGTATAATAATATTATGGCAATCCCATAATTCTACTAGCAGGCAACGGCTCACTGAAAGTATGTGTACTTTTGTGTTTCTGAATGTGTGGTGTGTGTATCTAAAACAAAGAAGGGAGATATCGGTATGTGTGTGTGTGTGTGTGTGTGTGTGTGTGTGTGTGTGTGTGTGTGTGTGTGTGAGTGTGTGTGTGTGTGCGCGCGCGTGTTTGCATCATGTTCTCTAATAATGACCCCTTGGCCTCTCCTTGGGAGAGCAGGTGTTGTGTGCGCTGAGACAAGACCCGCCAGCAGCACCCTCACCTCTCTGCACCCCACGCCACGCCTCACCCTCACCCTCACCAAAACTCCCACCCAACCCACCACCCACCCAGCCACCCACCTGCCCTCTC
>JAODXP020000008.1:21040052-21042392 GCA_027497455.2 Sardinella longiceps | reverse complement strand
TGTTTAAAGATAAAAGGGCTAAGGGTTCATTCGTTAAAAGGGAGACAATTGAGCACATAGGCTATTGGGTCATCATGACAAAAGGTGTTCCCGTTACATTTGCGCATGCTGAACTTAAAATGACGAGTTTATTCCAAAGAAACAACAAGGGATTAACATTTTATTATTTACGTCTAGCGGGAAATTATATTTTCTGAGTAGGCTATTCATTCATAGAAAAGGAGACCAAGTGGCATCATATATAGGCTAGGCCGCGCAAAAATGAATTGCGATCATGGATCAGGGCTGCTCATATGCCTTCAAATTACGAGCTTGTTGCAAACAAACGACAAGGAATCGACCTCTTACCATCACTTCTAGCAGCAAATGCCACAATTTTACAAACAGTGAGAAATATATTTTTAAAACCAACACGAAAATGTCTCCCCTGTCGCTCAGTCAATTAGCACTCCAAGCGGCGGGTTTTCTGAATGCCTCCTGCATTAAAATGAATAGGGAAAGGAAACGTTGTCCTTACACGTAAAAAAGGCAAAAATCGTAATGGCTGCACACTTCAATAGATTAATTTTCGTGATGGCACCACATTAAACCGTGAGACCGGGTTGCGCCTCCCCTCCTAACCCCACAACCCTCCCTCTACCTCCCTCTACCTCCCCCTCTCCTCCTGCTCTAGTGCTGGTGCTCCGGAGGGTCTGGCCCGTGTGCGGGGTGCCAGCTGGAGGTGCCAGTCTCCTCACCGGCCACCTGCCAGCCAGGCGCCAGCCCCCCATCACAGGTGGCCGGGGGACACAGGAGTCAAGACTGGAGCCGCAGCCAGACACAACACACACATACAGACACAGACACAGACAGACACACACACACACACACACACACACACACTCACACACATACACACACTAAGACACACACAAACACACACCATCACGCCTTCACTTACTCCCTCATACACACACAGAGACACACACACACACCATCACCCGTTCACTCACTCTCTCATACATACACACAAACAGACATATGCACACACACACACCAAAACATTAACACACAAATACACACACACAGACACACACACTATTTTGCAGGTGGCGGGGGATGGAGGAGTCACGACTGGAGACCCAGCCAGCCACCCACTGTCACGCTCCAGTGCGCTCGCTGGAGAGGCTGGCTGTTGCAAGCGCACGCACACACACACACACACACACACACACACACACACACACACACACACACACACACACACACGCACATTCTCACATTTTAACTGCACTCATGCTGCTGTCAGGCACCTCTCAGTCTCCAAGTCTAGAACATTCCATGTGGTCTCCCACATATATGCACAGATATTTTCCTTCTCCCTCCAGACCTACTCTACCTCACTCTGTCTTTCTTTCTTTCTTTCTTTCTTTCTTTCTTCACTTCTCCTACCTCTGCTCTCTTCCGTCTATCAAACAGGTATCCTCTCTGTCGCTCTCTCAAACAGAAGAGACAGAAATAGTGTCAGTCTGCCACAGATCTTCCCCCTGTCTCAGGTGTGGTCCAACTCTCGCTCACACACTCAGCTTTACTTTGTTTTTGTTTTGGATATAGAACACAATGTACTTCACTCATGATCCCATACCATATATGTGCCTATTCATCCTACTTCTGCTTGCTGCTGTACGTGTGTGTGTGTGTGTGTGTGTGTGTGTGCATGTGTGTGTACAAGGTTTTATATTGTACAGCCATAAAGTGTTTCATAGCTTCTCCTGAAGTTTCACCATTCTATAGCCTACTTCTATCCTCTATTTTTCTCTTTGATACATACACAGCCATGGCACACACACACACACACACACACACACACACACACACACACAAATACCTACACACACACACACACATCTCAAGCTACAGTACATGTCCCCTGTCATTCGCTACAAATAAACCAGGCCAGGGTCAGACTGACACACAGACGGACACCCAAGGCCTCCCTCAGTGTCTCTCCACCCTGCAGCCGGGGCTATAGAGTCTGTAGCCCTTAATGTGAATGTTTTATCACACACTCTAAATAATAAATGGTCGACAAACAGTGCTGGCAGGCCACTTTAGCGTAATTATACTCCCCAGCATGTAACACAGCGAAATAAATAAATAAATAAAATAACCGCACCGGCTGGAGAGATGAATAAATATCGGAGACGATCGCACGCCACGTCTTCCACCACGCCTCGCTGGTATCCCCCCTGTCAGCTTGTCGCCGCGATTTATGGACAAAGAAATTCATTGCGAATGCAAAACCTGCAGGTGATGTATTTATAGAGTCTGTATGTGTGTGTTTGTGTGTGTGTGTGTGTG
>JAODXP020000008.1:21027552-21035052 GCA_027497455.2 Sardinella longiceps | reverse complement strand
AAAGAAAGAAAGAGAGAGACAGGGTGGGGGGGGGGGAACATGTTGAGGTGGAGGCTCTTCTCTTCTCTTCTCTTCTCTTCTCTTCTCTTCTCTTCTTCTCTTCTCTTCTCCCTGTTGCTCCACGGTCCCTGTCTGTCAGGCCTGGCTGGTGCGGCCCCCTCTTCTGCTTCACAGGTAATTAAATGGATTTCCTGTCGTGTAGCCGGCGAGCGAACATGACCCAGCACTCTGTGCGAGCGTGTCGGAAGGCACTCCAGGGCTGATCCCTGCTCCATCTGCATGGCCCTGTCCTGGAGAACAGAGACGGAGAGAGAGAGAGAGAGAGAGAGAGAGAGAGAGAGAGAGAGAGAGAGAGAGAGAGAGAGAGAAGGTCTGGCATGACACATGCTACCTTACAGACCCCTATTGCTCTGGCTCGAACATGAGAACTGTAGGTGAGCACTCACACACACACACACACACACACACACACACACACACACACACACACACACACACAGGCAGCCTGCAGTCTCAGAGGCCTCCTGTTCTGTCTCCTTCTCCCCGTTCCCCGCTGCTCCACTGAAAGAAATACAAGCGTCTCTGCTCTTGACATCTAGCACTGAGCCCTCCTGCCGCGTCTGTGCAACTTGAGGAACGACAAAGAGATTTGTGAATTCACAAAACAGGGATAAACGCTGGAGCAATAGCAGCATGTCTTCAACAAACTCAAACTTAGAGCCCACACACACACACACACACACACACACACACACACACACACACACACACACACACACACACACACACACTTCCTGCTGCAGGAACTTTTCTATCTGCATATTACATCTCCATTATGGGATGAAATGCTCACCCACTGGGTGTAAGGCTTTAAGCTCTCCACTGAAGTGTGTGCCATTGTGAACCATGAGGTTATAGAAGGTCTTTTTAGGTTTTTTTAATTTTTAGAGAAGAATATAAGTTAAAAAATTATTTAATTACATTATTATTAATTATATTATCTATGTGTGCAAATCATTGTGGCACATATTTTTTGTGAAAATGATTTCGGTTTTAGGAATTGTTTTAAGGTGGAAGTGAATAAGTGCATTTTAGGAAGTCCTGTCCAGACACCAGTCATGACAAGTGAGTTTGAACTAGTGTCAAGGAGCTTGAGCAGGCTTTGCAACGGAGCATCGACTATGCTAGCCTGATGTACTAGGTAAGACTCGACATCCCGACTAGTATCTCTAGTTTAATGTTACATCCCTCATTACACTTCATACAGACTAACAGTATCACAAATACACAACGTTACTGCAAGGTTTAAGCTATGTCGAAGTTTAGGTTGTAATCCCTTGACAACTGCGGTTAAGTAACGTTTACTTTAACTTAGCCTTGGTAACTTCTTTTGTTATTTTTGGCAACGTGTGCATGAGTGAATAGCAATGAACCTTCTTGTGTAACAACAAGTATTTACAAATATTTCATTTCTTTGGAGTGCATTGTGATGCATATTCTGAGGAGTGGGAGATGAAGAAATTGGCTGCCTTAGGGGAAGTGGGTGGGAAGCAAAAAGGAAAAATTTCAACTGTGAGAAAAGCCTGAAGCTTCTCGAAGAGAAATATGGCGGGGCAAACAAATGTTGCTCAAGCATCACCAACAGCCTGAGGGAGTCTATCCAAAATGGAAGAAAAAAAAATGTATAAAAAATCTACCACCAGCCGTACACAACAGCTTCAAAAAATGCAACTGGCTGAAAACCAAAAACAGAGACATGGATGGATTTGCAATCCCACCGCCTGCAATGGATTGGTCTACTTCCACTGCAAATGGGGAAGGCCAAAAAAAAAAAAAAAAATGGTATTAAGTGGTACCTGCTTAATATGCAAAGATTGTTTTCCAGTGTGGAGCTCTGTGTGGGTTCATGGCTGAGCAGGTCTAAAGGTAGCTGTGTATGTTGTTGTGTGTGAGGCTGCTGAAATGGGTTCCTGATGATTGTGCTGTCCCCTGAGCTCCGGCGTCAGCAGGTAGCCTCTCCTCCTCTACTTGATTTCCAGCATGGAGAACCACAGGGAAGTGAGAGGGCAAACATTAATGAGACACTCTCTCTCTCACACACACACACACACACACACACACACACACACACAGGCACAGAGAGAGAGAGAGAAACAGAGCGGGCAAGAGGGAGAGTGAGAAAGACGCAATCACAATCTCTCCACCGAGGCTAAACACAACGCATGCAAATGAGGACCTTGACCCGAATCAAAATGGGCGACCCGCTCGTTAATTGCAAATTATAGACCCCGGCACCCCAATCAGTGGCCTTTTCAGCACGAGATCCGCGCCTCATTCTCTCTGCACCCACTCCCCCACCCGAATCCAACCCCCCCCCCCCCCACCACTTGAATCCGTGCGCCCCACTTCCCTACACCCCCATCCCTGGTCCCCTCTTGCTGGGGCTTGGTTGTGGGGGTGGTTGTTGCGGGGGTGGCGGTGACGGTGGTGGGTTGGAGCAGTGAGCCAGTCAGTCATCAAGAGCGAGCCTTTGTTGTGCTGCTTCTCGGCGAGTGATTAGAGAGCGGCGGCCCAGACGCTGGCATAAATAGCGGCCGGCGCCGTGCTACGTGGCGTTTGATATTTGGCAAAGGGGAAGGGCGGAGGGGTTGGTGTGGGTGGTGGTGGGAGGGGATGGTGTTAGGCATCAGAGGCAAAAGAGGGGATTAGGAAAAGCATGGTATGTATGTGTGTGTGTGTGTGTGTGTGTGTGTGTGTGTGTGTGTGTGTGTGTGTTTGTGTCTGTGGATGCATCACAGACTTCAGAGAAGAACGCCATTTACCATTGTCACTCCACAATCAGGAAGCTGTCCTATTATGGAGTTTAGGGATGAGAGGGAACATGGAAAATCTTTTTTCATAAACACACTCATTTACACACACACACACACACACACACACACACACACACACACACACACACACACACACACACACACACAACGAGACACATAGACACAGAGTGTGAGAGCAATCTTCCTGGGCATAAATGCTACATGACAGTCAGGGAGGCTTCACTTTGTTAAATGCAAATGGGCCTGACATGGCTTGTGTCTCCATTATTGTTTTGTTGAACGCCTCTGGGCCCAAACACAGTAAATGAGCCGACATGCGCACACACTTTCTCATACCTCAGCTGTTTGTCCTCAGGTCGTAGTATATCTGTGTGTGTGTGTGTGTGTGTGTGTGTGTGTGTGTGTGTGTGTGTGTGTGTGTGTGTGTGTGTGTGTGTTTGTGTGACATTGCGTATTGTATTTGTGTGACACCCTCCATCTCTCTCTCTCTCTCTCTCTCTCTCTCTCTCTCTCTCTCTCTGACAGCATGTGCACCTCATGTACAGATGTCATATTACTTCTCTCTCTTCACACACACACACACACACACACACACACACACACACACACACACACACACACACACACACACACACACACACACACACACACTATTACAATGTATTATTGTAATGTAGGGATGGTGAATGGTGAATGTTTTGGTCACATGTGACTTTGTGCTGTGGAATATGTCCTCCTTTTAGACTCCATGAGTGTACATTAAGACATTGAGTAGTCACACTTGTTTAGCGATACTTGCTCATATTAATTTATCATTAATTAATTTACATATCTTTGTGGATGTTATGTATTAGTAATTAGTGCTTGTATGCAATGAACTTGTCTGCCCCCACGTTTGGGATGCCCCCTCCTAGCAAACCAGCATAGAAGGAGTTCTCCTCTTTGAGGCTGCAAGGTCATCTGAATCATCACCTGTTTTAGAGATTAAATAAAGCAATATTATGGGTACAATAACAAGATGACCAGAGTTTGAGTAAGTAATTTATTGATATAGCACATTTTCAACACAAAGGATACTCTTAAGGATTGAAGACACAAAGATGTAATCAGCACATAAAAGAGTCAGTCGGTCCTTAGGCAGTGAAGCATGCTTAGCATGGTGTGATCGTGAATGCACATTCCATAATTTCATTCGGAATATAAAATGAAGTATCTCTATCATTAATCTCCAGACACGGGGAAGCAGAAGAACAACAGGTCAGACGATTGATTATAATTATGACTGATTATGTTATGGTAAATGTTGTTAAAAGTTCTGGTTAAATATTGAGCACAGTCCAAAGTTGCAGTCTCTCAGTACAGATGGCAAGGTGCAGCATATTAATGGATGCATCGATGATGGGTTGAAATTCCCCAAATCCTTCTGTAGTCTATTATGCAAAAATGAGTGAATTGTGGTCAGAAGGCCACAGCTCTTAGGACATCTCATTCTTTCACATTGAATAGGCTACTGCTATCATACAAGCTAAATGCTGATAAACGATAAATAATGGTTAGGTTGCATTCGATTTTAATAACCACAGGTATGATCATTGCTTAAGCAGCATATCTTAAGCCTATTTCTCTAACCATGATTTAGTGGAAAGCAACATTTTCAAATGAATCTATGACAAATATTTTATCTACTATTTGGGCAACTACAGACGTTTTCCAAATGCTTTGTCATGTCATATTTCGACTTGCAGCAAAATACTTGATCCCACACATCGTTAAATAGTTACCTGTTCATCACTTGATTTATTATGTCATCATGTACTGTAATAAGTGTAATGAACAGCAGGCTACATTCTGGAAATAGCCACAGCAGTGCAAACTGAGAAAACAAATGGCCTGGGCCTTGCTTCCTATAGGTGTGTCTTGAACTTATGACAGAATAATGTATGAACCAATGAGACTGGGTTTGTATTAATGATAACTATTGTAAGAAACTGCAATTAATCTGATTAATCTGATTAATCTGATCTGACCGATACATAACAGGTGAAACATGTCGGAGCGCAACTGAGAGAGAGAATGTTTATGAGCGTCATTTGATGTCAGTGAAAACAAATATTTTACCGACACAATCGTTCACGCTCACTCGCATGTTCGCATATTTAAG
Source organism: Sardinella longiceps (assembly GCA_027497455.2). Classification (NCBI taxonomy): domain Eukaryota; kingdom Metazoa; phylum Chordata; class Actinopteri; order Clupeiformes; family Clupeidae; genus Sardinella; species Sardinella longiceps. The sequence goes on along the minus strand of JAODXP020000008.1, from coordinate 21,030,057 downwards.
TTGTTAACTAGCTAGAGGATTAATGTTGTCACTTAGAAATCCCTTCTCTTGAACTGAATACCCCGCAAATAGGCTAATAACAGTTTAAAAATTGCAGCGCGAGTGAGAGGTGAAACAGGTTGGAGCGCAACTGAGAGAGTGAATTTGTGCAAACGAGACGCATATAGCCTACCTGATTCTGAACATTACGACCTTGTCACTAAAATGAGAGCTTCTTGCAGGGCAATTGCCAATATGGCAAAATGCATTTTAAAGGTATGCTCATGCAATGTAGGTTTATTCATGTAGACCATAATGCCATATTTTCATTGAGCCTCTTTAGAATAGCTTATAGGTTAGTATAATTTAAAGGGCCACCATCCAGGTTTTTTTTTATTATTATTTTTTGTACTAACTAACCAATACATGTACAGATCATATGTGAACTAAAGGTAAACACAACAAAGGTATAGGTAAGCAGAGTCCTAAAGATGGCTACTCATCATTGGTGCAAGACCTTATACAGGCCAGAGGAAATTGTGGATTTTAGTCATTTTTACCTAATAGACAAAGAGAAACTTTTGCAGGCATTTGGGCCAGGGTTGCTCTACATGACAAAGGTATACTGTATAAATACCTATACTGTGCCAGTGATCTATTTTATGCAGAATGTTCATCCACAATGTTCCTGTTGACATTATACTGCTATACTGCTAAATGCTTTAGCCTACTGTAGGTTCATTTAACAAATGTAATAGCCCAAATAATATTGACCTCAAGAAATATTTAACCTACCTTACTGACGAAGTGCTTGCTGAACCTACTCTCAGGACCCACAACTTTCTGTCTTCTGTTTAATGTTTGTTTATCCATAGACAGTATCCTTCAGATGGCAAATTCCTTCTCCTGACAGGCTCTGTATTTCGGTTTGGCAACTTATAAAATTGAAGTTCTTGGTTCTTTCACTTGTTGGCAGTAGCCTACATTTTGTCACACAAGAACTTTTAAGCATCATTATTTTTTTTAATACATGACTCAAAAGTCAACGCGACACCCCTTTCCAATGCAAAGTCAGTGGGGGCTGAGGTGTTAGTTTCCCCCCGGGGGGCAATTGTGATGTGACCTGCTCTGTCTCTATACCAGAGAGGATTCAAGCGGTCAGTATTCCATGATCTTTGTCTACACATTGTTGGGAAGATAAAAAGTGGTGCAGGTGCTGGTATCAGATTACAAATTATGTGTAAATCTTCATGGTAATCAGATGACAGTAATGTGTTACAGAAGTTAGATGGCTGCTCAGTGACATAGGCGATTCACAATAGGCTTCTAAAGAGTCCAGTTAACACATTGTGCACACGACAAAACGCTTTACTCAGATGGTTGATCTAGCCTAAGATGACCAGACCTCTGAAAGAAAATCACTGTACTGTATTTTCCTTGGTAACCAGAAGCATCCCTACTTCTACTGTCAATATTACAAAAGGAAGAAATGTTGTAGCTTCAAAATGAAGGGATAAGACAGATTTATTCGTATTACCAGGGATAGACAACCAAAAATGGGGTTTGTCCCCGTAAACCAGGACATTTGGTCACCCTAGTTTAGCCGTGAGCCATAGGGCTTTCCCAAGGTTTGGTCGGGCTAATCACATCACTGTCATACAGAGTCACCTAGACGTACCCTAGCAGTAGATTACTATCAGCATGAAGGCAGTTTGAAAGACAACCACTTATTCCGCCCACTGAGCAAGCATTATACATTTTGATGTTAGTCTGGCTTGTCAGTCTTTCTTAAATATATATATTTTTAGTCTCATTCCTTTAACATACAGTATATATATCTGTAAAAGGAATGAGACTAAATGGCTTTAGTTATTCCAGCACATTTTCTAAAAATTTGAATCTTCTGTTTTATCCCAACTCCCTGTTCCTCAGATTATATTCCTAGTCATCCATATCTTGTTTTTCCTCTCTCTATTCCCCATTTCCTCCTCTTTCTCTTTTTTATTCTAACTTCTCTTCACAAGTTGAAATATTTCTCTCTGCTTCCCCCCAGTGCCAGCATGGCTCCTGCAGTTATATGTTCAGCAAAGGCATGAGGGATCGTACGGCTGTGCATACAGGTGCAGTAATGTGTGTGTGTGTGTGTGTGTGTGTGTGTGTGTGTGTGTGTGTGTGTGTGTGTGTGTGTGTGTGTGTGTGTGTGTGTGTGTGTTTGTGTGTGTGAGTGTGTGTGTGCGTGTGTGTGTGAGTCAGACAATCCACCACAACAGTTCTTTCCTCTACCCTCCCTCCTGCCTGTCTGAAGAGTATGTGAGGTTATTTTCATGTGTTTCACACACCATCAAAACTCTCATGAACCAAAATACTCTGCATGTTTTACCGTACAGTATTGCAGTATGGTTGTGAAAAAGGAACAATGGCGCCTGTACAGAAAAACTGAGAGAGTATGTACATATTTAATATGCAACCATGTGTGTATAGCATAGCTTGTGCTCTGTGTCTACCAAGCATGGACAATGTAGTCTC
>JAODXP020000008.1:20995052-21022552 GCA_027497455.2 Sardinella longiceps | reverse complement strand
TAGCACATAGTCGTCATGTTGCTGCCATTTGGGCTTTGATAACATGACACAGGACACACACACACACCTGCGCACAGACACAAAACACACACACACACACACACACACACACACACACACACACACACACACACACAACGTCAGGACCTCACCCACCTCCTCACTAGGTTCTGTGAATGCTAATCGCAGGAGATTTGGCTCTGTTTTTAATTAATTGGCATCATTAGTAAACCGGTTGACCTGCCGCACATGCACGGCGGAGTGACAAATAGCAAAGGGAGCGAGCCAGGAGAAAAGTCTCTTGTTTAATTAGTAAAACAGCAACTGGAGACAAAGAAGAATGGCGCCTCGGTCACTTACTTTAAAGAGCAGGGCAGTGGAACACACATTGGCTTATAGCTGACCACAGCACTGGACTCTCCTGTAAATACAACCCCACTGAATAATAAGAGGTGTTGAAAGTCTTACATTTTTTGAACATTCATTAGTGAGTAGTTGTGCTGTTAGAAGTGCTATGTGCAAGAAAGATAGCAGTTTTTGTTGAGACAAAACATGGGTATACACATTCTTTTGCGAGTTCTTGTTTGTAGCTTATAAGAACATTCAAGGACCTTGAGGATCAAGCTAGCAATAGGGTGTTTTAGGGTAGATCTAGGTGAACATTGTGAACACTGTTCTTCTCTAATGAGACTAAGGCTGGCTTTGGAAAGATAAACAAAAATTTCACTGTAACGCAAAAGTGAGATGACCATTATCTCCAGATGGCAGTGTCTTAAAGTATGGTAAGCCTAATACCATTCAAATTGTCATAACGTGTTGCTTTTTTTTTTTCTTTTCTTTTTTTTTAAAGATATTTCTTGGGCTTTTTGCCTTTAATCGGATAGGACAGTATAGAGGTGGACAGGAAACAAGTGGGAGAGAGATGGGATGGGATCGGGAAATGACCTCGGGTCGGACACGAACCCGGGTCCCCGGAGTAATGGTATGATGCTCTAGCCCACCGAGCCACGGCGCCCCTTAACATGTGTTGCTTTTGAAAGTAGGCCTATGCAGAAGGCACACAGAAACTCACAGGCTATGACAGAGTAATAAATGTATAATAACAATAACTGTAGTGTAAGGGTCCTGGGGTCCTACTACAGTATGTATTGCGTAAGCTTATGTACATTGTTATAGCAATTAACCTGCGGTAGGCTACATTGCCTTTTTATCATATAAACCACATTCACAGGCAAGCTGAATTGCCAAACTGTGTACCTTTCCCCATACGTCATGTTAATTATAAGTGGCTCTTAATGTCATGCAAAACAAATAAACAATTTAGGAGGGAAAGCCTGCACTGTGGCCACCTGACCATTATTTGCCTATCAGTGTCCCTAAGGCCTGAATGTGTGTGAATGTGGTGTGAGGAAATGTTTAATCTCCTCTTCAGGGGCCTAGTAATGATGTGTCCATTATTGTGATTTATATGTGGAGTAATGACCTCTTCACCAGGGAAATTGAGGGAATGTGATTTCCTCCTTTCTTGCCTCTTTTTGTCAGGATTACAGGCCTGGAAGGAACATTTTCAGACACTCTGCGGAGTTGAGTATGTCTGGGAGCTTCAAAAAGCAAGGCAGCGCAGCGCAGGCACACACAGGGCCCATACCTGGCTTGTTTGCGTTCCCACCCGATGGGAACTATCACGCCGCAAACAAGCGAGCGATGTCCACGGATTGCATCAGCTGGCTTAGTTGATCAGGTGCTGAGCTGCAATATCTGTTCAACGCCACTGAACCTGATAGGAGGGTTAACTTAACAGACGGAGTTCGGGCGCTTTTTTGTTGTTTGCTAGATTTTTTCTACGGTTGGTTGAATTTTCTTGAGTTCTTGATAAGATATCCAAGGTAGTAGTCCAGTCTGTGTAAGGTATTAGTATAAAATCAAACTGTAAATATTATTAGAAATAAAATGATTAAAAAACCAGCACCTTGTGCTTAAGACCTTGTCAATCACTAAGATGACAAAGGCATATGGCCTTTTACAAGACCCACCAATGCTTGTTGTCACGGTGATTGGCGTAGACGCGTTCGATGTTCCAAGTCTCATCTCACTGTCACCAGTGCCCCCTGGCAACAGAGAGACAGGATTGAGTCCTAGGAAGGAGGGAATTAAAAACAGAGAGAGAGAGAGAGAGATAGAGGGGAGAGAGAGAGAGAGGGAAGAGAAAGAGGAACGGGGCTGAGCCCGCCTGGAGGCATCAGCATTGGGGTGAGAGACAGGCCGAAGTGGGGGCGGCGTTGAGGGAGTTGGTGGGGTGAATGTGGGGTGTGTGTGTGGCTCTCTCGGCCTCTGATCGTTAATACTAAGCCTAAGTCCTTAGCACCCCCCCCCCCCCCACACACACACACACACCTCCCCACACCCCCCTCCACCCCTGGGGAAGGTTGAGGTGTGGAGGTCTGATGGTGGAGGGATGAGGGGGGGTGGAGGAGGGGATAATAAAACTCATCTCTCACTTCCCCCTAAGAGCAACGTTTAGGGAGCTGCCAAGTCAATAAGCCGGGGGATTTAGGAAAAAAAGGCAAGCGGAGAGGCAGCGTTTTGAAAGGTCAACAGAGTGGTATTTTAATGATTTCCCCCACCAGTGCAAGTCCTTTGTGCCCGTCTCATTTGGCATGCCAGGGGCGTGCCCATAATATTATACGCTCGGCGTGAGTTTGACAGCCCATGCCAAGAGCCGAGCGTGAGGCCGGCCGGCCCGCTGGCCCCCGTCCAGCCGGTCGGGGTTTTCGATTTGAAGCGAGGAGATTGCCGGACGACTCAGGTCTGCTTGGCACAGCCTGCAGACCGGCACAGAACGAGGAGGTGCGGCGAGAAGTATAAATGCTGCTTACAGTCAAGCCATGTTTAATTAAGCCTATTCGCCTGATGAAGCGCAAACAGGCCAGCACTGATAACTTTGTCCCCCCCAACCCCTCTACCCCCCAAGTCCTTCAATTGTTTTTTTTTCTTTGTTTGTTTCATTTGGATAAGCATGGATTTTCCTTTGAAAAAGCCCCAGTGGACATAAATTCATAAGCAAAGTTATAAGCCAAAACAAAGCATTGGAATTGTTCTTTCAAACAATCAAAAGAAGAAAAAAGACAAAAAAGTACCACTCTCTGTATTGAGCTGCTAACTTAAACTGCAGCCATTTTTCTAGGGCAAATGCAAAGCAGTTCTTAACATAAATATTCTCTCACATCTCATCCCTATAGCACCTAAACCAACAGTGTCAGCTCATTGTATCTGTGTTAATCATATGGGCACTGACAGGAAATTGCCACTGACATGGATGTGCTTAAATTAATTAGCATGGAATAATACATACATGAACTCGGGCTTAGAAACTTCTGGAAGCACAGACCTGGGAGGATTCTAATTGTGTAACCTCCCTGTTCATTCTTGCCCACCTCACTGATTTAACTAATTAATTTTATCTATTAATATTTATGCATGGGAAAATGATTCATTAATGGAATGTCAGAATTGAACATGCTCGTTTTTTTTTCCTCTCCTCCTCTTAAACTCCCCAGATTTTAATCTTGATGTGCTCGCATTTTGACAGCTATTCTCTCAAAAGTGAGGGAGAGAGTAGAGTTTGTTCAGGAACAGACTGCATATGAATGTAGTAATTAACATACCCTACCCAGGGTGTCGGAGATACCTCCCTACATTTTTGCCATCAATTTATTCCTCGCTGTTGCTGCCCTGCCAAAGTAGGTCTTTACCAGGCACAGTACTCGCTGTTGTTTTATCAAATGGGCTGTGTGTTTCTCTCTCTCTCTCTCTCTGAGTGTGTGTGTGTGTGTGTGTGTGTGTGTGTGTGTGTGTGTGTGTGTGTGTGTGTGTACACTTTCAAATTAATAAAACTGACAGCAGTAGATATGTCATTTTTAATGACTGTCTGCAATTTCTCTGGGGTTTTTAAATAAGCCAAGCAGTCTGAGTGATGTTATGTATGAATCTGATTCCCCATCATCACAGGAAAAATAGCACAACACTCGGCTCTTCTAGCGGTTGTCCCACAGACAAAAAGCCTGCGCATTTCTCAAAAAAAGGGAAGAAGCCTAGGAGGAAAAATCATTTCCGCTCCATTGTTATGCTGTCCAATATGAAAAGTTGCTAATGATTTTATCAGCTATTGGCCTTTAGCACGCCGTTGTTTTTTTATCAGTTTTATCATTTCCTCTTTTCATTAACCTGTCTAGCGATGCTTGTTTATCTTCAGCGCTTGGGGTGGGTAAGGGTGGGTGAGGATGGGTGGGTGGGTGGTGCATTGGTGTCAAGCCACCGCAAGCCTTTAAGTACAAAGCACATGCATCAATATCCTTAAATGAGTCTCTTTATCTTTCTATCTAGCCCTTTCCATCAACACAACTCAGGGCGCCGCTCGCCAAGCTGAACACAAACTGCATTCGGAGTGTTTGTGCAAGGCTGTGTGTGTGAATATTTCAACAGCACCTGCCCATGTTGCGAGGGAGTAAAGAGAAACAAAACAGAACCAAAACAAAACAAAACAAAAAAAAAAAAAAAAAAACATTGCATATTTGCAGTCCATTAAACCTGATGCAACAGGGTGAAAACACCTGACTCCGTCCAAGAAATGACTCCCACTGCTACCTCTGCTTCCATGTGGGAGGAGAACGTTTCCACCTTTCGCACACAAAGCACGTTTTTGTTGCAATAAAACATTAAACATTATACTATTCTACTGTATATTAAAATGCAACACCTAGCAGTGTTTGCAATGGTTGGCAATCCACTCTGCTACTCTGTAGATTTCCAACACAAAGAAAACCCACTTGAATGTCTTAGAATAGTGTTTGGTTTAAAGTGACAGCATCAATGTGTCAAACAAATGGATCATCATTCAAGGGGACGGAACCCATTTTATTATAGCGTAAGGATATGGTGATAATACTGAGATATAACACGTATGAACTAAATACTACTGAGATATGTTCTCAGCATGATGCGATGTGTCTTTCGTGTCTCAATACCATGGTACATTGGCTTTCAACAGTGTGCCATTTGCAAACCTCAGATAACATAACCAGTGATGGTATGGTACAGAACCATAAGATGCTGGTTTCATCTCACGTGAGCAAGAATTTATTACTGAATGGCATAAAATGTTATAACCTTTAGAAGATAAGTGTGTGTGTGTGTGTGTGTGTGTGTGTGTGTGTGTGTGTGTGTGTGTGTGTGTGTGTGTGTGTGTGTGTGCTGTGAAAGGTTTATAGGGTGAGGCCCTAAACCTTATTTCCAATAGTGTGTCCTTTAGAAGAGGTCCCTCTGGTTGGAGAAAGAAAAGATTTGATGAGGAGAAGGAAAATGTAGAGAAGTGGAAGAGCAAGAAAATAAACCCAATTTTTCCATCCCATTAGGACAAGCCATCACCTTCTTCCCTGTGATATTCCAAATCATAAATCCCAACATCCTAGCTCTATACACAAAATGTTAGAGGTATACACAAAAGGCTAGGTCCACACTAGGTTCTATGGTGCTCTATGTATATTTTTTGTGATGTTGTTGCTACTAGTCAGCTGCCATCACCACAACCACATGATGCTGAGCATCTTCAGCACTACAGGACTGTCTTCTCTCTCTCTCTCTCTCTCTCTCTCTCTCTCTCTCTCTCTCTCTCTCTCTCTCTCTCTGCCCCACCTGTGGTCTTTAGAGCCAGGAGGCTGTACTGATAGTAAGGTCAAGAGATAGTAAAGGCTAACCTCCCTACTGAAGCACAGGCAGGGATATGTGGCATTTGAAATAAAAATATAAATATATATATAATATGCATGTGCATACTGTAGCATGCATACAAAAGAGAGTTTTTTTTGTAATTATTTAATTGGTTACTAGTGAGCACATTGATCAGGGCCTGATATGACTCTACCTGCCCTCTTTGAACCTTTGTCTTTCCTCTTATAACTCCATATTAAAGAGGGGTTCCAGCAGTGTGAATCAAACGTTGCATGTTGTTTCAACCCATCGCTAAAGATTCAACATCAGCTTCGGAGTTTTAGAATAGCAGGGTCTCAGTGACGTGATAACGGGAGCGCGAACAGTACGAACTGATGGGCAAGAGGTGGAGGCAAGCATAACAACACCAATGGAGGGCATGGAGAAAAGTGCATATTTTAGTGGCTTGGAGCCGGTATGTAGGGAAAAATACAAGGAGTTAGTAGGAAAATACATCGGACGTGACCCATACTCAGAATTTTCTCAAGAGCGGAAAGATTTGCCAACAATCGAGGCTGTGGGTATTACGAACTACGCCGTGGTTCTCCGAGTTTTTTTTTCCATTTCTCACCTTTATGGGCGATTTCCTTAGGTACTCGATATTAACCCTTACCCTTCTCTCGATTAGACAGTTTATAACATCCAAAAACGACATAAAACTGAGGCTTTTTGTACAAAAAAGTTGTCTAAAAAAAGTCTAGCTCCAGTTGCTCATCAGTTGAGGTTCGCGCGCTTACAAAAATACAGAAGAACGCTGAAAGAAATAAATACGTTAGTGTCGTAAAGTGAAAGCCAGCTATTGTTGGGTTACACAACATTTTTTTTTAATATACAGTATATATTTATATGATGAGAGTGTTGAAGCAGCCAGGTAAAATTAATTGAAGATGTCTTATTGTCAAGTCTTCTTTATAAATTGCAGTACTTGAACATTTTGTCTGTAATGCATTTACAGTAAACACAGGCATGTGAAACCAATACACTGTAGCTTAATTTAGCTGTACTCCAAAACAAGGAGTAGAGAAAAAAAGTGCATTTCCCAGTTCTTGCAGTCATTGAATCCGACACACACACAAGTGCACACACACACACACATACACACACACACACACACACACACACACACACACACAGACACACACACAAACGCCACCCACACATACTGGCACATGTTCCAAAGTTGCCTGCGAACAAACTGCCTTTACTGCAGTTTGCGGAAGCTGCGATTGACTGAACCACCATTACTGCTGATTGAGTTTACCGGCAAACCCCCAGCCCCCTCCTCCCTCTGTGCCATGGCCATGCTTTTGCTTTTGTGCTGTATGAACACGCTGTGTGTCTAAGAGAGGGCGGGGTAGCTGGCTGGGGGTGGATTCCAAGGGAGGTGGTGGAGTGGAGTGGAGTGGGGTGTGTGAAGGAGGAGTGGAGAAAAGCAGGGTGTGTGTGTGTGTGTGTGGAGGGGGGGTATTCACTCATTTGTTGTGTGTGTGTGTGTGTGTGCTTGCTTGCCCTCACTCTCCCTCGTTTTCCCTTTCTCTCCTCCGCTCCATCATCTCTCTCTCTCTCTCTCTCTCTCTCTCTCTCTCTCCTCGACTGATTCCACCGTGGGGTCGGTAGCCTTGGGGGAAAACGGCAGGCAAGGACGGCGAGCGGGAGCAGTTGGCGGGGGAGATACATCTTGTTGCTCAGCGTGCTAAATGACAAAATGATATCTCATCAGAGAGAACCCCCCTTCGTGTGTGTGGTGGTGGTGGTGGGGGGATGTGTGTGACAGAGTGAGTGAATGTGTGAGTATGTGTGTGTGTGTGTGTGTGTGTGTGTGTGTGTGTGTGTGTGTGTGTGTGTGTGCGGCTGTGGTCTCAAAGGACTTGGTGTAGCTCATATTTTCATAGCCTGGTTCTCAGCTCGAATTTGATCCGTCTACTGACGTGTTTGTGAGGCTGACGAAAGTCTTCTCCCTTTAGCATGATTTTGGATATCACTGCTGCTTCAGGCTGCAGGCATCTTCTTCTACACTTACTACTCAATATTTATTACATCTAAATGCATCATGGAAGAAGATCAAAGACCGCATAGACCTCAATCACATAGAAAATATGACAGAAACTCTCAATAAGATATGATTACACCGTAATTCACCATCAATCTGTAACAGAAATGACATTACCTCCAGTGATTTCAATAAAGGGTAAATATAGGAAATGGGGGTCCCACAGTAAAACACAATATTTCTGGAACATATAGGAACATACATCACACTAGACATTCCATATGACACATATGGACTCAGAACTCAAAAGATTGTATCATCTGTAGTAGTGAATAAATATAGCCTACTGTAGCTTAGCTTAGTCTTGGCTAGATAGGATCTAAAAGCTCTTCCAACTACAGACTAAGAGTGAAACATTTCCACTTTATGATGCATATTTCTGCAGTTAAAATCAGAATTAGTGCTCACCAGTCAGCATCTGATTATGACCACAGTATAGCAATATCTCTCCCGTTGTGTTCCAGTCAAATGTGATCGAAATCAGTTTTTTCTTTCAAAAGAGTAGGCCAAGTTAATTTAATCTGATGGTTATGTGGCTCTATGACTTTGTTCATGCATGGCATCCACAGACATTAAACACATGTTCATTTTCATGACATTTTGATGTTTTATTCAATTTTGCTACGCATTTTAGTTACATAAATAAATGAACAAGAGTGACCACAGTATGTAGAAAAGTTTCATCATTAAACGTCAGAGAACAACAATGTTGGAAACATGAATTGTAGAGATATAGGCCTATAGTATGACCAGTAATAGTACACCTAATATTGAGATGGGATATCCTAGTGTCTCTTTTCGATAAAGAGGATTTGCTCAAAAGTTCAAAGCTAGCTAAACAGAGTGACAGATGTATTGTAAATGACTATCAATGCAAAAATCCTTTCACTAACAAAGCAATGGTAATGCTAGGTCACATTTGGGAACCTAACAGCCTGTATGAACATTAGCTTGGTGAAGACTGGCTTTGCTGAGTAGACCCCTGGGTGAGGAGAGTCAGTCTGTGGACAAAGAGCAAGTCCACAGAGCGGAGGGCCAAAGGTAGTCCAGGGCGAACAAAGTCCAAATAAAGCTTTTAATACGTGGGCTATTGATCTCCACAGTGAAATAAACCCAGGATATTGGCAGGGCTAGAATCCGACTTTGAAGGGACTCCATAATGAAGCTGGTCAATGCTAAGCTGTCCGCAATCAATCGCACATTACAGTTAATTACAGACACGGATGAATTTGAGCAGCCTGGACGGGGGGAAAAAAAGCGTGTTAAGGGAAGGGAAAAAAGAGAGATTTAGCAGGAGAGGAAAAGTGAAGGGAAGGAAGAGGGAGGCAACTAAAAGAGAGAGAGAGAGAGAGAGAGAGAGAGAGAGAGAGAGAGAGAGAGAGAGAGAGAGAGAGGATGATCTGAGAGGCCAAATAGGTCGGGGAGATGGAGAGGAATACACTCAGGTTGGTTAAGGCAGGAGAGAAGAATATTGAGCGGTGCACCAGGGTAATATAAAGGAGGGGAATATGGCGCACGGCACAGAGCGTGCTGAAGCATTTCTCGTTAGAGGCCGTGTGTCTGCCGAGTGAAAAGTCCGCCAGGCTACAGCCGAGGCAGGCCAGACATGAATCGACACGACTAGCACAATTTAGAAAAGCCTTCACCCACAATCCCTTGCATCCTGGGCCTATTAACAGAGAGCAATGCCGCAGGGTGCCGGGGAGAAACGAGTCACGATAAACATCAGTGCTCGGTTGATCTCCCAGATGCTCTTAACATCCGCTAAGTCATTTAGCTCTTTCTCACTACCCCAAACACCCTTAACACCCCCCCCAACACCATCCCCCCTCCCCCTCCAAAAAAAACACATTACAAATTTATACCTTGAAAGTTCCCCAAACAGTATGAGGTAAAATGTCCATAAATAAAATAAAATCACCATGGCGCTTGGAAGTTAATGTCTCCGGGACGCATTGACGATCATGAGAGCTATGCAAACAGGCCATTTAGCAACACAAGCGATCTGAGGCTAATGGCGAGCTAATAGCATTAGCGCAAGAGGCAGAAGCTTTCCAGATTTTTGGTGTGTGTGTGTTTTTTTTTCACCTTCCCCATACGCCTTTTTCTAATACATATCATTAATTCCTCGAGCTGGATATTTACTGAGGCAAATCTAAGGGGGTAAGTACCTCACTTAAGGTTCAGCAGAACCATGTGGTGCTTCTTTTTTCATGGATGTTACTCTCGCTCTCTCAATCTCCCTCAATGAAGCCAAAACATGACAATAGAGAGTCACACACTAGCAGTGTTAGCCTTCGCTCTTCCCTGGCACCCTGGTGAGGGGTCAGCCTCGATGACCACTGATGGCACGCTTTGGGGCATGGTGGGGGGATGGAGTTTGAGTAGGGTGGGGACGAGTCGGTGGTGGTGATAGCGGTTAGGGGGCACAGCTCATGCAGGGGGTCCCTTGAGCCCTTCACCCCTCTCACCCAACATCCCCCTCTCTCTATCTCTCTCTCTGTCTCTCTCTCTCTCTGTCTGGCGCGCCCTGCCGCTAATGGATTTAGTGAAGATGGCACGGGCATCTATTACCACGTGTAATTGAACGCAATGATTATCGTTGTTGTGTAATGTGATTTTAATGCGCAGAGATGGTTATGTATAAGGGCTAATGACTTGCCTCCGAGGGCTACAGCTCGACAGAGAAAGAGAGAGGGATGGAGGGAGGGAGGGAGGGAAGGAGCAAGGGAGGAAGGGTTGGGGGGGGGGGGCAGAGTGAAAGAGAGTGCAAAAAGAGAGAAAATCTGAACTCGATTTCCTTTCCTCATTTTTTTTTTTTGTATGTGACATAGAAATGAAGAGGTTTAATTACCGCTTTCCTTCGGCGGCCCGATTCTGCAAATAATCATTCCTTTTTATGAGTTTTCGTTTGGTGACAAGGCAAGTGTTTGATGGTGTTGCTCAGGCCGTGCGAGTCTGTATGTGTGCAGTGAAGTGTTTTTGTGTGTGTGTGCTTGTGTGTATTTTGTGTGTGTGTGTGTGTGTGTGTGTGTGTGTGTGTGTGTGTGTGTGTGTGTGCGCACGCGTTTGTGTGTCTGTGTGTCTAGGTTTTAAAGTTTTACTCTTCTCTCCTTTCATAAAATTGGAAAAATATAGTCTGACTTAGTTTTTCTGTGTTGAAATTCAAAAGAGGACGACCTCTCTTTTGTGTCAGGCTGAATAGGACCACATTTCATGTACACACACACACACACACACACACAGTTCAGTCATTCAGCAGCCCACCCACCCTAAGCAGACCCCTTGTTACAAGCATTGCTCCCCCACTAAACAAACCTGAGCTGTGTGTATGAAGGGCTTGCTATACAAGGTCCTGCCACTTGTTTTTTGCACTCATCATCTTTTTTTCTCCAAAGAAGGGAATTGTGGAGAGTCAGAGAGAGAGAGAGAGAGAGAGAGAGAGGGAGGCAGCGGCGGCGGCCCTGGCCGACATTCGCCTTTGCATAACACGTCCATTAGGGCCACGATTCATGAGCTAACTCCGGCGAAATGCGTCTAAATTGGCATCGCTGGGACCATCACCTGTTATTACGGTTCAGTATTATCGACCTTTCAATTTTTAGTATGCAGGAGGAAAGGCCAGGGCTTTCTCTGAACGTCTGCGAGTGGCAGCACACTACATAGCCTCCATTATGCAGCTGCCAAGCAAATTATGTGCAGATCGGCAAACACCAGCGCTGGGCAGATCACGATGAAAACTGTAATGCGCTGCTGATTGTGAATGACGTAAATGTACAGTACATGCAGTGTGACTGAAGATGTAATTAGCAATGAAATTTCTTTTATGTTTGCTTACAAACTTTGGCAGAAATGATTAAGTTGCATGCTTTGTTGTGTAGTTTAGTTGTGATTATGCATTTATGTATAAAAGCACTTAACAGAACAACAGGATATTGCGTAAGTTATGTCTTTACATTTATTTAAACAAAAATTCTCATTCTCAACCAAAGATAGTACGTAATGTTAACACTCATTGTTTGTGTTGATATTAGGGTTCAGCTTAGGTTTGAAATGTATGAATTTCAAACTTTGACATGTATTTTCTAATCCTGCCTTTTAAAACAGCACTAAGTAGCACATCTCATCATCTGCACTATTCTGACTTCTCCAAGTGCTTCGATGCTTTAATAGGCTAGATGTATATCTCCACTGGCACTAAAGGCCAGCATAAATACTCTATACTTAGAGCTGACAGATGAGCCTCCTTCCCATCTCTGCCACTGCAGTGACAACTTCTCAGATCAGTCCATTTTCAGTACATTACAGTAATTAGTCCTCAGCACTCTCAAATACATGCAGAGAGAGATGCCTCTGTACATATGTACATGCCTATGCATGAGCACAACTCTGCAGCCTTGTGGAAATCTACGCCAGTACACACACACACACACACACATACACACTCTCTCTCTCTCTCACACACACACACACACACACACACACACACACACACACACACACACAGACAGACACACTCACTCACACACACACACACACACACACACACACACACACTACTCACATACTGTACACACACACTCGCATACACAGACACACACATGCACACACACATCCGCACATACACACACACACACTCACATACACTCATACACACACTTCACACTCTTTCCCATACAGGAATATGTCAAGCACAGTTCAAGATTTAAGTCTCACAAGAGCAACAGTGTGTGAGAGAGGAAGGTAAAGGAGAGGGGAGAGGAAAGAGAGGGAGGGAGGGAGGGAGATGAAACGAGTGAAAGATGGAGAAGGAGGGAATCGAAATCAAGTGAGAAGAGGGCAAGAGAAAGGAGAAGAGGGGGAGGGAAATGGAAAGAGTGAGTATGTGAGAGAGAGAGAGAGAGAGAGAGAGAGAGAGAGAGAGAGAGAGAGGCTTCTAGGGAAGGGCTTGGGGTTTGCTTGACATTATTAGTTTTGCATTTGGGCTCTTTGCCCAGAGTAACAGTATGGATTTTCGCCTTGCTTCCCTATAATTGGATGAGTTAAATTTCTCCATTCATTACGCCAGCACCTGACCCCCTGACCCCTCCAGCACAGGAGTTTTATTAGCACTCTCTCCATGTGTTAATACACAAGCCCACTCCCCACAGACACACACACACACACACACACACACACACACACACACACACACACACACTTTGCTCTCTTTCTTTCTCTGTCTTGCATGCTCACACAAACACACATGCATACTTTACTGTCTCTGCAAGATTAACCCTTTTTAAGTGTGTGTCTGTGAAGCAGGTGTGTGTGTGTGTGTGTGTGTGTGTGTGTGTGTGTGTGTGTGTGTGTGTGTGTGTGTCTGAGTAAAGTGTGTCTTTTCTGAACACAAAGCAATACTTTCCTGCTCAATGCATGCATGCACAAATGTTCAAACTAGTTGATGCTTGATAGTTTGATGGATGATTTGGTTTTAAACTGTATGTGATGTGTATACTTCAAAACAATGATGTAATAATTTTATGTAAATAACCTTTTCTCCAAATATAAAAGTCACTAAGTACGGTTTACATGTAAGACCGAAGAACAAAAAAAAAAAAAAAATTCTACAAACAGATATACAAATAGACAATAGATATAAATCATACTGTGCATATAAATCATGTCTTGCATTCTCCTCTGTCCATCATCATCTTTCCTCTAAGTCTGCACTCCTTGTCTTCAGTATTCTGGATGATCCCTGTAAAAGAGTCATGAGAGTGAGTGTATGTGTGTCTGTGGGTCTATTTCTCCTCACTGTTTCCCTCATCTCCTGAGACAGGTACACTGGGGAGAGCCGTGTTTTTACGTGGCCTTGTTGTCGTTGCCGTGGTGATTGGCATGTCTCTCCGGTGGACTCGGAGCACGGCGCCTGTAACCCGGCAATCTGTTGCCACCTCCTCATCAAATATGCATTGGCCCTCCACGAAACCCCCTGCCTGTAGACATTAGGCTCTCCCTCTGGGTACGTGCCCCAGCAGGAGACAGCATCTTTAATGTCAACACACACTACACACACACACACACACACACACACACACACACTTACTCACACACACACACACACACACACACACACACACATGCACACATGGGTGCGCGTGCACACACATACCGACACACAGTGGAAAATATTCTAATATGAGCAGACCATATCGACACACTTGATTGTGGAGCAAAGGTACAAGATATTTATACAGGCACTGTATCTATATGCAAAATGGACATCCATATGCGCGCGCACACACATGCACACACACACACACACACACACACACACAGTCTAATGGTTTTATTTGAAGCTAAAAGAATGCCATATCCAAACAATGATGGAAGTCTGTTACAGGTTTAGATAAGCCTGCCTGAGCAAACTAATAAAATAGAATGTTCTGTGCTATTCACATTGAAAACTACTGGTTGTGGGTAAAGTCATGAATGGAGCAACATTTTAACTAGTTTATTTATTTGTTTTTCATTTGTTTTTATTTATTCATTTTTTTTAAACAAAGCACATATGACTTGCTCTATCCACATAGCTGTACATAGACTTGCCCAAGACTCTGTAAAACAGCAATGAGTTTGCAATGAAACACCAGGTTAGGGATACTGGAGGGTAAACAAGCTATCCCATACAGATCCAGTCCTTCCAAAGAAACAGAGAGGGGATGTTAGAGGTACATGCATATTGGAATACTCGTTATTGTATATGACATCTGTCCACGGCTGACATGCAATCATGACTGCACACAAGCTCATCAAAATGACTCAAATTTGCTCATAATTTATATTAGTCATTTAAAAGGATGAGGCTATGGTAAAATATTATATTAGCCCCAGGGAATCAATTTTGCAACACTAAATTCACTAAGCTCATTTCACAGCATGTATTAAATCCAAGAAATAACAAGCGGTTTTGTAAGGTTACACAGCAATTACTCAAACAGTTGTAATAGTTACCAGGTGTTGCATTAAAGTTATATCTACTTGTCATAAAATTATGAATACAGCAGATTTTTCCTCCGTGGTTTACGGTTTGAATTCTTCACTAAGATTTGCACAAAAAGGATTGTCATGACACAACACGTCATCTAACTGCACTGCAGATTGTTGACCATGACCACCAGTTGAGTCAAACATTTACTGGGCAGAAATGTTTTGAGTTAGTTTTCCAGAAAAGAAAGAGAAAGAGAAATGTTGAACAGGAAAGCACAGACTGAGATTCGCTGACATTTGAGAGAGGAGCAAAAGATCAGAAGGCAAAAACTTGTCTTTTTTGAAAATGTCTGAAGAGTCAACCATCCTTGAAGTGTCATGGAAAAGTCTAAAGTTATTTCAGGTCTGCCATTGAAAGGCACTGATCCACATGGCCTACACAGCACAGAGCAGAAACAACACACTGAAGAACAAAAACAAAAACAGAAAAAAAATTGGAAAGAAAGTACCCAGTGAAATACTCAATGGGTATATATTTCGTCTTTCTCTGGTGGTAAACACACAAATGCCAACCCAGAATGGATTGCCAAAAAAAAAAAAAAAAAAAAATAGAGGCTCTCGTGACTAGCTCTACTATCTCTCTGAAGCACTTGGGTTAGTAGGCTTGAACCGATTGACATAAAGCTGATGTGTCGTTAAGGGCCAGATGTCACAAGTGATTGTAATGGCTGGAATGAACCTATTCCAAAGATCTAATGCACCACCACTTCTGAGCTTGTGACAGGTAATGCCACCACCATTTGCATACTTGGAACATAGATGGGTCTGTTAAGCAAGCCATACATGCTGCCTAAATCTAACAGAACGTTCTGGAAATGGAACAGTGGTCCCATTTTGACCTTTTTCAAGCCAGCAATCAGCTGGGGTGCCATTAGAGAGAGAGAGAGAGAGAGAGAGAGAGAGAGAGAGAGAGAGAGAGAGAGAGAGTAATTGTGTGAATTTTCAGGAGAGATCGGGAATGACATCCCCCCTTATTGTGCTCTCAGCTCCAGGCTAGTATTTTGGGTTGCATTTCAGTGGCCACTTTTCCCTGGCAAAGACCCTTCCACCCTCCCCATCCCCCTCTTTTCTGCACCGATCGGAAAAAAAGGGTCCACTTGACAAGATAATTCCGACTGCAGGAAGAGCAGGCCACCCACCCACCCACCCTGAGTTGTGCAGCTCGAGGATTACAGTCATTTCCTCTTGAGCAGGAGGCTCCTTCCTCTCACCCTAGCAAGCACAGCTGTTGCTCGCCATGATGAGAGGAGCGAGGAAGAAGAACAAGAAGAAGAAGAAGAAGAAGAAGAAAAAATCCCTCCTCGAGAATCACGGCAAAGGAGCATGAGCTCGCAGCTTGACTCTCAAAATGGATACCATAAGAAGTCCTACATTCATTTTACACTGTACGCATAATATATACATGTACATGTATAATTTACAACAAAGTATTAGCCATTAAAGCACACAATACGTCAGGACTTAGCTGAACTATGCAACGGTAAGATTTATAAAGATTGGACCACCATGTCACTTGGGGATATGAGATCATATATCCTATTTAAAAACACTATGCATTGGGTAGTGAGAGGAGTGCATTACACAAATGCAGGAAGGTTTGTTACAGATTGGGTACTGTGAACAAGGTCATTTCAAGGGCATCCACAAGTGGGAAAATATTTGCTTGGTCAACAGTAATGAATGGTTTTAAATCTTCATAAATTCTATAATAATTCACAGATGTGTTAGCTATGTTGCTTATAGTGGAGTCTCAAAAATCGCCATTATCACCACCACTATAGTTCTTACAAAATAATAATTTCAACATTAATATGGATGTTCTTATTTTGTGTACAATTTGCCAATATATACAATATCAGATTCCCAACCTGCAGGAACCATTTTTCTTTAGTTCTTGCTTCTTTTCATTTCAATGAGGAAATAATTTGGTAATGAAAAGGAAAGATCGTCAGGGTTGTCAAAAAACTACATTGGACTAATTTCTGCATTTTCGTTACCTTGTCTGCATTTTCGTTGCCTTGTACTTGTGACATGTTGCAATGACAATAAAGTGAATGTAATCTAATGTAATCTATCTCTCTCTCTCTCTCTCTCTCTCTCTCTCTCTCTCTCTCTGGCCCTGCATTCACTCATGCTGCTTCTGCCACTTGTTCTGACTACCTCTTCCAATCACAACTTCTTCTGCATCCAGGAGCCACTATCTAACTATGGGAGAATCCCGGAGTGTCTGTGAGACTTGGAATATCAACATACAAGCTCAACAGACTTTCATGATTGAAAATCATGTTTTATAACTGCTTTATGATGAAGGTCTAAGAATCTCTCTCTAAACATATGCAGGACCCCAACAGGAAGATAAGATTAAGGGCTCAAGCCAAAAAAAGGTTCTGTAATCTCCCAGGGGGTTTGGGTATGAGGACCCATCATCAGTAAACATTCTTCCATTGCAACTCCCCTCATGCAAACCTCTTATCAAAGTGAATGGTGAAGCTAGATGGTACTATAGCATTGTGGTGGTGAAAGTGCTGGAGCACCTCTCAGAGGGGGACATGGGGACACAGGGACATTCAGATTATATTTGTGCCATATAGTACAGCCATTAGGATACATTTACAATGTGTACATTACATACTGCCCTCAAGCATTAAACATTGGGAACTTTATCTATATATAACGACACACAGCCAAGGCATAACTGATGCATATAGAGTATACAGTCTGCTCTCTCTGCTATCATACATGATGCATGAATGCAAGCATCCATTGCTTATGAGTGTGGGAATGGAATAGAAGTAGAGAACCAATAGTTAAGCTTTTCAATTTTCATGGTTTTCACATTTTAGTTAATAATGACTGATTTGGAGAGGAAGATGGTTCTCTTTTTCCACCAGAGGCCTGGAGGACTTGGTGTCAGCCATCAGAAGTTTGAAGCATGCCACAAGGTCAGCTCCATCGCCTGCTTCCATCTTTAGCTTTCCCCTGCCCAGCATGCTAGGCGCTAACTGACAGGGAATCAATCCATATCTAAATATATATTTCAGCAGGGGATGGTTGGTAGGGGGGTGGTAGGACGGGGCCCCGAATGACAGAGCCTCCACACATTACCAATGCTGTCAGTCTGCCGGTGACAGTGAAAGGCTGGGCCAGCCCACGAGGGTCACGCTGCTTCGTGCACTTAGCCACTTAGCGGTAGCGGCTCACTTCCCAAAAGGCCGAGTGACAATGTATCGATCTCCTCCACCTCTCAAGGCCAATGACTTAAAGCGCGTTCGCCAGTTCATTCGATTACCTGTTGTTTGGAGGGGTGTCACTGGAGGTCATCTTTTGCTCTCTCTCTCTCTCTCTCTCTCTCTCTCTCTCTCTCTCTCTCTCTCTCTCTCTCTCTCTCTCTCTCTCTCCTCTCACACATTCTCTCATTCTCTCTCTATTTTCCCTTGCCCACTATTCTTCAGCATGGGTACTATGGATGATCCGACGAGACTTTTGACAGATGGGAGAACATACTAATGGCTTCACACTACCAACAGCAGCCAAAACTCAGCGCTAATCATCATTTACAATGTGCCTCTGTTCTATAACAATAATTTATGCAAACATTCAATTCCATTTGCTTCCAACTGGGGGAGCTCCCACAAGGAAAAGAAGGCAGGCCTTAAAGTTGCAAAACTGTCTCACATCAGAAATTATGCAGCGGCACTTAAAGCATCTGACATCACTCATAATCCTTGTGTTTGGTGCTAATTAGCGCAGGCTGCCAGCACGCATATTCCCTCTTGTCGCTAGGCTAGGTTTTGGGACACTCTGCATCACCCCCTCACCCTCATCCTCACCCTCACCCACATCCTCCCAAAATGCACTTGGCAGCAGGGTTTTGGGAGAAGCGTACTGCGACTGTGGCGCGACTGTTTTTCCCCCATTGCTTAGCTTGTTTACCTCCGATAGCATAATGGATGGAGGGATTGAATGAGAGAGGGAGGGAGAGAGGGAGAGAAAGGAGGGAAGAGGGTGATTGACTTGGCGAGAAGAAAATTCCCTGCAGATACGTGACACTACCTGACCATATCTGAGTCGGAATTAATTTTCTCCGATGGCTGCGGTGCTGGAGGAGGAAGAAGAAGAGGGGAGGGGAGAAAGAAAAAAAAGAAAACAAGTGGAAAATAAGAAACTTTCTATTAATTAATTTGAAGGGAAAGGAGCGCAGATTAGGGATATTTCACTAGGGCCGTTTTAATTCCTTTAACGGCGTAACACGTGTGGCCCATTAAAACTGGGGGCACTCGGGGGGGCCCCTGGCGCTCGGCACTAGAGGCTGGGATGGAGATGACCCGGGGCCAGAAACATGTATCAAATCAATTAGAGAGTGAGTGCCGCTCCACACGTTCCACGCTCCTCTCCCCCCAACGATTGGTCCTCTCAAGGGACCTGGCGCATGGCTGCGTCCAACCACCAGCACCTCTCCCCAGCCCTTCCAGAAGAGGAGGAGGAGGAGGGGGGGCGGAGAGGAAGAGGGCCCCCACCACTTGGCAATCAGAGCGGCCTCTCCAGCCTCTTGCGCTCCTTTATCTTGTTTATGCGTTGGCACGTAGGCCTTATCTAGCGGTGCCCGACTTCTTACACGCAGGCTCAGGAGTCTAGTGGACTGCAGGCGGTGGAGCGGCGTAGCCCGGAGCATAGTAATGGGCCAGCCGCTCTATAGGCTGGGTGCCACATACAGTAAGCCAATCTGTGGGTGGCTTTCCACAGGCTTAGAAGGAACTGGAGCTCTCAGACAGGGGCTGTCAACAACACATACACACAAACACACATACATACACACACACACACACACACACACACACACACACACACACACACACACACACAGAAGGTACAGTATGCTTTACCAACAAATGACAGTTGTTTAGTCAGGTCACATTCTAGACAAATAGGCAGTTTAAAGTTTCTTTGGATATTGTTTACCACTGTGGGTGATTTACTATGTCAAAACATGTTCCAGGCAAAAGAATTGGGCGCATATTTTAAATGTAATGAATATTTTCATCTGTCATGGTTGAATAGAACTGGAAGACAAAAAGAGTATTGAACATTTCATTGTTTTAAGAGCAAAGCTAACAGCTAGTCTGTCTGTTCCAGATGACATGACAGGCAGGGTTTATAAACTGGGGGCTGGGAGGGGAGCGGGAGCGGGGCCATGGACTGGCAGGGCTGCCACAGGTCGACTGACAGCACAGTGGCGCTTCAGTGTTTTCTTCATGACTTTGAGCCAATCTGTGTGTTTCATGTTCTCTCCCCAAACATCACATTTGGGGCCTGCCACAGAAATAAACCTTCCAAAGCCACAAGTCTTTTAGAGTGCTGTCTTTGTTTTTCGTCTCTCTCTCTCTCTCTCTCTCTCTCTCTCTCTCTCTCTTTCTTTTAACACCTCATACCCACAAAGCCTCTCCCAATATTCTCCTTTCTTTTTCTATCTCTCTCCTTTCTCTCTTAACTCCTTCCTTTAAGCCTGAGGGACGTGATTAGCTCGTTTTCCCCCTGCCACGACCTTCCGGTTTTACCCTCCTTCTGCGCGTCCCCGCCCCGCCGTCGCCCGAGTCCGCGCTGTACCCATAATTAAGAAATGAATCCCAGCTGGGCCCAATTAGGACGGCTCCAGAAGCGCTGTTTGTCCTGGCCCGGCAAAAAAAAAAGAAAAAAACGCACCGCGCCTCCGAGACTCATCTCACTTTCATTTGTCTCATTTGTAGGGGAACACAATGGACCGGTGAAGCACACAATGGCATCTTATCAAGCCCTAAGGTAGAGTGGCACAAAGAGTGTGTGCGTGTGTGTGTGTGTGTGTGTGTGTGTGTGTGTGTGTGTGTGGAGGCAGGAAGGGAGGATAGAGGTAGATGGAGGGAGAGAGGGAGGGAATGAAGGAAGGAGGGATGACAGAGGGGTGCGGGTGGGACAGAACTATGGGGAGTGCCCGTGTTCCGTGGCTGTGGCCGTGGCCGTTCGCCGATGCGTGCGCTCCTCTGAAGCCGTTGCCAAAACGAAAACAAAGCTGTGTGCGCTGAGTTAGGGAGGGCTCACTCGTTTCGGTGGAACAATGAAAGGAGTCTTGCTGGCTCCCATCTGTACTGAAATGCTTCAAGGGCTTGCTATTCTTGGTGAGAGACTGGAGCGGTTTTGTGCTGAAGGTACACTAATAGTCATTAATGACTCTAAACTGAACTGCAGCTCACAAAAACCTGGCAGACAGAAGCCTGGCACTCCCCAGCCCAACAACACACTGCTCAGAGAGAAAAAAAAAGAGAAAAGATGTGTGAAAAAAAGAGAAAATAAAATGCAGGAACAAGAATATCAAATAGAGGGTGTCCAATTTTCCTTGTTCCCAGAGTATACTTTCTGCATGGGTAAATTCATGAAGTATTAATGGAAGGGAACCTTGCGTAAAAGGGTGCAATTCAGTCAAAAAAAAAAAAAAAAAAAAAGGAGAGAGAGAAGAATTAACCTTTTGGAATTATTTGTCATATATAATTGAATGCAAACACATGTGCCATATTGTTTAAATTATGAATCAAATGTCTGAACATTTTTCAGTATGATGAAATATTCATGCAATCTTTATGAATTATGAAGTGCTTGGACCCCATGTTTCAGATGTGTAATGTGCATCAACATGTGTGTGTGTGTGTGTGTGTGTGTGTGTGTGTGTGTGTGTGTGTGTGTGTGTGTGTGTGTGTGTGTGTGTGATCCATGCTTATGATGTTAAGTAGTTCACTCATCACACACTCACAACAATGCATTATTTTCAAGGATACTATTATGCATGTGTTTGTCTAAATGCAAACCTCTCTGTGTTATCCCAGCACCTGATCAAGAATAAAGCTTGAAGCATTCTTATTAAAAGATGTGCATTCAAACAAAGAGCAGTGAAGGATGGCAATGCAATTACTAGTGCCTTATTCATTACGGAGTATGCATGAGTGGGAAGCATCTGAGGAGACGAGGTCTCCGTCTCCGGTGTGCTAAAGAGGGCCTTAGCGCTGCTTCTGTGCTGCATACGGTCAAACACACAGGAACATATTAAATCTCAGCACCTGAAGGGGCCTGCGTTTATGAAGAGAGTACAGACACACACACACACACACACACACACACACACACACACACACACACACACACACACACACACACACACACACACACGTGCATGTGCGTACTTACCTACCAGCACTTCTTTATTTTAAAGACATATGATTTGTTATTAATAAACACAAAGAGGAAACACAGGAGAGGAAGAGATGGAATTTTAAAGAGCCCTTAAAGCCTTAACAGGTCAGCTTTATGCAGTCATATTATATACACTTCACAATAACACCCAGCCTTTTTTATGAGGGCCATTTTCTCACACACACACACACTCTCTCTCCTTTCCTCACTACTCTTTTCCCCCTGCAATGTGATTCCCTCACACACACACACACACACACACACACACACACACACACACACACACACACACACACACACTCCCCTTGTTGTGAATTATTAGTTTTTTATTAGACGGTGTCAGTGGGCTGGCGGAGGGACAGTCAGCATTTTGGACCTGTCCTGTCTATATAAATAACGCCTAAGGGTGAGTAAGGCAGATCTGTCATTGGCTATGTATTAAATCTGAGGAAGAGCGTGTCACATATATACTATATGAACTGTGGACACACGGAGATGAAAGCTGCAGGGTGCGAGTCTAACCCTTTTATGGTAGGAAGTCCTCCCCTAGTGAGAAGAGAGGGAGGAAGAGAGAGAGAGAGAGAGAGAGAGAGAGAGAGAGAGATTGTGTCAAAGGAAGGGAGGGAGGAGGTAGGGAAGAGGTAGAGAGGGATGAGCGATGAACTGGACAGAAGGTGGTTTGAGGTGGTGGGGGGGGGGGGTTGTGTGTGGAAGAGAGAGAGAGAGAGAGAGAGAGAGAGGGAAAATCTTTTCGTCCTAATGTGGAGCTTGTTTCTCTTGTTGTTTCTTGCAGAGCCTGATTTCCCCTGGGCTCGGGAACATGACATTAATTGGTCATTGCGAAAAGATTACACTAAATGGGGGAAGTTGTGTGTGTGTGTGTGTGTGTGTGTGTGTGTGTGTGTGTGTGTGTGTGTGTGTGTGTGTGTGTGTGTAGGGCGGGGGTGCAGAGGGTTTAGGTGCATTCAATTTGAGAGGCGCATAAAAGGCTCCCCACTGCACAGCCCCACATGGGTACGACATTGACCCGCAGCGCTGGCCGTGAATAACCTATTGTTGCTGCCAATCGATCGGCACACAATGCGGGACAACGCCGGCGCGGTGATTTGTGAATGACGGTGAAGGTCACTGAAACCCGACTGGGATTCACCCCCCCCCCCCCCACACACACACACACACACACACCACCCTATACTCTCCTTCATCTTCTCCACAATCCATCCACCCACGCACCCACACCCACGCTCCACCTCAGTCCCTGGGTCAGGTGTCCCGCTGGCTGAGTGAGAGTCTAATGAAACTGAATGAGTTCGGAGCGCAAGAGCGGGCGAGTGAGAGAGAGAGAGAGCGTCGGGACTGGTGTGCACTCACCCGCCTGACCTGTGGGAGTCGTTAACAATGACTTCAAATGTGATTACTGAATCGCACACAGAGAAAAAGTCAAGAAAGAGGACTTCACTCAATAGTGACCCAGTGATGTTTCTTTTTTTTTTAATCTAATGTAGAAACTGCAGAAATACACAAATCCATGTTGGCTCTGTATTGCAATTTCACACAATGGCCAATAGATGTAATGTAACATAAAATACACTGAAAGCTTACCCAGATCCATCATTTCCTATAAATGCATTCTCATTTGATAAGGTGCCCTGATAATGTGTGTGTGTGTGTGTGTGTGTGTGTGTGTGTGTGTGTGTGTGTGTGTGTGTGTGTGTGTGTGTGTGTGTGTGTGTGTGTGTGTGTGTGTGTGTGCTTCTCCAAACGTCTGTGTGTTTTTAAAGCAGGGGAATAGATAGGGACAGGTGATTTCCACCGCATGCCTTTGTTACTCCTATTTCAGGTTGACAGAGGTGGGGTGGGGTGGGGTGGGGTGTGGTGGCGGAACGCCAGCACCCATTTCAAGTTTATGGGCTAAACAGGCAAATAGGCTGAGGGGGGAATGGAGGGAGGTGGGAATGGAGGGAGGGAAGGAGGGAGGGGCAGAGATCCCACACCGGGCCGAGAGCTGGAATGCAGGAGCGCAGGAAAGGAAATGAAGGAGGAGGGTGAGTAAATAGCCTGTCTCCTCCGAGCCTGTCGTCTCTCTCTCTCTCTCTCTCTCTCTCTCTCTCTCTCTCTCTCTCTCTCTCTCTCTCTCTCTCTCTCTCTCTCTCTCTCACACACACACACACACACACACACACACACACACACACACACACACTCACACACACACAGAGCCACAGTTGTGTTGGTGATGGCAGCGGTGGCTGCATGCATAAACCAGAGGGAGGGAGATTAATGACGGTGTGATCCCGCTGAGGATAATCCAGACGGCCCAATGTGAATCCCCCCCCTCAACCTCAACCAACAGACCCCCCCCCCCTCTTTCACACACAGACACACACACACACATACACACACACTTACACACACCCTCTACTACCCCCAGATGAATACTGCATGGGGGTCCAGGTCAAGGACAAGCCAGGCGTGGGTTAAAGACTTTCTTATCGGGGAGACGGGAGAGAAGAGGAGGGGTACGCATTTGGTAAGACCAGAGAGATGAAGGGTGGGTGTGTTGCGTGGAGTAGGGTGATGGGAGGGGATGGGGATGGGGATGGGGGGTTAAAGCTCTGGGGAGTTGCCGCACATCTCTGAGGGGTCGCAGGTGCAAGCTTGGGGGATTGAGGACTAGAAAGGTGTAAGGTACACAAGGGAGATGGAGAGGGGACGGGTGGCAGTAAATTGCAGATGGATGGTGTGCAGCGTAGTGCGGTGGGAGGGGGGTTTGAGAGAGACAGAGAGAGAGAGAGAGAGAGAGAGAGAGAGAGAGAGAGAGAGAGAGAGAAAGGATGAAGGGATGAAAAAATGGTAGAGGTAGTCATCTGTGATCTCCACTTGACCTCCATGACAATAATGTGCATGGGATAGGCTTCAAGAGTGCCACAGACTAACCTATTGGCAGAATGTTGACTTATGGCATCAATAGTACATGATAAATTAATAAATAATAAAAAATAAAACAAGGGAGAACTTTTAGGAGCTATACTGGAAAAAATACATACATCTACTTGTTGGAAGTCAGTGGAACGTGCATGTGGTTCTAAGTAATTTATTACATTCCTTGAATTCTAGTCAGCTGGCTTGTAATCTCTATAAACAAACACAGACTGGAATCTCAATGTACAACTTTAGTTGAATGACTGGCAGTGTTAAGAAATGGCAAAACTTTGCTTGTCTAAAGTGTTTACAATCATTCAAACAAACAGTATTATCGTAGGGGGAAAAAACTCTTAGTAAAGACATTTGTTACCAGAGTAGACATTTCCCATGTTGGGTAACTTAGGAAACACGTGTTTAATCTCAGGTGGATTTAGGTCCTAGCCAGAGCACAAATTACTTTCCTTAACCGTGGCTGCCTTCTCCAACAATACTGTGCCTAGTCCTCGCAGCGTGTTATCCACTCACCAATCACACGCCATCCAGGGCTCTTTTTAAAAAGAGCTGATTGCATTTAACCTGATGGGACCTGAGCTGGATCAATGGCCACCTACAGCCATCTCCACCCACCACACACACATACACACAGACACACACACTCACTCACACAAACACACACACACACACACACACACACACACACACACACACACACACACACAGAAACAGAGAGAGAGAGAGAGAGAGAGACAGAGACAGAGGTAAAAACATGGGTATCTACACACACTCTCTGTGACATGCACACACACACACACACACACACACACACACACACACACACACAGCCGCACACACAGCATCCAATATTGCCTGCGAGATTAAAGGCACATAAAGGCCTGTGGAGACAAAGGTGACAGCTCCCCCTTTGAAATGGCGAGAGCGCGGCCTGACATGAAATGAGTGGGTGAGCATCAGGGCAAACAAAAGGGGAGAGCCGTGGCCTGGGAGCCAGCAGCACCGGAGGACGGGGGAGCGGGCGGGGGAGAGAGAGAGCGAGGAGGGTGGTAGGAGAGGAGGAAAACGAGGGGAGAGAGAGAGAGAGAGAGAAGGGGAGAGAGAGGGAAAGAGAGAGAGAGCCTATGCTGCCTGGGACCTGCCCAGGGAGCAGGGCCTTTAATTAAAAGGATTATATGGTGGAGCGGAGCCTGTCTGTGGCCCCGAGATTGAGTATAGTAATGAAACCCATCAGAGAGAGAACAGAGCCGAGAGGAGGAGGAGAAGGAGGAGAGAGAGAGAGAGAGAGAGAGAGAGAGAGAGAGAGAGAGAGAGAGAGAGAGGGTAAAGGAGAAGAGGAGAGAAAAAAGAGAGAAAAAGAGTAGATGGGGGGTAGGGAGGCAGCGTAAGCTAACACAGTGAAACAAAAGAGATTAGTAGGGGAAGGTAGGTAGCAATAGAACCAGTGAGAAAGGAAGGGAGAGAGAGAAAGAAAGAGAGAGATAAAAAGAGAGATGAGTGGATCTAGAGGCTACAGTAGAAGAATGTCATGTCCGAAGCTCCATTGACATTACGCACGGCCTCATAGATAGGCATTTCCAGGGGATTACATTTGATGAGGTTTCATCGACCCCGGAACAGAAAAAAAAGTCTTTGTGCTGATATCCCTCCCCATCATTCCACGCATCAAGATCACTGTCTCCATCGCTTGTGAAGCATTTTAATACAGTCTTAATTGAGTTAGCCTGATAATAACTAACTCCACATCATGTGGATGGAATGAATGTCCTTATGGCTTTCTGATGCTCTACGGGAAGTTTTTATACTCAACTTAACATAGCGTACTGGACATAGTAACTTGGCATTTCACTGTTTAATTGCTGCACAGCAAGGAGGCTGCAATGACCTCTGTCTTGCAAGGCTTTACAGACAGATTTTATAAGTCACAGTGCCACCACCAGAACCCGGGCCAGAAACTCAGTATGTACGTGTCTGGTTTTGGATACTGAAGGTCCGTAATAAAAAAAACAGGGGTAATAGAATTCGCTTGAGTAGGAGGTGGGAGTGTGTGTGTGTGTGTGTGTGTGTGTGTGTGTGTGTGTGTGTGTGTGTGTGTGTGTGTGTGTGTGAGTATAGGGAGGTGGCCGTGCCGTCCTCATGACATTGAGATGCTCTTTTACCTCTGTCGCTGCGGATATCTGAAATAACTCCATCTTTTCGCTGAGATTTATTTTCGACTCGTGTCATTTCTGTCTAATGACTTTTCTCTCTCTCTCTCTCTCTCTCTCTCTCTCTCTCTCTCTCTCTCTCTCTCTCTCTCTTCCGGGCTTCATTTTGAGGTCGATTTCTCACCTTGGTGTCAAACAAATGCAACTTTCTCTAGGAGAAACGCTGTCATAAACAGCAGACAACTGTTCCCCGGACGCACCACCCCGTTATAAATAACCAACTTACAAATCTTATTTCTGGCATTACAACAATGATGCGATGGAAGGAAATAATCACTTTGGCTCGCAGTCTG
>JAODXP020000008.1:20985052-20992552 GCA_027497455.2 Sardinella longiceps | reverse complement strand
GACTACACAGCATTGAGATGCCTTGTACAAGGACAGTGGTACCAAATGGTTTTGATATTACAGTAGAGTAAAGACGCGGAAATTAGTACCATCTCAGCTTTAGATCACTATACATTCAATGCAAATAAAGCAAAAAGCATAAATCACTTAGTACAAGTACTCATGTCTTTTAGCTTGTCTGAACTAAACAAACTGTTTGTTATAGCACTGAGGTAGACAAAAATTGTTTTTTGAACAGTGTGTGTGTGTACAGTATGTGTGTGCATGCGTGTTGTGTAGCCTTGTTGAATCAACCTATAATCTTTGAATTGTTTGTTTCATTATCAAGTTGCAGTGTTTTCAAGCTCATTTCCATTGTGAACTGTAAGACAATTTTGTTTGGTGGGTTTACCATTACAGTCGTCTCAAAGCTGTAGAAAAGCAAGCAGATGTCAAACACAGATGCGTAATAAAATAACTAAAATAAATGATGAAGATAACACAGAAATGATTGTATAACATACGCTCTAGCCAATGATCTCATGCCACAACAAACAACAAACTTAAAACAGAACAGTTGGTGCAAAGCACTCTTCTAATTGCTAATATCACTGCACTCTGCACTTACAAGCAGGGATGGATGCCACTTCACCATCCGTCATTGAGGTTGGTCTGAATTTCTTTAAAATTTGGAAATCAAAATGGTGCTGTAAGAGAGTTAGTAAGCCGAACCATCTGCTGACTTTTAAATCCTTTGGAAACTGCATAAACCAGAAGGACAACGATTAGTCATTGCATGGCAGACAGTTTGGGCTTATCAAGTGGGGAGACAAGTCAATTTTTTTGATAGGTCAATGCTGTACTTTATTTCAGTTCGGATAAAGTTGTGACAATCTTTTAGCAACACATCATAATCAGTACTGAGGTATTAATATCAGATACACAATATAGGCTTATACAGTGCATGTCCCACAGTTCAGCTATGCTTTAGTCCATACATCATACATCAACACATTTTCTAGATTGTCAGATTCCCTGTGCTGCCTTGATCTAATTTTAGTCCTGAATGTTCTTTTTTTCATTGTCAAAGGTCACAAATAATATCAACAATGAGCATTATAGCCTAAACAAATAGAGGAGAATGTGGATATTTATAGAATGTGAAAGCCTCAAAAAAGCCGGACAGTGAAGAGCCTGAGCACACAAAGTTAGGGAGAGAAAAAAAAAAAAAAAACTTGACTGACTTCTCATAAGCCTGAAGCGTTCCCACCAGTTTAAGCCTGTCCTGAATCAAAGCCTAACTTAGATGAACGCCTCCAAAAAACTGCCTTGGATTCCATCCCAGATCAGCCCCCTCAGCCAGCCCTCTCCTCATCAATAATAGAATGCCAATACATGCCCCAAGAAGTAGATCACACACAACATGTAGGTAGATCCACTCCAGACTGACCCTCACAAATCTTTGATCAGAGAACAACGTGGGCAGAAGAAATAAAACAATAGAAAAAACAAACAAGCAAACTAAAACAACAAACAAAGAAGAACGACAGACATTATTTTCCATGTGTTGAACATGTGTGATATCATGAGATATTTACCAGGCAATTTGGACATGGTGAGCTAAGAAAAAAAAACAAAGTCTTGTCTTGAAGAGGGACTTTAGGAGCTGTGTATTTTAGATACAGACCTAGGATATGCTGTGTATTTTAATAGATCTCTTATTTGTTTATAGAGGTGTTACTTGTAATTCAAGTGGACTGTTACACACACACTGGACATACTGTAAGTACGGAGTGTCAAATTTATCTCACATTCCATTGCAAACCTTCATTCAGTCTCCCTCCCTATTCCTCTTGCTCTGTCTATTTCTCTATTTGAATCCAATGCCAGAACTCTGATTTATGTATCTCTAATTAACACCTCCTATTAAGAGTCATGACATTTTCATGCTAATTGCAGCTCAGCATTTTTGGTGAATTAGTTTGAATTGCAAATGAAGTGTATTTGCATTAAACCAGGCCCTCCCCCGACATTAAGCAGTAGATTGGGGCACAGATGTTGCGGTAGGTCAGACCGCTATCATTATAATTAAGACGTTGTTAAAGAAAGGAGAAGTCTTGAAGACTGTCAACTTTTCTTTTGATCTTTCGCTAAAGGAAGCAAACTATTTATGCAGTAGATGGAATATGGGGGTTTTGAATCAGTGAAGTTGAATTCTAATCAGTCAGTCCTGTCTTCTTTGGGAGGTGGGGTTGGTCTATTGTGTGTGTGTGTGTGTGTGTGTGTGTGTGTGTGTGTGTGTGTGTGTGTGTGTGTGTGTGAGAGAGAGAGAGAGAGAGAGAGAGAGAGAGAGAGAGAGAGAGAGAGAGAGAGAGAGAGAAGTAGCTGTAAAAGTAGTTGTAGTAAAATTGGACATTGATCAAAGCAGAGAGTTCGCCATCATGGGTTTTATTTTACATTAGTAAACACATTTGAATACATTTAGCCCATCTAGGAATATTATCATGATTTAATCATATTTTGTTTTCTTTTAGGATGTCTCAGGAGGAATTCTAGGATTTTTTTTGTAGAGATACATGTTTGTATCTGAAACATGTTGAGTCACAATTCTGATTCTCCAGCAGATCTCATGGAATTACAAAATAGGTCCAAAAGCATGAATCCAAGAAAGCATCACTAACCATATTTTTTTTTTCCTTCTACTCCCTGTGCACAACACAACTAGGACAAAAACCTCTGAGATAGACTCTGTGTATTTGTTGGGTATATATTTGTTACAATACAATAATGTAATCCAACCCTAGCTAACAATGAAAAGTAATGATGACTTGTGACAACCGCTTAACCATCGTTAACTCAATGATCCTTTTTTACAACTCACCATACAAGAAATATCTCATATCATACAGTATATTATTCATTCATTTTTAGTATATAATAATTTCAGTTTAATGGTTCAGCCGTTATCCATTGCATGAATGAATGATATATCCTGAAGTAGCCTATTTGATTGAGACTCTCTGTGAATAGAATTTCTGAGGACCTCAGTAGAGTCCCTCAGTATAAAGAAACTGTATGCAACTCTTTGGACTTGCTCTCTACAATGATTACATTTCCAAATGTCAATACACATTTCCATCTGGAGACATTTTCTTAACCTGCTGTCTGTGTAAAGGCAAAAGACAATCCATGGGCAGATGCATTATTTAAGAGAAAAAGCGCTCGGGTTGCTGCAGCGATGGAATGTAGTTAAGGGGCCTGTCACCATGGGAAGAATAAAAAAAAAAAAGAAAAAAGAAAACTCTTCCACTCACACTTTTTTTTCAGTTCACTCAATCCCCTTCTACTCGAAAAACAATGCTTATGCCGTAGCGGGGGTAAATTGAATGTAATTATGCCCCGGGTTAGGGGAAAAGAGGCGTCAGCGTGTTGATCGTGAAGTGGGATACAATCAAATCCAGATGGTCAATTAACATTTCCTTTAATTCAGGCTAAGTGGTCAGCGCAGGCTGAGCGGCGGATGAAATATGAAGAGGTCGAGACCCCTCTGCAAACACGGAGCGAGTGCTGTGGGCTTGCGTGCGGAGCGGTGAAGTGTTCGCATTGAGTGTTGGACTGATTTCCTCTGCTCTTTGAGTGCCTGCAATGGAAGATAAGCAAAAACGACACAAAACAACAAACCCACATGGGCTGAAAAATGCACACAAATACACACACACACACACACACACACACACACACACACAAATACATACAGGCGTGTGCATGCATACACACAAACACATACACACACACACACACACACACACACACACACACACACACACACACACACACACACACACACACACACACACACACACATACACACACATAAACACACTGCCATGCCTGTCCCAGGCTCAATCCAAAGCCTGCATCTGCGAGAACTTTGCGTGATTACTTGACATTTTACACAAATTGTTTACCAGTGTGCATATTAAGGGACAGGGAAAGGTTAATGAAAAGGCTGGAAGTAATGTTGCTTTTCACGCAGATAGCAAAGACAACATAACATAACAACCATGCAGCCATCTCAGCACCTCTCGTTTTGAACAGATGGCGACGCAATGACAACTGCACTGCATCTCTGCTGATTTCATCACACGGACATCTCAAGCATTTGGAGGGACCTTCAGGTTAATGGAATACTGTACCACTGGAAACCCTAGCCAATAATATATACAGAAAAGCCTCTTAATGCACACACACACACACACACACACACACACACACACACACACACACACACACACACACACACACACACACACACACACACACACACACATATACACACGGCAGGCCAGTACAAGCCTTTTCTTCATAAGTAACTACTCCACTTGCCTCGTATTTATTTCAGGACCACTTCTGTCCGAAAACCAGACGCCAATATAGGCTATACTAATTCTGTTCTTCTGGTTTCTCCAGTGCTCCAAGTGTATTGTTCAATGTATTATGAATGCACATGAACTACTACCGTTAAAGAAAGTCTATCATAGTAATATGATGGTTGTTGAAAGGTTTAGGCCTAATCTTTGTCATCTGTAGTAAGGTAAATAGAACTTCCCTAGTTGTGATGATACTAATGGTGATGCTGTTCTGTTTGAGATGATGATCCGAGGCCCGTTGGGGAGCTGCCAGGCCACTAGTGCATTTGCCAAGACTGCCTGCCTGAGTGTGTGTGCAATGAGGCTCACCACACGAGGACTAGTGGAAATGCTCTCTGTATTCATTGCATTGAAACTGCCACATTAAGGAAAGAAATAGATGAACATCAGAGTGCTAGACTGCAAACGTATTCACTCAGTTGCTCTTGCATTTCCTCTCTTTCTTTCTCTCTCTCTATTGAGGAGGGTGATCCTTTTTTCTTGGCGTATCAGGAGAAAGTGTTATCATAAGGCATCAGATTTCTATCTATTGCATATCCTGTTTGCACTTGCAGAGCTAGGTGGAGATGCTCTCGGATTCATCCGAAACCAAAACAGAACAACTGAAAGAGGTGCCGTGGATATCACAGCAACCTCCCATCCATGCGCACAAACATACACGCCACGTAGCCACCACATGCACATAAAGTATGTATAACAGCCCTCATTATGTTATTACACATTAGTATAATCACACAGCCAATATCCCCCCACACACACAGCCAATCCAATTTCATTGTGCTGGTTAAAGGATGCATGTGTGCGTGTCACAGCAATGACATTGTCTTGTCCTAATATTAGCAAATGGAATTAGCTGCAGGAACACCAAATGGGAAAAGTGTTCGCCTCCATAAAGCTTCTCTCTCCTTTCTCCTCCAGTGCGTTCCCCGGGCCA
Organism: Sardinella longiceps; assembly: GCA_027497455.2. Classification (NCBI taxonomy): domain Eukaryota; kingdom Metazoa; phylum Chordata; class Actinopteri; order Clupeiformes; family Clupeidae; genus Sardinella; species Sardinella longiceps. The sequence goes on along the minus strand of JAODXP020000008.1, from coordinate 20,987,209 downwards.
TCTAATGATGAAGTCCGTGCAGTTAGGGAATAGTGATGGCAGTGAGGTCTGCTTTCATAGTCCACCTATCCAAAAGGTCCCCTTTTAAAAAGGAGGAGGCGGAGGGCTAGGAGGGGGGAAATGTTTCCCCAGAGGAACTTGAGACTCAGTCATGGATGAATTAGTCCTGTAATGGCAGGACGTGTATACTGGCGCTGATGAGCCTTGGTCAGAGACTGTGAGCAGATGAATGCCGAAAGTGTGGGTGAGTGTGTGAGTGTGTGTGTGTGTGTGTGTGTGTGTGTGTGTGTGTGTGTGTGTGTGTGTGTGTGTGTGTGAGAGAGAGAGAGAGAGAGAGAGAGAGAGAGAGAGAGAGAGAGAGAGAGAGAGTAGAAGTGAAATTCATTTCATAGCTCCTTGAGCACATAGTCCTAAGAGTGCCCACCCCTCCCCATACACACACACACACACACACACACACACACACACACACACACACACACACACACACACACACACACACACACACACACACACACACTCATGTTCCTACTTTACTGTATACTCTCCCTTGCATCACTTATATCACCTTTCAGACACACTTCATGCCATAAATAAACACACAGACATAGGCCTACTATGTATTGCTCAAACTCAAAAACAAATATTTTTCTCACAAAATCAACATGAATCAAATATTTATTATCTTATTAGATGGGCCTTACTGTATTATTTGGCTACTGTATTTCACTACACTAAATGTCTATCAAATAAGGTACAATAATAGACTCACAAACAATAGCAGGAGTGTGTTTTGGTGAGAGATTTTCCATTGACGACAATTCAAGCTAAATCCCAATCGTACCAGATTCAGTCTACAGTTTTGGCCTGCTCAATCTTGTTATAATCATAAAAGAGCGGAAAACTCGGAAGATCTGTCCCTTGCTTTAATCCAGATCATAAAAAAAGAGAATAATTGCAAACACTTTGGATTTGATTTAAAGTTTTACATAAACCCATCCCAAGCCATTACCCTGCCTTCTCTGTGTACTATTGACATTGCAATCATTTGGCAATCATGTCCAACACGACATATTTATTACAGATCATTGATTTAGACATTGTCTCATCGCTCCCTCTTAGAATGGTGAAAACAAGCCGGTAACCATGGAAACATAGTTGCTCGCCACAAGCTTATTATCCACAGATTGTGGCCCTTTTAGATGTACAATGTCTGGTGTCACTTAATGAACTTGAAAAGGAAAGTCAGACATATGGTGTGAACTTAAGCACCTTGAGGGGAATCGAGCCAAGGAGGTTATGTTTTCGCCAGCGTGTGTGTGTGTGTGTCTTGTGTACAGCATAACTCAAAAAGTACTGCATGGATTTGGATGAAGTCTTTGGACAACGTGTGTATTGGGACAAGTAAGAACACATTACATTTTGGTGGCGATCGGTGATCCATAACACCATCTGGAATTTATATTGTGTCTGTGACCACATTGCCTTGGTGGAGATCTGCGCTCTGAGTGCTTTTCTAGTTGTTGTTGTTGTAGTTGTTGTTGTTGTTTTAAGATTGCATGATAAAGTCAAGGTATCCTCTTAAATCCCAAGTCTATCGTCTGTTCACCAGTTGTAAACAAACTATCAAACTCTATTTTTCTTCCTCGCTCTTTCTTTCAGACACATCCAAACGAAATAGCCATGACCATTCAGCCATTCTACACTCCCTCATACTTCCATGGGCAAAAATAGACCATCTGCTGAAACTGTGTGCGAATATCTGTGTGTATATCAGTGTTCTAAGAACACAGACATTGGGGGGGGCGAGGAAAATAGTAACGACAAACATGGGATATTTCCAGCCTCCTCCATCAACACCATTGTGACATGTCTCTCTGCAGGAGCTCCAGTGAGTCTCATGTGCTCAGGGGCTCAGCTGATTGTCATGAGCTCTTGTCTCAACAGCAGCTTTTTATAAACCACCAGCGCAGCTCAATGTCTACTGTAAACAGGCTAAGAGTACAAGGACAGCTCAGGTACATCAGGAGGCTGCATAAAGAACACTATAGACTATTTTGAGAGTGGCCATATGTAAATAAGAACATTCACAAACTGAGTGGTATGAAATAGGGAAATATAAGGGGTTAGAAGGGTATGATGGAATCCCATGGCAAT
>JAODXP020000008.1:20969943-20977443 GCA_027497455.2 Sardinella longiceps | reverse complement strand
TGTGAGAACTAAAGGCAAAAGACATCCCAGGTTATCTGCAGCAAGTCCCCCAGAGTTCCAGCCAAGATGTGAGGAGGGGAGAAAAAGAGACAAACGAACAGGGAGAGATGGAACTGCACAGGGGCCCTGGGAGGGGTAGGGAAGAGAGGGGAGGGGAGGTCTCTGAGAAATAAGACATTTTTGAAGAGCGAGGGAAAAAAGAGGGATGAGAGAGAGAGGAAAAGGAGATGGAGGGAGAGAGGGAGTGAGAGAGGGTTGCCTTAAAGAGTGGGAGTTCTGCATCAGCCTGAGATCTTCATGTAGACTGAATGATGAAAGGGGGAGGGAAAAGCGGAAAGACAAGGTAGTGAGAGAGAAAGAGAGAGCCACTGAACTATTGAGAGAAAGAATAAGGGAAGTGAGCCAGAGAGAAAGAAAGAGAGAGAGAGAGAGACTCAACAGAGAGAAGAAGAAAAAAAAAACGTGTGAGAAAGGAAATCAATATTTCAGCGGGCGCATGGCCACTCCAAGCCACCCCCAATGACAGCAAACATCATGAAAAGATATGGGGGGACAGAGGCAGAAAGGAAAGAAAGGAGGAGGAGGTGGAAGAGGAGGAGGAGGAGGTTAGAGAGAGAGAGAGAGAGAGAGAGAGAGAGAGAGAGAGAGAGAGAGAGAGAGAGAGAGAGAGAGAGAGGGAGAGAGAGAGAGAGAGGAGGGGAGCGGGGGCATAGAAATGAGAAAAGATAAGAGGAGAACAGTAAAGTAAATGACATCTGAAGTCATTTCCTCCAGGGGGCTGCCATGACCACGCCGCGGCGGTGCCAGCTGAAAACTTTATGGAGTTACGGCCAGAGTTAAATCTCCATTAGCGCAGACGGAAATTTAAGCGCCCGCCAGTCGCCTAGGCTGCTCCTGGGTGACGTAAAGGGCCTGGCTTAAGGGGTGATGGATGACACCAATGGCATACGTGACATCACACACACACGCACACACACACACACACACACACACACACACACACACACACACACATATGCATATAGGTCATTGTCAGGGCTATTATCTGTCAAAGGATGTGAATGACAAATATGGTATGGACAATATGGACATTTATGGGGGGTTCATAGCATTTCTTTCACATGGGTAGTGTATATCATATAATTTTTTTTTTTTTTCTGTTTTATCTTGTCGCATTTTTGCATATATCCAATGGGCTGCTTTTATGTCTGTTTCCTTGCACTGGAAGAGAGGAAGATATTGAGAACAGAGGATCAGAGTTTGAATATGTGATAGCCCATAGCAAAGCAAAACTCAAGATAAGATCTCATTTATGGCTGATTCATATCTCCTAGATATAAATGAGCATGAATCAAGACGAAAGGGGTTTTCTCATTCTTCTCAAATGTCTCTCCTGAGAAAGATGTCTCACAGTAAGCATGATTTGAGTTCTCGAAGTTCTCTTACAGCTGTCTTTGTTCCTGATCTCATGCTAAGAGAAAAGCGAGACGGATTTCAAACATGTCTTAATTTGGTATCCTTACTCAAAATACTCTCAATTATGTCTCAATGTGCTCATTTTGATTTTCCTGCAGTCAACGAAAAGAAAATCGAGATTGCAAAGAGGTGATTGAAATAAATGCAGTTTATAACAGGCAAATAATTTATGTGTGGTTTATTATTAATGTAATATTCAACTTAGGCAAGTCATACAATTTAGCAATTATTATTTTGACTTCCAAAATATACATATTAAAGTGAAAGGGTCATGACCTTGAAATCAAACCCTATAAAGATTGTTTAATATACAGTATAAACCTTTAAGCGTCAACATTGTACTGTCAATTTAATTGTTGATTGCAAAGCTCTCATGTATAAAGTAGTGAAATAAGTACAGTATTTAGACTAAATATGTAATAAACATAACAGACTAAATATGTAATAAACATAACAGATACAGTAATAATAACATATATTATGACATATACTCTTTTAGTAATCATTCAGGTCAGTCTGATGATCAAAAGGCACTCGGCCACCGTTATAGATGCATTGTTGTATAACGGCTTGTCTGTTGTATCCTTGTCTGTTGTACACTCCTCATACGAACCCTCTTGAAATCCCTCACTGAACATATGTCCATCATCATACGTCTAATCCCCCACAACAGTGTCATGTAGTTCAGTTGTTAGGCCTTCAGGGGCATCTCTGAAGATTAATCTGGAAGATGGTTCTTCGTCGTCCTCAAAAGAGTCAACAGTTGAAATACTCTCCTGACCAACACTTGGCTGTTCTGGAAAAAAAAGAATATCATTAAGCTTGATGTGCTCAGTAACAAATCATACCCTTGACCAGGGGTGTCAATCTTAAATTCACAATGGATCAAGGTTGAGCTTATATTGTAAATTTGACACATTAAGTTGCCTAAAGCTTTGGCGTCTTAGCTCTTAAAATTCAGTAAGATTAGGGCTGCAACTACAGAAATGTTTGGAAGTGAGTATTCTTGCAAGTTTTCATCAATTAATTCAATTAAATGTGTAATGAGATAAAGCAGGCCTATGTTTTGTGTTTTTAATCAATAGAATGTTATGCAACAAGAAAGGTTTGATGAAATGACAAAGCAACTGACTGCAACTGCTGATCAAATAAGGTTTTACACTCCAGTTGTTGAATCAAAGGCCATTCATTTGTCCTTAGTTTTTATCTTACAGAAAAATAAAGAGGACTATCTCCTGCAACAAAACAACCTATTTGTAGACAGATTTTTATGAGGTATATTTATATTTAATATTAAAGTCACTTCTTTTTGATAATTGGTTATTCACCCCTTACCTGGAGTTACATATGTGGGTAAGAGCATTTTGTTCGTGTGTTGTCCTACTCTGGCAACCCCAATTTTTCCTTTAGCTTAGCATAGACGCTGGAAAGTAAAGTTGCCAAAGAGTTGCTATCTGGCAACATTACATTCCAGCGCCTATGCTAAGTTAAAGCTAAAAAATGGGGAAAATTGGACATGCCAATACGAGGAAAATGCAAGCACTGAGACCAAAAAGCTTTTACCTGCATAAGTAACTCCAGGTAAGGAGGTGAATAACCGATTTTCATAAAGAGGTGAACTATTCCTTTAAGTATATTAATATTTATTTATGTAACGGTATCTCTCATTTACGCATAAAATGTAAGTTTTGATCACTGAAAATAGATAGGCATTAAGGCATATACTTTCAAAAACCCCAGGCAAAGTGGAGATTTCGGGAAACCATCATCAGACACTTGTGTAAAACAGAAATTATAAGCCCTGTTTTCACTGCAGGAAATTCAGGGTAATTTTCAGGGGTCTCAACTGCAGTGAATGGCCCTATGGGAACCTTATCAGGACTTTTCACAAGGCTAAAGTAAGTAGGCCTAAAGTGCTTAGGAATGCCAATTTTTTTTTTGTTTTATTTCTTTTTTGTCTAATTTACTATAACATTAAGAGCATGCATCAAGGACTTTTATCTGAACCATTCTCTCTACTTCCTTACTTTGAACACCCATTGCATTTTAATATTCCAGGATACAGGCCTGTTTGTCATGATCATGTTCCTTTTTTAGGCTAGCATCTAGATAAACCTACTGTGCCTATAGAATATGAACTAGCTTAAATATGGCGTTTAATTTTTAAAAACAGCCTGTAGTGACAGTAGAAATTAGCCTCGCGAGACCAAACTGATCTCGCGAGCCTCAGTCTGGCTACTCTCCATTGACGAGAATTTGGAGCAGGTTGCCAAACAAACAAACCAATCAGCGTTGGCTTTGAGGCAGGTTGAGGTGTGGCGCAATGAGAAGTGGGTCTAAAGAACATGTACGCATGTTAGTACGTCATATGCTCCGTTGGTCATGTAATTACGAAATTGCCCACTTTATTACAATATCATGTAATTATGAAATTGCCCACAGTATTATACCCCTCTTTTCCAAAACAAACAAAAAATGTTAACAATTTTACAACATAATTGGCTTGCACAATTACCAACAAATAACTAGAGTTATGTAAAACATTTGGTAGCCATACAGAAACAGATGCAGAAAGCAGAATAGCAGGTCTTTAAAGCAGAATAGCAGCTTAGAAGCTGCTATTAGAAGATTTGATTTTACTTGCAATGGAGTATGGCTTGAATATAGGCCTACATGTGGCCAGTATTCTATCAGTAGATACAATAGATGTGAAAGTGGACCCGCCAAAATGGTTTAAGAATAGTTATGGTGGGTTTAGCTGTGCTGACAGAGAGTGCAAGAGTGCTACAGAGGTAGGGATGTGATAGGTCTAGTAGTTCTTGTTAGCAGTGGGGACACGACTGAAAGGGCTGAAGTGCAACATGGGAAGAGGGTGACAGAGTGCATGTCAGAGTGTCTGTGTTCATGCATGCAGATGACTTGAGGGAATGCTTGCCTCGTATTTAAATGTTAAGTTTCTCTAGCCACACATGAAACATATTGTTTCTTACTACAACTGGTGTTCACTGAGCTTGGTTTTCGGACATTTCCATAGGCAGTAAAAGTAATCATGCACTTTTATATCATTGAATGGGTTTCAACACCCTTGGCCTAGTAGGCTATGACATGCGCTTGACAGGTGTGCCCTAAATAGATCGACAGACAGAGGGTGTGTGTAGGCCTACAGTACCTGTCAGGTGGTGAGGGGCTTGATTGTCCAGAGGGAGAGTGGTAACGTTACATCCTGAATGGGTGTGTTGCTCTTGAACTGCAGCATTTTGGGCTCTTCCGGGAGGCAAACTCACCCCCTGCTGTGTTACCCTGCTGCTACATCCTGACAAAAGTATACATTTGTACTGTTTATGGACCAATAAGTGATTAGAGATATGTTTACATTTTTTTCTATGTTTGTGATACAGTAACAAACAATCCACAGGGTTATCATTAGAAGGGTGAAGCTGGTAGCTGACAGTGGCATACAGGTGACAAAATCAACAGCAGCAGCAACCAAACATGAGGCTGCAGTCACACAGTGACCAAAAGTATATGAAAGGATCATAACCTTATGTCTTACAAGCCTTCACCTTAAGACACACACACCCACCTTACATAGTATTCCTGGTCAGTCTCAACATGAACATTTGGGGCTTCAGGCAGGGAAGACTGCAGGGAGGAAAATAAGGTATTAAATATGAATTTAATTAATTTAATTAAATGTCATATCTGCTGTAAATTTGTTGCAAAACAGCTATGCCTGGCTTCTCACCAGTTGTGCAGTCCTTCTTGGGCGTTTATTTGTGATTTCTACATTTCCAGTCCTTCTCCATCGTTTTCCAGATTTCCATGTCTGGTTATTTTGACACTACCATTGAAAAAGTACAGACACGATTTACTGGAATGCACGATGGGAATTTTTATGAAAGTAAAACTAATGTGATGAAGTGTTAAAAGTTAGGTTTCCATCAAATCATCTCTTTTACAAACTAAAAGACTTTTCTAGCAAAACACCAAGTATGCTATCGTAACAATAAAATGAAGTGACTACAATATAGTGAGACCTACATGGAGATGACACAACAAAAAAAGATTGTTATCATAACTAGGCTAATGGCCGCCATATTTGATTTTAACGTTATCTGTGGCGGACAGGATGTTTTTTTTTTTCAATAATAACTCAGTTCAAAGGAGAAATCTCACCAAATTCTAAGTTCATTGAACTACACAGTATGTTCTAGTTTCAGAGTTATATTGAGTTAACAGAGGGTTTAGTCTGAAAACTTAAACGCCACTTACTATTAGTTGTTGTCTTTGTCAGATGCTGTCCTGTCAGAGCATGCACAGCTGGAGCCTCCTCGTCTTCTGAGTGGACGTGGTCGATTGCCCCCTCCCTCTTTTTTTGTGAATTTGTGTGGAATTTGTAAAAGATGAAGGTAGCCGAAAACAAAACATAATTTTCTTAACTAAAAAAAAAAAAAAAAGACCGAACTCACTATCCCAGAGGGGCGGGCCGCAGAAGCGCTACTCTGCGTGAACGTGTGCGTGGATACGTGAATGGAACTGAATCCTGACTTCTAGAAGCTTCGTTAGTTCGTCAGTCGTCGAACAGAGAAGTTCATCTTTGAGTGAAGACTGGACGAAAAAGGAGACTGTTCAAGTTCTTTCCCCCCTGTAAGGTAGGTGTTCAGTGAAGAATTAAATGAGAAATTCTTTTGGTGAAATGTGTTGTTATAGTGAAGGTTGTGACTTGTGACGACGTTGGTGATAACATTGTCACTCCCTGGAGGGGCTACAACCACCTGTTAGCCTGCTGACATTTTCTGTCACTATTGCTGTCTGAAAGTGTTGGTTACTATATATCCTACATATCCTTGACCTAAACATGTACTTTTTATGTGTTTGTCTATTAAAACAATTAAGACATTCATTAACTTATGGACGTCTAACTTCCCCCTGAAAACATGTTACCTAAGATGTTGTAATAGCCTAGCTTGCTAATCGCTAGCTTGCTAGCTAGATAGCTATACGACCCTCAATCACCTCAGTTCAATTTGTGAGGAGATGCAGAGAGTTACCTGAATGGTGTTTCTAACATTATGGATAGGTAGGAGAAGTTGGATATCCACATAGACTACTGGTAATGTTACAGTTTTGCCATTTCAGCTTAAGTAAATAAAGTTGATCCTATCCTATTCTTAAGAATGCTCAGAAAAAAGCATTGACAGTTAGCCTAAACATGTTCTGTAAAGTGTAGGCCTATATTGCAGGTGAATTTCCACATAGGCATAGTATTTTTCAGCAATGTATGTAGGAAAAATAATAAAGAATTTTGTGTGTGTTGAAGGGTGTTGTATGAAACTGAATAGAAAAGAAGGTTTAGAAAGTGCTCATTTTTTAAGTAGCCTACTCACACTGTGATACTCAGCAAGAATGTCAATTGACCACTTTGCAGCTTGAAACATAAATTCTAATCCGTTACTCTCTACCGGGAATCTTCAACATCTATGGTCTCCCCCAGCTACCTTTCTTATCCTTAACAATATTCTATTTTTGAATGTTCTTGAAGGCAGTTAAAATAATACACAATGGCTACATTTTTAAAAATGTTAAAATACTGTATTTCAAACATTTAGGCTATTTTAGTGTATTTTCAATCATGGTGTATGTCTCTACACATAATCAGTGGAAAGACATACACTTATCAGTGTTAATCTGCAATAGACACTATAAGCAGCAAAAAGTTTGTACTTGTATTCTCAATGCATATTGAACAAGGGGTGTCGATACCTAGCCATACAAATGAGTAATATCTAGCAAAAGATGTTCAAATGTTCACCGGCTGTCTTGCTAAGGTTAGTAGGTTATATCCAAGTATTGAAAGTTTGCCCCAGAATAGGGACATAAGAGTTTGATATTTTAAGGTTGGTGGTTGGAATGACAATCATTGAGGAGAATAATTTGATTTGATTTTGATTTTGATTTTCCTTCATTAGCACGTTGGACATGCCTGCCAGAAAGAGGCTGAAAAAGAATAGTCGTCAGAGCTCC
>JAODXP020000008.1:20964691-20969843 GCA_027497455.2 Sardinella longiceps | reverse complement strand
TACTTTTTATCACACTTTTTGGCGGTGGTCGATCTGGTGTTTTATGTGGCGTCTCTCACACACACACTCCCCGCGTCTCACACACACACATATATATATATACATACTTTAATTGTTTCTCTCTCCCTCGGGGATGGGCGGCGGCGCGCATCATCTCTCTGTTTCTCTTGCGGCGACTCAGCTCCGTTGTTCACTTCTCCTTCTCATGTCTGTCTGGTCAGGCATTTCATCACTGTCTGTCCTCACGCACCGCCTCTCTCTTCACCGCGCGCGTCGCCGCGCACTATCAAGTCCTCTGAAAGCGATGCCAGTATGTCCTCAAAAACTGGCCCCGGTTCCTTTCATCCTGAGTTAGCATTAACTAGCGTTAGCGATGTGATTGACTGACAGTGGCAGCTTGCCACGAGCACTGAGAGCTACTGAGACGTCCGTCTCAGGGTGTGTGTGTGTGTGTGTGTGTGTGTGTGTGTGTGTGTGTGTGTGTGTGTATGTAGAGGGGGTGGCGATGGGGTGTGTCAGCATTGGTAGCAGTGGGCCATGAAAAGGGCGATGAAATCACTGCTGTTAGCATAGCATCACAGTCGATTAGCATGATTACTATGATGTGAGCTCATGTGTGATGGGAGGGAGACTGAGGAAGATCACAGAGAATGTCAACTATGTCAATGTCAGAATGTCAACCAAAACACTGGCAGAAATAATGTGGAAGAGAGACTGTTTTTGTCACTGACAGTTTGTTGACATTAGCACAGAAATGTGTTTTGTTTGGTAGCAGTCATATCTAACGGTTTTGGTCAGTAGCTATGATATCTTTTTCTGACGGCTGTTCAAACCAAGCACTTTGGAACAACATGTCCTATAAACCACATACTTTCACAATACCTACTTCTGTTTTTTTTCTCCTTCTTTCTTTCTTTTCTGGTTTACAAGTGTCTATCTTTTCTTTAAACACACACACACACACACACACACACACACACACACACATTTACACACATTACATCCAGCTATTCGAATGCAGCTGCGTTCTGTTTTCTCGTCTCTGCTTGTTTATGTATTTATTTATTTATTTGGTTTCCATTTATTTTCTTCGCTGGCGGTGCATTGTGTGTTTGTTTAGGAGTGGGGGGGTTGGCTGGTGTGGGGGCGGAGAAGAAGGGGCCACTGACGTTGATGGAGAGGCTGAATTTCGGCAGTGCCTTTAGCGTGGGAAGATAGAATATCTGCTTAAGGCCGAAGGATAGCACTTTTTATGAGCCCTTCATTGCAGGAGCTACATCAACCTGTCCAGGGTCTGGCACCGACTCACTGGTCCCCGGCATTTCTCTCTCTCTCTCTCTCTCTCTCTCTCTCTCTCTCTCTCTCTCTCTCCACCCATCCCTCCATCCCCTTCCACCCTGCCCCCTAATTTTCTTTTCACCTCCTCACTCGTTCCGTGCGATTTTTCACGAGGAGGAGGAAAGTGCTTACAGGACTCCTTTAGATTGCCATCAGAGATCCACCCCCTTGCTCAACACTAGCAGCCATGCAGCCTCACTCCTCTCCAAACACCACACAGGTTAGGGAGGGGGCATGTTGGTGCAGCTCAGAATCATGGCCAACCAATCAAATAAATAAATAAATGTTTGTTTGTTTTTTTTTTCATTTTCTTTTTTTTTTTTTTGGGGGGGGGGGGGGTACATTGAGTGAAACAGCAACTCTGTGTCAGCAGTATACCTCTTGCACCCAGTGACTGTGCTTTTACAACCCTCCCCTGTTGCCCAGCAAACACACACACACACACACACACACACACACACACACACATATACACACACAAACTGTGAAGGGCCATCCACAAGCAAAAGGAAATTCAATCTTTTAAAGCACTGGCATAATTGATGAGTGTACTGAGCTTTCTGCTGATTTCGATAAACAGGGCGAGTGTTGGAGAGAACTTTGAGTGCAGTAATCTGTTCAAATTCAGCTTCTCAACAACATTATTGTCCATCTTTGATTTGTTTGGACAATATGCTATGATGGCGGTGCTGAAGTGGAATGACTTTAGAGCTTATTAAAGGTGGCGTTTTGTTGAGCGTGTGGTGTGTGTGTGTGTGTGTGTGTGTGTGTGTGTGTGTGTTTCCCACTGCCGCCTACAGTAATTACTGCCAAGACTCAAAGCGAGAGAAGGAGAATACTGAAAGGTGTGTAATATAGTCTCTGCACTTTACGCAGTGTTTCCAGATAATTACACCAAAACACATCCAGCAGTATGCACAGTGAAAGACAAAAACATGTACTCAGACAAATCACACACACACACACACACACACACACACACACACACACACACACACACAAACACACACATTTCATCATACTCATCATACCTTCAAAAAACATTTCATCAAAATTCAGACAGACAAATCAAAGACTTTTGCTTTTCTTGTGAAGAGAAGGGGATGTGTGTGTGTGTGTGTGTGTGTTTGTGTGTGTATATATATGAGTGTGTTTACACTTGACTTACAGATCCATTTGGGTCTCATTCCATCTGAGGATAGACAGGCGCACCTGCTGTAGCGGCAGCCCCGAGAGGAGACAGCAGACGTGGGTAGAGGACATGCATGCGGGCTCCGCTGCTGTCTGTCTATCTGTCTGGTGGCTCCAGCAACTGTAAAGCTAAATTATTGCCAATCAGATTTTATTCACAGCTCAACTGCTAGACAAATTGCAGCCCGTGCTGTTTGCTATGGGTCACAGCCCTGCGTAATTTCATTTTAATAAGTCAGATTTGAAGGCAGGGTGACAATGCAAACACACACACACACACACACACACACACACACACACACGCACACACACACACACACACAACCCAGCAACACCAGAGACAAGAAAAAAAAACACACATTTGCATCCAAAAACACACTGGCTGCACACTCAGAAATGAGTGTAAACATTGAGGTATTCTTAGGTCACTAAGGCAGAGGACACTCATGTGAAGATACGTCAGTCTCTTAAAGGTATAGTATGCTGTTTCTTTACAAAACAATCAGGTCCATTCCAACTATTTAGCAATTTCTGATTGGGCAAGAAAGATGCATTCTCTGTGTCATTAGGAGTGTGGATATCCAACAATATCATGAGTGACTCTTCAAAGATAATAATCACTCTGCATTTTCATTCTATTCTTGTTCTGTTCATTCAAAGTGAGAGAACATTTTCATATCATTGTATTTGACAGTTCTTAGAAAACATAATGAAGTACATGTAGTGTGGATATGTTTGGTATTTGACATACATAGAGACAAGCAAGCTGTCATGATTACAAACACAATATAGCACAATACTGACTGTCAAGACTGTCAATTAACTCCTGTGTTGCTTGGGAACTATTTTGGGGAGCGAAGGCTGAACGAACAGAAATATAAAATCTATACAAAACAGCAGAAACTTTGTTTTAAAACTTTGCCAGTTGCCAATGATGCGGTTGTATTAAAGTGATAGTTTGGCGTCATTCAAGCATAGCCCTGTTGTATGAGCATTCTGATTGCACTAGATAGCTGGGCACCACTAATCTTTGTTCATATTTCAAAGGATTTTGGTGCCATTGACTCAATGTAAACTGCTTGTGTTTGTGCTCACATTTGGTCTATGCTATTCCAAATATTTTCGTTCCACTTGTTGTCTAATGCAGTGAGCAGGCTCGTGCAGAGCTATGCTACTTTAGAAAGACTGAACTATCACTTTAAATATTGCTTTAGATATGAAATTTCATTTAATGTCATGTATTTATGACTAAATACCAAAAATAGCTAATCAAAACACCAGTGTTGTGAAAATATTAACCTGGCTTTGGCCATCCCCTTGTTCTACGCTTTGGTTTCGTACAAGGGTCTGGCATTTCACCATTGACAAATGATTGCAAGCTGGAGGCGTGAACTGTAGAAGTTTGAAACGATAAATCTGATTTAACTAAATCGTTAACGTTATGCACCAGCTTGGTCGTGAAGTAAGCTAGGCTACAACAACAGAAACCCACGTTGTCTCTCACAACCCCGATCCTGCTTGCATTTTAGTGCGGTATGGATTTGATCTCAGCAAACGATGCCAATGGCCGTCGTGGAGGGAAATGATTATTGAGCGGAGCTATGTAGGAAGGCAAAGGCAGGCTATGAGAATATATACTGATGCAGAAATATTATGTCATTGTTTGTCAAAAGGTATTTTACTGCAACATCAACATGTTGGGTCTTTACATTTAAGAATAATTTTTCAATCTAGAGAATTATGGAATCTCTTGTTTATGCAGGAGTCTTTTGAAGTACTGTTCCTGTAATGACTGCTGTAGGTTGGTGACATACTTTCTGTAATACATAATTAGAGACACACAAAGAGAAAAGGCTATTTGTCATAAAATCATAAAAAAATAACCAAAAAATAACCAGGATGAATGGTGCATTTATTCATGAATTGGTTTCAATTTGATGAGGGATGTGCCAGACATCTTTTTGATGAGTCTGTTCAAACACATGACAGCACACCATTTTGTGGGACAGCCTTGTCATTACTATGTTGCACAGATTTCCTTTCCCCCCACATCTGTCATTTTTAAAGGTTTCTTCCCCAGTTTACTTTGATGTCCCAGTGGTTATGGAAACAAATTGATAAGATTAATATGTAAACTTGACATCAAATACAGCGTGCCTATCCCCTTATGATTCAAATATCTCTCCTTGCAGTTCACTGTACACATCAAGACAAAGGGAAATTTCCAGGGCGATAAAAAAGCCCATACTTTAAAAAAGACAAGCGATTCCGTCTAAAAACAAGGGATTTAGAAACTTGGGCCTAGCATGTTTTTCACCCAGACAGCGGCCCTCTTTGAAGTAGACTGTTGGCCCGGGCTGTGCTGAATGACACTTCAGAAGAGCGCCGGCCGGCCTTTCAAGTTGGTGCGGAGCGTCCGACTCCACCACACGCATGTCTGTGGGTGCTGAAGATAGCGGGAGATTTCATTACACACACATAACTGGATTATTCTGTCAAGCCGATCCAATATCATCTGTAATATGGTTGAAATTGGGTGATTTGATATGTCTGTTCTTTAATAACAACAAAAAATTATACTGCGGTGGCGTTTTTAATTTCTGTTGTGAAGTGGATGACTTGT
>JAODXP020000008.1:20942191-20957191 GCA_027497455.2 Sardinella longiceps | reverse complement strand
CAGAGACAGTAGGACAGACAGAGCGTCTCTGTTCCCTCCAGTGCAGTTAATTACAGAAGACAGGCGGCTTTGAGACGTACAGTGCCTTCTATCAGACTGCTGCTCACCCATGCCACGTCCACGCCAAACCATCACATCAACAACCGGAACTAAGACCGGCACTGCCATTGCCAACGCTGTCTGACGATACTGTGACAGACAACTTACACGCGTGAGTGTGAATGTTCTAGCATAGACATGAACACAGTCACGTGACTGGGTGTCTACGTGTGTGTGTGTGTGTGTGTGTGTGTGTGTGTGTGTGTATCATCTCCGATGCTGTCTGACACCGGAACTGATCCTGCCATTCTGGGCAAGGCCACAAAAAGCCTGATTCGTCTCAGTGTGTCAGTTACTGTCATACAGTAGCACATGAAAAAGCCTACACACACACACACACACACACACAAATACACATGGGCACACCTATCAATATACTGTACACACGTATGCTCATTTAGATGTCACAAACATGAAAGTTTACAAAATCTGGTTGTGTTAGCGCTTATTTAATGCACTTTGTACATCCTCATCTCAATATTCAAAGCTCTC
This sequence comes from Sardinella longiceps, assembly GCA_027497455.2. Classification (NCBI taxonomy): domain Eukaryota; kingdom Metazoa; phylum Chordata; class Actinopteri; order Clupeiformes; family Clupeidae; genus Sardinella; species Sardinella longiceps. The sequence continues at coordinate 20,956,600 of JAODXP020000008.1, read as the reverse complement.
AAAATTGCACCTGACAGCAGCGTTCGTACATCACAAAACAAGCTATTTCAAAGTGCCACAAATTTCTCCACCAGGTCTTGCATACACGCTCAGATCTCAAGGGGGAGGAGGAGGAGGAGGAGGAGGAGGGGTGTTCTGTCAAAGTAGATTTGAGTTGTTTTGTGTTTTTCTGATATCAATTGTGCTGTTGTTTCTGATGGTGTCTCGTAAAGAGCCATCATGTTTTGGCTGAGAGAAAGAGTTAGAGAATGCAGCTGGTGTCAAACACACCGACTGCTGATGGCCTGCGGGGTGAACCTGTTTGTCTGCTGGATGGATTTACATGTCTTTTGGAGAGTAACTACAGTGGGAAAGATGATGAGGTCTTTTTTTGCATTGCTGTCCATTTGTATTGGAAGTGTATGGTTGACCTCCCAACCCAAGCAAATGTCACTTTGTATAGTGGCTAAGGATGCATCCAGTACCAGTATGTACAGTATACAGCTACACTTAAAGGAGAAAGCCGGTGTGATTCTGTCTTAAAATATGTTAAATAATGATCGGAGCACGGACTTGTCGCACATAGTTCACTTGCACCTGACCCCTCCTCTCGGGAATACGGCTAGTTAACCGATTGGCTACAAACAGGCTTAACGTTGGAGTCGACCGGCACCTCATAGTCTGACTGTAGCTACCTCCATAATTTCCACCATTGACGAAGCTCAAAGTTACTCCAAACTTCATTCCGTAGATTCCCATGGATGTTTACATTTAAACCGAGGCATAGAGAACTTTGAAAGTGCACATTTAGGTTAGATATATGGTTATATGTACAGCTTGTCTCTATCTAGCTTGTAAGCTTCCGTCGCCATGTTTCAACTGAACTAAGGCGAGATCGATATTACTGAGTAGTGAACTACTCTACATCTCGCGATAGTTCAGATATGTGTGTTTGTGTGTGTGTGTGTGTGTGTGTGTGTGTGTGTGTGTGTGTGTGTGTGATATAAAGACAGGAAAATATGGAAGAAATGTGGGGAGACAGGAGGGAGTGATGAGGGAATGGAGGGAGGAGGGGTGAGCATGGATGCCTGTGAGGTGTTAAAGCACCCATGAGGCCAGTGTCTACTCATGTAAATAGTCTGTGTATGTGTGTGTGTGTGTGTGTGTGTGTGTGTGTGTGTGTGTGTGTGTGTGTGTGCGCGCGTGTGTGTTTGAGTGTGACACACACAACACTAATGGCTAAAGTGCCACAGGGAAAGTAAGAGGTTTTGGTTCAATAAAAAGGTTCTCTCACAGTCTTTCTCACAAACAAACACAGACACACACAGACACACACACACACACATGTCCACATACCCTGTTAATTCCCTGTATGGACAATAAAGTCTATCTAGTATCTACTATTAAATATACACATTGTTCTTGTCTATCCATTGTGCATGGAAATGAATGCTGTATAAATTGATTGGTTTACCCTCCTACATCTTATAATCTCTGTAACAGAGGATACCATGAACCCTACAGAAATACAACAGACCCTGTATTTCGACCCACCCTCATAGATATATTTACTCTCTCTCTCTCTCTCTCTCTCTCTCTCTCTCTCTCTCTCTCTCTCTCTCTCTCTCTCAGTCCTTTTCCATCTATTTCTAATAAAATAAACAAGCAAATAAAGAAGACTGTAGTGGACTGAAAAGGCCTTTCTGCAGCCTCATTTTCACCCAAATTTCCCCAGGTCCCCATAAAATCCCCCCTACATTGACATATTGCTCACCACTGCACCACCCACAATACAAATCTTCCTATTTAAATACCATTCTGACACAAACCCACACACACACACACACACACACACACACACACACACACACACACACACACACACACAAACGCAGACAGAGAGAGAGAGAGAGAGAGAGAGAGATGCATGCACACAATTCAAAGAGAGACAGAAAGAGAGAGAGAGAGAGCGCTAAGATCATACACGAGAGATCAGGGATTTCCACACACAAATCACACCAGACTGGGCTGAAGTTGAATAATGTGTTTGTGGACATGCATGGGAAAAGACAAGGTAATGTTTCAACTAGGAAAAACAGAGTACACATACAATGAGACACAGAAACAAAAGATAAGACTAAACATGCCACAAGTAAAGAGAATTTTGCATTATATTCAAGGTAGAGAGACATCTGTTGATGGTGCGGGGGGTGGGGGCACACCTTGTTAGATTTAGATATGAAAGTGTTAGATGTGCATTTTGGATTTATCTCTTACATGTAAAGGTACTTAGTTTTTCATTTTAAAATATATATTATTTAAAATAATTCATTTAAAAAAATTATGTATTGTTTTATCATTATTATATCAGTGTCTCGTTGAAGGGGTGGATTATTGTAGGCCTATAAAAAAAAATGTGAAGAGAGCAGAGAGCCATTCAGAATGAACATCCTAAAACCTCTATGCTGCCTGAGATTTAAACGAACACATTAATCACATTTATCACCATAGCAACCTCACATGGAATGTTTACTTACGGAGCTTTGCTAAAATTCCATTCTAAAAATGTCAAAGTAGAATTTTAAGGTGATTCCAGCTCACTTTTACTTGAGACTTGAGAGAGAGAAGCTGTGAAACATGAAACTCCTGAAACTTTTGAGCTGCTGCATACGGCCACAGAGTGATGAGACTGAGGCCGACATGCAGAGGTCAGAGGTCAAGGACAGGGACCCTGGGGTGATGGCTGATGGGTGTGTTCATCTGGACTTGTCATGTATGTATCATATTATCAACAATGTTCCCTAATCAAACATAATTTTTCCCCTAATTTCTACACAATATTTATTTTCCTTCTTTTTGCACAGTAGTCATTATCCAACCCTGATGTTCCTTTGATAATGTCTTTATAACAGGTGACTATCCAGATGACCTTGCAGCCTCACTCATAGCACTGTTCAGGGAAGAGGACAACAGTAAGTAGAGCACTTTTAGATGTTCAGACATTTTAAAGGATTGTTTAATGCTGAATGACAGGTCAAATCATCATTTCACCCTCTCTCTATAGACCAAAAGTCTTCTACACCTGAACTGGCCAAGGAGGATGGTGCTGGAGACAGAGCATTGGCTGTATCTCGTCCTAAATTGGACCCGGAGAGGTTTTGTCCAATAGTCGTCCATGAGCGTCGGCCCCGACGTCCGGGTGCTTTCCGAACGGCTCCAACCCCGGAACAGAGAGACGCGGAGGAGGAGATAAGGAGGGAAATCCTTCTGCGCTGGTTTGCCAGGAGGGGCATCCCTAACGAGGGAGCGGCCAAGCTTATTGCAAACAGTCGCTAACTGCTAATATATAACATCACCTAAATATTTACTAATACAATTATTTTGTGTAATTTATGGCCACTTGTTGTTTGACCCTTTTTTTTATATAATTTCTTTGGAATTGCTGAGTGTATCAAGTAATCATAAGAAGAGTTCAGATGCATGTCTGAGTACATCTGCTAAGTAGAACAAAAAATACTTTACCTACCAATAGTCTACCAATAGTCTCGCCTGCCCATTTTCTTCTCATCTCCCTTCAGTGCTGGCCTTGATTTTGATCCCATAGCCCCTGTTATCTCAGGTGGCATTTTGAGCAGATCCAATCAGAGAACAAAGAGAGGCTTTGTGAAGGATCAGTCAAGGGCTGATCCAATCTTCTCAAACACCCCCAGCAAACTAGCTCACCACAGAGTGGCCAGACTCTCTTGACTCAGACTGGGTTTGATTAGCCGACTACCAATAGCCTGCAGTGCACAGGAAGGGAAAAAAAAGTGACCATGAAATATAGGCCTACTTTGCAAGAATGCTCAATCCCCCTGATCACACAGATCCCCACTGTACTGGAATATGTCAGTTCAGTGTGTGTGTGTTTGTGTGTGTGTGTGTGTGTGTGTGTGTGTGTGTGTGTGTGTGTGTGTGTTTGTGTGTGTGTTTGTCTGGTGGTGGTGGTAAGGCAGCAGAGAAAAGGTCATTCCCAAGACAGAAACGTGAGCTCACCGGGTAGTAATTAGCCTGTGTGTTTATGTATGTGTGTGTGTGTGTGTGTGTGTGTGTGTGTGTGTGTGTTTGAAAAAAAAACACACAAGAAAAAGACAGACAGCAAGTGTGCAAGTGTGTGCTCATTTGCCTAATGACTTAACGAAGCGGTGGAGAGTAGAAGGGGTCCAGGGATCACCTCTGAGAGGCCATAATGACCTGTCAGTTATTTACAAAGACTTGCACAGGGGAAGGGGCTGGGGTGGGCTGAGTACCAACAAACATGTCAAACACACACACACACACACACACACACACACACATAAACACACACACACACACACACACACATAAACACACACACACACACACACACACACACACACACACACACACACACACACACAAACATACATGCTGTCTTCTGTCCATCAAGGCTATAGACAGGATGCCCTTGACATGAGCTTACACATTCTTCTGATTCCAGATGCCGTCAGACACACCTATGAACACACACCCACAAACACTACGCAATCTTGCTCTCACTCCATAACACACACACACACACATACACACACACACACACTCACTCATACACACACTCATACACACACACACACACACACACAAACACACACACTCTGATACACACACACACATTCTGAGAGCATGGCGCACAGCTGTAAGCTTGTCCGGACGTGTGTGACTAGCTCCACAGAGGGCCTTAGCAGCTAATTGAGGTTGTTGAGTGGACAGTTACTAGCTGGAGGACATGTCTAATTATACACACTCTGACAGAGGGGAAACAAGAGAGAGATGGACACACAATGCAGACCGACCAAGGGGACAGGCACACAGCATTGTCCCTCCCTTCCTCCCATCTCTCTCTCTCTCTCTCTCTTACTCTCTATCTCTCTCTTTCCTTCTTTGTACCTCTCTCTCTCTCTCTCTCTCTCTCTCTCTCACTCTCTCTCTCTCTCTCTCTCTTTCTCTTTCACAGTGTCTGTTCCTGACACATGCTCACTCTCTGTCTGTGTCCCTCCGCCCCACCTCCTCCCATCTATGCAATTATCTCCACTTTTGCAGGCTGCAGGCCTCTCATTTAAAACTGTGAGATTGAGCACCCGATCCTGTTGTTCACGCTCGCATGGAATTGATGGTCTGATGTGCCCTGGTGATTATTAGATAGCACAAGGTATGAGGCAGCATGGCTGTGAGTATGTGTGTGTGTGTGTGCGTGGGAGACTGTGTGTGTGTGTGTGTGTGTGTGAGTCTATGTGTGCACTACAGTATGTGTATCTGAGTGTCAATGTAAGTGGAGATACTCCATGGTGATATTTTGCGTCTCGGGTGTATTTAATCTAGCGAGGCAGTGTTTACCTCGTAATAGATGGATCAGACTGGGCTGTGATTAAATCTGTTAGAATGGGAGTGTGTATATGTGTGTGAGTGAGTGTGTATGTGTGTGTGAGTGTGTGTGTGTGTGTGTGTGTGTGTGTGTGTTTGTCATGCTTCAGCGCGCTTTCAAATAGATTAATGGGAAAATGTGACCTAGGCAAGAGCGGTCGCAAGGGGCGAAAATCCTGCAACTTCATCTGCAGATCATAATCCATTGTCACGCAGAAGCGGCCAAAACTGTGTGGAAATCTGCAGAGTAAACTTGCTCGTTTCTTCTCGTTATCGCTGGTGAGAATAAGAAAGGCCTTTCGGTGTGTGTGTGTGTGTGTGTGTGTGCGTGTGTGTGTGTGTGTGTATACATTTTCTTTCCGCAGTGGTGTCTTTTCACTGGGCCCGATTAGAATCAGAGATGAGGAGACAGCTGTTTGGAGCGAATTCACCATGTCACAGTGATAAATTTCCACATTCCTCTTAACCATAAAATTGAAGCTATCAAGGCTCTCCCTTCGCGCCCCCTCCCACCCTCTTCCCATCTCTATTTTAAGGCGAGACACTACAGGTGAATAGGGTAAAAATTTTAACTTATAGATATCACCATGAAATATCACCAGTTGATTACTCACATAAATATGAGAAAAATATGCATTGCAAGTTTTTGAAAATTAATGTTTAAATATGCTAATGAGGCTAACTCTCATTAAATATGCGCTAATTTGCATATTTTTCAACGCACGAAAACTCAAAATTGGAAAAAGCCAGGTTCAAAATTATTTTTTAATCTTGTTAATATATTAAATTGGAAAAAAATTACAGAGGGGATTAGGGATATCTCACTTAGTTTTCCAGTAAATCAAAAAATACTGCCGAAGGCCTTAAAAAATGGATTTTCGCCCTATTTTTAGACATAAAATGTCATATAATTCAAGCTTAGAAAAATATATCAACAAATCCTTCTGTAAAAATCTTCAAAATATAGTTGGGAATAAGACTGGAAAGTTTGGATTATGTAGGTGGTACACAAGTGGAGTTTTCGTGCTTTGAGTGTGTGGAAAAACTCATTTTGAGAAAACGGCCTTTAAAGATTTGTATGGCTAAATTCCACAGATTTCCTCTAAAAGCCAAAACTTTCACATAAAAATGTCTTCAAATCATATTGAGATTTATGTGTCTCACAGTATAACATCTCAAACACATATAAATTGATTAGAAAACATCATATAAACATGGCCTTCTACTGAAGATCATCACTTGAATATCACAAACTGGCATCGGAACTGCCAGAATACAACCTATGCACAGCCGCCTAGTTCCCCCAGGTTAGTTCACAGTCTACATGTACAACTATATGGACTATGTGTCTTTTGACCATTTTGTCTGGACTGACACTATTACACCTCAGTTTCACATTGGTAGACAGGACAATATTAGCTGATATTAGATGAGAGCATCATCATTCTTGCTTTCATAGCCACATGCTCTGAAACCACAACTTTTTCATAACCACCAGCATGGCAGAGACATAGGTACTGTATTAAAAATACAAATAGCTATACTGGTTGCTGTTTCAACCCTGCTTTCCCCCTGTTTTGCACAGCATAGGCTAACTGTCAGCTTTATGACCTTAGCCGCCTAAGAAACACTCAATAGGCCTATACCTACCATGCGGCTGTGAGCATGACTAATTCATGATGAGCATGCAAGTTTCACTATTTCATGACCAGGGTAGGCTATGTGTTGAGAGCAACCATCTCCTTGAAAACATGATTTTGTCATGTGATTAGAACTGACTAGGCCTAACCTGCTTATTTCCTGTGCATGTACAGTACATCCATACCTGTGTGTGTGTGTGTGTGTGTGTGTGTGTGTGTGTGTGTGTGTTCAATATCGTATATAATGTAATATTATATACCATATCTAATATCATATTATATGTAAACCTGTACCTGTGTGTCCTTACTAGCTATATGTTACTGTATGGAATATTTTATCTCAAGATAGAAACCATTTTAAATTTCCTGAGAAGAGAGGCCCACTATTTGTAGGCTATGGTGCATTCATTTACTCATCTAGTTAGTTCAGCACCAGCCCCCAATGCATCAATATCTAGGCTAAAATAAAACCAGAGCAAACTAAATCAAACAGGTGCACATCCCCAGCTTCATAAAATAGGCTACTTACCCATTGTCTGATTTATAAGACTTAGGAGCAGCTGGTTCATTTGGGAATAAGAGGCACAACTCTTTGTGAACCTCTAAATGTAGCCTATATAATAGCCAATTTAATAGTTTCGTATGAGTCATTTATTATCACAGAATTCTCATGCCCGTTGCTCTCTTGGCATGTGTCTGATCAAGTTGAAATTGAACACGTGGAGTTTTTTTTGTCGTTGTTATTGTTTGGCAAGGGCAAATGACCTCGCGTGCGTGTGTCTAACGTTACCACTTGGAGACGTCAATATGTACACTTCTGCAGTACTTGACACCCTCTCACACACTGCCCTTGATGTGCAAACGGGAATAACACCCCTTATTCTTTGCATCGATGTTAAATTGCAGGTTATATCAAGCACATTTTGGCCAAAAAGTCTGCTGACAACTTCATTCAATTGTATAAACAAACAGGCTACTGTTTCACGATAGTCACTCAATTTTGGCTGCATGAACTCTAGGGTTTCTTTATGGTGTCGTACGTAATGATATACTATTCAAATGCATTTCATGAACAATTTTATTGATTTAATGTGCTTTAGATGTTCTTACCAGAGTCAACTTTAGTGTCTAGAAGTTTTAAATCCTTGCGCTTCTGCGAGGAGATTGGCGATAGGCACTGCCACTGAGCTAACTAGGAAGCGTCAGAGCATCCCACGTGACGGGTTCTAACCAATCGCGTGGTCGGATTTCGAGCTCAGCCAATGAGAGTCAGTTTTTGACCTATGCAAATTCACGATTGGTGGTTTATACAGCGGAAATATCCATATTTGGAGTACACAACGTCAATCCTGGGAACTAGACCTTTCCAACGAGCCACGGCAGAGAGGATTCAAGCGGAGCGAGAGGTGGCAACGTTCCTTTATTTCCGGGTTCTATTTTCGCAAGGGGAGGGGGGGGAAATCCCCCTTTATGCAGACTCAGAACTACAACGTCATCGTACCGGTCATAGACAAGATGACGTCTACTGGTTACGGACCGCTTCAACCAAAGATCATGGAATTACTGACCTCTTGTTCCGCTTGAATAGGCTACTCTCTGCTTCAACCCTTTCAGCTCTACGGCTCTGGTCTATATCACCCGCTTGAACAACTCGGGCAGGTTGAGCAGTGCAGGCAAAGATCAACGTCCAAGGAAAATTGAAACATTGTAACTCTCTCCATTATGTTGGTACTAGGAGGACCTCTACTGTGTAGGCTACCCTATGAGCAGGACCAACTTGAACAACTCAGGCGGCCCAGCGCCGCTTCACACAACGTTGCTTGTTATGTGTTTTTGGTGATGTTAGATCAGTTACTGTTTGGGCAAATAGGCTACTTTACAGACATTAAACGTAAATGTAATAGGCCTAGCCTATTATTGTTCATTTTTGTTATCCTGGTCTGAATAACCTGGTTATGTGGTTAACATGTTTGTAATACCAACAATTAAAAGATATCGAATTAAAAATATTTTGAACAGTCTCTGATTCTTTTTTTGCGCACAAGCCTGGAATGGATAATATGCAACAAAGGACGTATCTATAGTATTTTTAACGAACATATTTTTCCGTTATTTGTTTGGAGATTAGTTTATGCTATCAGTGAATTAAAAGTGTGCAAAATGCCGAAGCAATGTTCAGCTAATAACTGCTTTAACAGGCAGTCCAAAAAGTCCATATTCACATTTCCTCGGGATCCCGACAGGTGAGTAGCCTACACTTGCCGGTTTGTATCCGGTTATTTGGTAGTCAAATTGAAGTGGCCTACATGCATAGCCTACGGATAAACCCACCTGACAGCGAAATCTGTTGTAGGCCTACTGCAAACTCCGTTCTGCAAGTAAATACTTAAGTCTTTGATCTTCACTGTAACCAAATCTCATTTTACATTGCAAATGTCCCATTTCTGACTTTTTTAGAAGGAGGGCATGGCTGATGAATGTTGGCAGGCCAGACCTCCTACTGACCCCATTTGACACATTAACATCAGGAGGTTATGGTGTGTGCCAAGACCACTTTGGCCCGAAAATGGTCATTCAATTGGTATGTTAAGTTTTACTCTAGACTACATAAAAGAAAATATTCCACACAATCACAAAAAACAAGTTAAATGCTCTACTTTATACAAACTCAAACCATATATAACATTTTTATAGAACCATAGGAAAAGGTTGTCCGATGATGCAATTCCTGACCATCAGGATTGTGAAAAACACTGTCCAGCCAATGGTGGGTTTTCCAAGGTTTATTTATTGGTTTTAATTATAGGGGTACACTTCACACTTGCAACATTAGTCCAACAGTAACAATAATCTCCAGTCAACTTACACCTAATGACATACAACACTTGCTGTATTCCATCTCAAGGCGATGATCAGACAGTGGATGAGACAGACCTAAATGAGCAGACAGTGGATGAGACAGACCTAAATGAGCAGACAGTGGATGACACTGAGAAAGGAACTGGTGCCGTTATAGACCTGAAAGAGGTATTTAAGATGGACAATGCAAAGACAACTCACAAACATAAAAGAAGACAAAAGTTTAACAAATTCTGTATGATGCTTTGTTTTAAGCAAATTGGCAAACTACAGAGGCAATTAAATGCTGAGAGGCGCAGCAAAGAACATATTGCTTCTCAGCTACATCGTGTGTGGACACAAAACAAGAAGCTGAAAAGCAAAATAAAAGTCATTACAACGGCAAAGAATAGGCTACACAAGCGTCTTCTCCTGCGAATCAAAGACCTAAGAATCAAGTGGGTAATTGCATATCACTGAAATAGAATATCAAATGACAAACATGGTCCAAGTGCCATAATTTCTTTTTTTTCCCCCTAAAGATTACAGGCAGAGTTGCATAAAGTAAAGCTCGCGGAGGCCCTGGCCACTCTTCCCCGTCAAAGTAGGGAATTCATAACCTTGCAAGTGAAAGTTCAACCATCAGGAAAATGCAGGAAATTTCCAAAGGGGGTCAAGGACATGGCACTGCAACTCCTACATCAATCACCAAGAGCCTATAAAGTCCTCCAAACCCACTTTTGCCTCCCTTCTCCAACAACACTATACAGATACATTAACAGCATTGTAGGGAACTTCAAAGTAAGCAGACTATTGCAAAACCAAACAAGTTTAAGTTGATATTTGGTGTAATATTGTGAATGCTCTGAAATACCATACCTGATCTATTGTGTCATCCTATAATTACAGCAGGGCTTCCTAGATACAATCATGGAGCAAATCAAAAAACTAATCAAGAGCATGGAACCCCACCACCGTAATGTATCTATAGTACTAGATGAAATGGCAATTAAGAGACACGTGGGTTATAATAAGGCATTTGACTCCGTTGATGGGCTGACAAAGTCTGGAGAGATGGCCGACCACGCTATGGTCATCATGTGCCGGAGTATTGCTTCCAAATGGAAACAAGTAAGACAGCACTTGATTAATTTCTAACAGTTTAGAAATTTCCTATGAAAACTGACAAAAGCCTGCAACTTACAATTTGTTAAGACAGGAATTTGTAACTTTGTAACTGATTTTGGTAAAGCTGAGTGTGACCATTCATCTATTTCAGGCCATAGCCTACTTTTACGCAAAATCAGCATTGCCTGCAGCTGAAACAGCTGAAATTCTAAAGGAGGCAGTGAGACGCATGACAGCAATAGGCCTAACAGTAAGAGCCCCCCCTCCACACCCCTCCCCCTCTCCCTTGTTAACTGCATAAATTATGTTGCTGTCAGCTAAATGCATAACATGCCAATCTCAATGAATGTCAACAGGTTGTTTGTGTAGTGTGTGATCAGTCACCTACAAACAAAAAGGCCATGAAGACTCTGGGGGCAAGCTTAAAGTCGGACGACATATCGGAGAAGGCGCACTGTTTCACTGTCGATGGGCAAACAGTACCAATAATTTTTGATGTGCCGCATCTGGTAAAATCTGTACGCAACAATGTTAAAAGACATGGACTTAAGGTTAGAAACAACAATATATACAATTACATTATGTGCCTAAGTGTGCAATTGAATCAATAAAGTGTTTCTTTCCATACATTTTTGACTAGTTTCAGGACAAAACTGTCTCCTGGGATCATTTGGAAAGTTTTTATACCCTCGACCAGAAAAGCACAGTGAGACTGGCTCCAAAGTTAACGACCAATCACATCACATTACCTCCATTTAAGAATATGAGTGTACGTTTGGCAACCCAGGTCTTCAGCCACACTGTGGCAGCTGGTAAGAAAACAAATAAACAATGGGCCCCCGCTCCATCGCCAATACTCTACACCTAATAATTGAGTGTGCATTTTCCACTACTCTGACCACTGACCTTTATATGAAGTAGTATTGCCGTCATTTGCAGTACTTGGCTGACATCTACTGGTCAATTTAGGTATGACAGGCTGTTTTACTGAATAGTTTACAGTCAGAAAGAAAGCTAGATGTTACTCATTTACAACATTATACATTGGGCCACATTCACCAATATTTTCTTAAGAATTTGCTTAAATTTGTTCTCCCATTTCAAAACCTTTATTTGTGAATACAAATCTTCTTAAAAACTGCAGATTTAAAGGTCCCATATTATGAAAAATAACTTTTTATGGCTTTTGAATGTGTTTCTTGGGTCTATACCGCCTCTACACACACTTTAAGTTAGAATAAAAGTCTCAGATTGTCTGAAATAGACATACTGTTGTGTCACGTCAGTGCAGCAGCAATGGAGGCCTGGAGGGCTATTCTACTTGTGGCGTCAGAAAAGGAAATAGCTGAACTGAACAACAACCTCAGTAGTTTAAATTAATCATTATCAATTATAATATTACCACTGCTTTTGCGACCACCAGAAGACAATCCAACACAACAAGAATTTGTGTTATATTTAGCACTAGTGCTCTAAATCTCAGAGCTTCCAATACACCACCATGCTGATTGGTAAACACCTCTGACAGACCCATTAACAAGAGTGAACTACCTCAGAAGCATGTTGCACATCTGTGTGGAGCGTAACGGGCAAACTTATCATTAACGTAACGATGCATTACGTTATGCCGTTGAGCAGGCTCCGCTTCCACTCTCTCTGCCCCACGTGTCTAGTTACCTGGTGCGTTACCTGGTGCACGCCCCCATGAGAAACAGCCTATTCTGAACAAATAGAGCTAAAATAAATAAATAAATAAATAAATAAATAAATAAATAAATAGAAAAAAGCATAATGTGGGACCTTTGAGGACAGTTTTAAAATTGTGTGCAAGGAACATAAGAATGGTTGGTGAATGAGACACAAACGTATGCTATGCAAGAAAAATGGCCAATCAAGTATGAGAAATTAACTGACCATGTCTTTTCTTAAGGCATGACAACTATGGTGGACCTTGGTTTGCTTCCCCCAGAGGCTCAGGACACTGCTGACTTCTGTGAAAATATGAACAGGCTCTTTGACATCCTGAATTCCAGGTAGAAAATACCAGTTCACCCAGTTGTATCATCAACACATCATATTGTCAATAGCATACTAGAATATCTTGCATCTGTAATAGGTTCATCAGAGACAGAAATAGGTGGCGGCGTCCACTTACAACAAAGAGTGAAATCCAGATAAAGGTGCTTCAGGACTCCCTCTCCTGGATTTCATCTTGGAATTTCAGGTTGACCATCACATAGCTTCCCTGTACAAAAGTATATTTAAGCTTAATTAAAACCAAAACTGTCTTGTTTTTGTATGTCGTCTTGGTTAAGAGAGTCTGCTAAATACATCAATGTAAATCCATTGTTCCTAACTGGTGAAATAGACCTCCCAAGGCTATTAGAACAGGCACTCTTTGGATAAAAGAGTCTGCTAAATGCCTGAATGTAAATGTGAATGTGAATGCAAATGCAGAAAAATAAATGCAGAAAAATAACTGTTACTTTGTTTTACCTTAATAGACCTAAATTCACTGCACCCTGCCAGGAGGGCTTCATTCTGTCAATCAGGAGTATTTTGCTGTGCTGGAAGAACCTGGAGGGTCTCGGCATGCAATTCCTGTGCACAGGGAAATTAAATCAAGACTGTCTTGAGGTACAAATCAAATAAAATCATGGGTCATTCTGTGTTAATTCACACACCCGCCCACCTTTTTGATGCCAAATGAATAAATCCTAAGTTTAAATCTATGCAACTGGGGAATTGTGTGAATTGACATGGAATGACCCTCATACGTTAGTATACAGCATCATAAAACATGACATTAACATTCTCTTTTTAAATCACTCTACACAAAGAATCTGTTCTCAGTGATACGAGGGAAAGGAGGACATCGTTATAACCCTACAAGTCAGGAGTTTTCTGCGGCCCTAAGGAGTTCCTCAGTGGCCAAACTCGCGAGTGCAGAGAGGGGGAACTGCCTGCAGGAGGAAAGCATGCCACTTCTGGCCATAAGCCCACCAGCTACCATTACCACCACTACCAGAGCAGATTCTAGGCCTACATCCTCTGAGGGCCTTGTATGTAATTATTCAGTATACTTCTACAATCATACTTGTTATTCAATGTACTTCAGCAATCATGTGCCAAATGTGGTGTAGTTCATAAGCTGTTAAAGACATTTAGCTTCTTTTTGTTTTTGCACTGTATTACAGAGTGTGACAGATGAGGAACCAGAGGAGGACACGGACAATGGGACAGGGGAGGACACGGCAGAGGAGGTGGCCGCAAACTGCGTCAAAGAGGAGGCCCTCAGCTATATTGGAGGCTGGCTGCTACAAGTCATAAAAAAAACAACAGAATTATCCGACTGTGCACTCTGTGAGGAGGTTTTAGCTGATGGTGCGGGGCACGAGGACCA
>JAODXP020000008.1:20937632-20942091 GCA_027497455.2 Sardinella longiceps | reverse complement strand
TTTATCACACTTTTTTGGCGGTGGATTGGGAGTGGTGTTTTTTTATGAGGGACTGACACACACACACACTCACACACACACACAGACAACTTTGCACTTTTATGAGATGGGGAGAAAAGACGGAAAGGGACTGAGGGGCCTTGGCCAGACAGGGGCTTATCACCACGCTGTCTGTTAGCTGACAGAGCTTTCATCACATCCTGTCACACACACACACACACACACACACACACACACACACACACACACACACACACACACAAACACACACACACACTTTAATCACTTTCTTTTACACAAGTCCTCTGAGGGAAAGCCTGGAAGTGTGAGTATGTCCTCAAAGGCTTCATGGCCACAGATTCAGCACCACATCCTGAGTTAGCATTAATAGCGTTAGCGGTGTGATTGACTGACAGTGGCAGCTTGCCACGAGCACTGAGAGCTACTGAACGTCCGTCTTAGGGTGTGTGTGTGTGTGTGTGTGTGTGTGTGTGTGTGTGTGTGTGTGTGTGATGTAGAGGGGGTGGCGATGGGGTGTGTCAGCATTGGTAGCAGTGGGCCATGAAAAGGGCGATGAAATCACTGCTGTTAGCATAGCATCACAGTCGATTAGCATGATTACTATGATGTGAGCTCATGTGTGATGGGAGGGAGACTGAGGAAGATCACAGAGAATGTCAACTATGTCAATGTCAGAATGTCAACCAAAACACTGGCAGAAATAATGGGAAGAGACTGTTTTTGTCACTGACAGTTTGTTGACATTAGCACAGAAATGTGTTTTGTTTGGTAGCAGTCATATCTAACGGTTTTGGTCAGTAGCTATGATATCTTTTCTGACGGCTGTTCAAACCAAGCACTTTGGAACAACATGTCCTATAAACCACATACTTTCACAATACCTACTTCTGTTTTTTTTCTCCTTCTTTCTTTCTTTTCTGGTTTACAAGTGTCTATCTTTTCTTTAAACACACACACACACACACACACACACACACACACACACACACACACACACACACACACACACACATTTACACACATTACATCCAGCTATTCGAATGCAGCTGCGTTCTGTTTTCTCGTCTCTGCTTGTTTATGTATTTATTTATTTATTTGGTTTCCATTTATTTTCTTCGCTGGCGGTGCATTGTGTGTTTGTTTAGGAGTGGGGGGGTTGGCTGGTGTGGGGGGCGGAGAGAAGGGGGCCACTGACGTTGATGGAGAGGCTGAATTTCGGCAGTGCCTTTAGCGTGGGAAGATAGAATATCTGCTTAAGGCCGAAGGATAGCACTTTTTATGAGCCCTTCATTGCAGGAGCTACATCAACCTGTCCAGGGTCTGGCACCGACTCACTGGTCCCCGGCATTCTCTCTCTCTCTCTCTCTCTCTCTCTCTCTCTCTCTCTCTCTCTCTCTCTCTCTCTCTCTCTCTCTCACCATCCCTCCATCCCCTTCCACCCTGCCCCTAATTTTCTTTTCACCTCCTCACTCGTTCCGTGCGATTTTTCACGAGGAGGAGGAAAGTGCTTACAGGACTCCTTTAGATTGCCATCAGAGATCCACCCCCTTGCTCAACACTAGCAGCCATGCAGCCTCACTCCTCTCCAAACACCACACAGGTTAGGGAGGGGGCATGTTGGTGCAGCTCAGAATCATGGCCAACCAATCAAATAAATAAATAAATGTTTGTTTGTTTTTTTTTTCATTTTCTTTTTTTTTTTTTGGGGGGGGGGGGGGTACATTGAGTGAAACAGCAACTCTGTGTCAGCAGTATACCTCTTGCACCCAGTGACTGTGCTTTTACAACCCTCCCCTGTTGCCCAGCAAACACACACACACACACACACACACACACACACACACACACACACACATATACACACACACAAACTGTGAAGGGCCATCCACAAGCAAAAGGAAATTCAATCTTTTAAAGCACTGGCATAATTGATGAGTGTACTGAGCTTTCTGCTGATTTCGATAAACAGGGCGAGTGTTGGAGAGAACTTTGAGTGCAGTAATCTGTTCAAATTCAGCTTCTCAACAACATTATTGTCCATCTTTGATTTGTTTGGACAATATGCTATGATGGCGGTGCTGAAGTGGAATGACTTTAGAGCTTATTAAATGCTTTTGTTGACGTGTGTGTATGTGTGTGTGTGTGTGTGTGTGTGTGTGTGTGTGTGTGTGTGTGTGTGTGTGTGTGTGTGTGTGTGTGTGTGTGTGTGTTTTTCCCACTGCCGCCTACAGTAATTACTGCCAAGACTCAAAGCGAGAGAAGGAGAATACTGAAAGGTGTGTAATATAGTCTCTGCACTTTACGCAGTGTTTCCAGATAATTACACCAAAACACATCCAGCAGTATGCACAGTGAAAGACAAAAACATGTACTCAGACAAATCACACACACACACACACACACACACACACACACACACACACACACACACACAAACACACACATTTCATCATACTCATCATACCTTCAAAAAACATTTCATCAAAATTCAGACAGACAAATCAAAGACTTTTGCTTTTCTTGTGAAGAGAAGGGGATGTGTGTGTGTGTGTGTGTGTTTGTGTGTGTATATATATGAGTGTGTTTACACTTGACTTACAGATCCATTTGGGTCTCATTCCATCTGAGGATAGACAGGCGCTCCTGCTGTAGCGTCAGCCCCGAGAGGAGACAGCAGACGTGGGTAGAGGACATGCATGCGGGCTCCGCTGCTGTCTGTCTATCTGTCTGGTGGCTCCAGCAACTGTAAAGCTAAATTATTGCCAATCAGATTTTATTCACAGCTCAACTGCTAGACAAATTGCAGCCCGTGCTGTTTGCTATGGGTCACAGCCCTGCGTAATTTCATTTTAATAAGTCAGATTTGAAGGCAGGGTGACAATGCAAACACACACACACACACACACACACACACACACACACACACACACACACACACACACACACACACACACACACACACACACACACAAACCCAGCAACACCAGAGAGAAGAAAAAAACACACATTTGCATCCAAAAACACATGGCTGCACACTCAGAAATGAGTGTAAACATTGAGGTATTCTTAGGTCACTAAGGCAGAGGACACTCATGTGAAGATACGTCAGTCTCTTAAAGGTATAGTATGCTGTTTCTTTACAAAACAATCAGGTCCATTCCAACTATTTAGCAATTTCTGATTGGGCAAGAAAGATGCATTCTCTGTGTCATTAGGAGTGTGGATATCCAACAATATCATGAGTGACTCTTCAAAGCTAATAATCACTCTGCATTTTCATTCTATTCTTGTTCTGTTCATTCAAAGTGAGAGAACATTTTCATATCATTGTATTTGACAGTTCTTAGAAAACATAATGAAGTACATGTAGTGTGGATATGTTTGGTATTTGACATACATAGAGACAAGCAAGCTGTCATGATTACAAACACAATATAGCACAATACTGACTGTCAAGACTGTCAATTAACTCCTGTGTTGCTTGGGAACTATTTTGGGGAGCGAAGGCTGAACGAACAGAAATATAAAATCTATACAAAACAGCAGAAACTTTGTTTTAAAACTTTGCCAGTTGCCAATGAAACGGTTGTATTAAAGTGATAGTTTGGCGTCATTCAAGCATAGCCCTGTTGTATGAGTTTTCTGATTGCACTAGATAGCTGGGCACCACTAATCTTTGTTCATATTTCAAAGGATTTTGGTGCCATTGACTCAATGTAAACTGCTTGTGTTTGTGCTCACATTTGGTCTATGCTATTCCAAATATTTTCGTTCCACTTGTTGTCTAATGCAGTGAGCAGGCTCGTGCAGAGCTATGCTACTTTAGAAAGACTGAACTATCACTTTAAATATTGCTTTAGATATGAAATTTTATTTAATGTCATGTATTTATGACTAAATACCAAAAATAGCTAATCAAAACACCAGTGTTGTGAAAATATTAACCTGGCTTTGGCCATCCCCTTGTTCTACGCTTTGGTTTCGTACAAGGGTCTGGCATTTCACCATTGACAAATGATTGCAAGCTGGAGGCGTGAACTGTAGAAGTTTGAAACGATAAATCTGATTTAACTAAATCGTTAACGTTATGCACCAGCTTGGTCGTGAAGTAAGCTAGGCTACAACAACAGAAACCCACGTTGTCTCTCACAACCCCGATCCTGCTTGCATTTTAGTGCGGTATGGATTTGATCTCAGCAAACGATGCCAATGGCCGTCGTGGAGGGAAATGATTATTGAGCGGAGCTATAGGAAGGCAAAGGCAGGCTATGAGAATATATACTGATGCAGAAATATTATGTCATTGTTTGTCAAAAGGTATTTTACTGCAACATCAACATGTTGGGTCTTTACATTTAAGAATAATTTTTCAATCTAGAGAATTATGGAATCTCTTGTTTATGCAGGAGTCTTTTGAAGTACTGTTCCTGTAATGACT
>JAODXP020000008.1:20915132-20930132 GCA_027497455.2 Sardinella longiceps | reverse complement strand
AGGCACTTTCCATCTGAGCAGACCAACACCCCCTCTACAGAGAGGCCAGCTCGGTGCGAGGTCAGAAATAGAAAGCCATAGATCCGCAGCTGCCACCCCTGAGCCATGACCAACACACATCGTTACTGCAGGAGGAAGATTCATCCGCTGTCAAAAGAAACCACAACTGCCCAACATGCATGGCCTCTTAAAGGTACAGCCCACTAACTTGACAAAAGGTTGGTGATGCTTGATGCAACTCCAAGGCAATGTTGTTTACTAGTTTTAGATAGAAATGCATAATGTGTCTCATACTGTTGCTAATGACTTTGTTTACTATTGTGTCCCCAAATCACTCACACAAACCTTTTATGAATGAGATGAGAATATACTGAATAATAGCTAAATATAGCTAAATCATGTACAGTATGGACAAGAATCACGGACTAAGCCTTTAACTTATTGGTTTAACCATTTCTCTGCCACCTAAGGGTATAATTCAACTGTAAGATTACTGAGATAATGTAACTATCCATCACAAATTCAATCTCCTCTTTCCTCGGTGAGCAGTGTTGTTTTTGTGTTCACTCTTTCATCTCTGTCTCTGTGTCTGTTCATTTATCTCCCAACCTCCATTCCCCTTTGTCCTCACAGAGATGCCTCTCTCTCTCTCTCTCTCTCTCTCTCTCTCTCTCTCTCTCTCTCTCTCTCACACACACACACACACACACACACACACACACACAGACACACACACACACACGTCCTCCTCACTGTCTCTGATCTCTGTTCAAGACTGGTGTCAGTGTGTCAGGAAGAGCATGTTGTGTGTCGGTGAGCAGACAGACAGACAGACAGAGACAGTAGGACAGACAGAGCGTCTCTGTTCCCTCCAGTGCAGTTAATTACAGAAGACAGGCGGCTTTGAGACGTACAGTGCCTTCTATCAGACTGCTGCTCACCCATGCCACGTCCACGCCAAACCATCACATCAACAACCGGAACTAAGACCGGCACTGCCATTGCCAACGCTGTCTGACGATACTGTGACAGACAACTTACACGCGTGAGTGTGAATGTTCTAGCATAGACATGAACACAGTCACGTGACTGTGTGTGTGTGTGTGTGTGTGTGTGTGTGTGTGTGTGTGTGTGTGTGTGTGTGTGTGTGTATCATCTCTGATGCTGTCTGACACCGGAACTGATCCTGCCATTCTGGGCAAGGCCACAAAAAGCCTGATTCGTCTCAGTGTGTCAGTTACTGTCATACAGTAGCACATGAAAAAGCCTAAACACACACACACACACACACACACACACACACACACACACACACACACACACACACACACACACACAAACACACATGGGCACACCTATCAATATACTGTACACACGTATGCTCATTTAGATGTCACAAACATGAAAGTTTACAAAATCTGGTTGTGTTAGCGCTTATTTAATGCACTTTGTACACCCTCATCTCAATATTCAAAGCTCTCAAAATTGCACCTGACAGCAGCGTTCGTACATCACAAAACAAGCTATTTCAAAGTGCCACAAATTTCTCCACCAGGTCTTGCATACACGCTCAGATCTCAAGGGGGGGAGGAGGAGTGGGAGGAGGAGGAGGAGGAGGAGGGGGGTGTTCTGTCAAAGTAGATTTGAGTTGTTTTGTGTTTTTCTGATATCAATTGTGCTGTTGTTTCTGATGGTGTTTCATAAAGAGCCATCATGTTTTGGCTGAGAGAAAGAGTTAGAGAATGCAGCTGGTGTCAAACACACCGACTGCTGATGGCCTGCGGGGTGAACCTGTTTGTCTGCTGGATGGATTTGCATGTCTTTTGGAGAGTAACTACAGTGGGAAAGACGATGAGGTCTTTTTTTGCATTGTCCATTTGTATTGGGAGTGTATGGTTGACCTCCCAACCCAAGCAAATGTCACTTTGTGTAGTGGCTAAGGATGCATCCAGTACCAGTATGTACAGTATACAGCTACACTTAAAGGAGAAAGCCGGTGTGATTCTGTCTTAAAATATGTTAAATAATGATCGGAGCACGGACTTGTCGCACATAGTTCAATTGCACCTGACCCCTCCTCTCGGAAATACGGCTAGTTAACCGATTGGCTAACGTTGGAGTCGACCGGCACCTCATAGTCTGAGTTGAAAACTGTAGCTTACCTCCATAATTTCCACCATTGACGAAGCTCAAAGTTACTCCAAACTTCATTCCGTAGATTCCCATGGATGTTTACATTTAAACCGAGACATAGAGAACTTTGAAAGTGCACATTTAGGTTAGATATACAGTATGGTTATATGTACAGCTTGTCTCTATCTAGCTTGTAAGCTTCCGTCGCCATGTTTCAACTGAACTAAGGCGAGATCGATATTACTGAGTAGTGAACTACTCTACATCTCGCGTTAGTTCAGATGAAACACACTTACAAACTGGATAGAGACAAGCTGTACATATAACCTTATACAGTATGTAACCTAAATGTGCACTTTCAAAGTTCTCTATGAAAGACAAGTCTGTGCTCCGATCATTATTTAACATATTTTACTGTAAGACAGCATCACACCGGCTTTCTCCTTTAAATCACACACTGTTATAGAGTGATTAGAGGAGTGGGCGCAATAAGAGTACAGAATGGCTTTGTGTGTGTCTGTGTGTGTGTGTGTGTGTGTGTGTGTGTGTGTGTGTGTGTGTGTGTGTGTGTGTGTGTGAGTGATGTAAAGACAGGAAAATATGGAATAAAGGTGGGGAGACAGGAGGGAGTGATGAGGGAATGGAGGGAGGAGGGGTGAGCATGGATGCCTGGGAGGTGTTAAAGCACCCATGAGGCCAGTGTCTACTCATGTAAATAGTGTGTGTGTGTGTGTGTGTGTGTGTGTGTGTGTGTGTGTGTGTGTGTATGTGCGTGCGCGCGTGTGTGTTTGAGTGTGACACACACAACACTAATGGCTAAAGTGCCACAGGGAAAGTAAGAGGTTTTGGTTCAATAAAAAGGTTCTCTCACAGTCTTTCTCACAAACAAACACAGACACACAGACACATCACACTGTCCACATATACCCTATTAATTCCCAGTATGGACAATAAAGTCTATCTAGTATCTACTATTAAACATACACATTGTTCTTGTCTATCCATTGTGCATGGAAATGAATGCTGTATAAATTGATTGGTTTACCCTCCTACATCTTATAATATCTGCAACAGAGGATACCATGAACCCTACAGAAATACAACAGACCCTGTATTTCGACCCACCCTCATAGATATATTCTCTCTCTCTCTCTCTCTCTCTCTCTCTCTCTCTCTCTCTCTCTCTCTCTCTCTCTCTCTCTCTCTCAGTCCTTTTCCATCTATTTCTAATAAAATAAACAAGCAAATAAAGAAGACTGTAGTGGACTGAAAAGGCCTTTCTGCAGCCTCATTTTCACCCAAATTTCCCCAGGTCCCCATAAAATCCACCCTACATTGACATATTGCTCACCACTGCACCACCCACAATACAAATCTTCCTATTTAAATACCATTCTGACACAAACCCACACACACACACACACACACACACACACACACGCGCGCACGCACGCACGCACGCACACACACACACACACACACAAACGCAGACACAGAGAGAGAGACAGAGAGAGAGAGAGAGAGAGAGAGAGAGAGAGAGAGAGAGATGCATGCACACAATTCAAAGAGAGACAGAAAGAGAGAGAGAGAGAGAGAGAGAGAGAGAGAGAGCGCTAAGATCATACACGAGAGATCAGGGATTTCCACACACAAATCACACCAGACTGGGCTGAAGTTGAATAATGTGTTTGTGGACATGCATGGGAAAAGACAAGGTAATGTTTCAACTAGGAAAAACAGAGTACACAAACAATGAGACACAGAAACAAAAGATAAGACTAAACATGCCACAAGTAGAGAGAATTTTGCATTATATTCAAGGTAGAGAGACATCTGTTGATGGTGCGGGGGTGGGGGCACACCTTGTTAGATTTAGATATGAAAGTGTTAGATGTGCATTTTGGATTTATCTCTTACATGTAAAGGTACTTAGTTTTTCATTTTAAAATATATATTATTTAAAATAATTAATTTAAAAAAATTATGTATTGTTTTATCATTATTATATCAGTGTCTCGTTGAAGGGGTGGATTATTGTAGGCCTATAAAAAAAATGTGAAGAGAGCAGAGAGCCATTCAGAATGAACATCCTAAAACCTCTATGCTGCCTGAGATTTAAACAAACACATTTATCACATTTATCACCATAGCAACCTCACATGGAATGTTTACTTACGGAGCTTTGCGAAAATTCCATTCTAAAAATGTCAAAGTAGAATTTTAAGGTGATTCCAGCTCACTTTTACTTGAGACTTGAGAGAGAGAAGCTGTGAAACATGAAACTCCTGAAACTTTTGAGCTGCTGCATACGGCCACAGAGTGATGAGACTGAGGCCGACATGCAGAGGTCAGAGGTCAAGGACAGGGACCCTGGGGTGATGGCTGATGGGTGTGTTCATCTGGACTTGTCATGTATGTATCATATTATCAACAATGTTCCCTCATCAAACATAATTTTCCTCTAATTTCTACACAATATTTATTTTCCTTCTTTTTGCACAGTAGTCATTATCCAACACTGATGTTCCTTTGATAATGTCTTTATAACAGGTGACTATCCAGATGACCTTGCAGCCTCACTCATAGCACTGTTCAGGGAAGAGGACAACAGTAAGTAGAGCACTTTTAGATGTTCAGACATTTTAAAGGATTGTTTAATGTTGAATGATAGGTCAAATCATCATTTCACCCCCTCTCTATAGACCAAAAGTCTTCTACACCTGAACTGTCCAAGGAGGATGGTGCTGGAGACAGAACATTGGCTGTATCTCGTCCTAAATTGGACCCGGAGAGGTTCTGTCCAACAGTCGTCCATGAGCGTCGGCCCCGACGTCCGGGTGCTTTCCGAACGGCTCCAACCCCGGAACAGAGAGACGCGGAGGAGGAGATAAGGAGGGAAATCCTTCTGCGCTGGTTTGCCAGGAGGGGCATCCCTAACGAGGGAGCGGCCAAGCTTATTGCAAACAGTCGCTAACTGCTCATTATATAACATCACCTAAATATTTACTAATACAATTATTTTGTGTAACTTGTTGTTTGACCCTTTTTTTATATATCATTTCTTTGGAATTGCTGAGTGTATCAAGTAATCATAAGAAGAGTTCAGATGCATGTCTCAGTACATCTGCTAAGTAGAACAAAAAATACTTTATCTACCAATAGTCTACCAATAGTCTACCAATAGTCTCACCCGCCCATTTTCTTCTCATCTCCCTTCAGTGCTGGCCTTGATTTTGATCCCATAGCCCCTGTTATCTCAGGTGGCATTTTGAGCAGATCCAATCAGAGAACAAAGAGAGGCTTTGTGAAGGATCAGTCAAGGGCTGATCCAATCTTCTCAAACACCCCCAGCAAACTAGCTCACCACAGAGTGGCCAGACTCTCTAGACTCAGACTGGGTTTGATTAGCCGACTACCAATAGCCTGCAGTGCACAGTAAGGGAAAAAAAAGTGACCATGAAATATAGGCCTACTTTGCAAGAATGCTCAATCCCCCTGATCACAAAGATCCCCACTGTACTGGAATATGTCAGTTCAGTGTGTGTGTGTGTGTGTGTGTGTGTGTGTGTGTGTGTGTGTGTGTGTGTGTGTGTGTGTGTGTGTGTGTGTATGTGTTTGTGTGTTTGTGTGTTTGTGTGTCTGGTGGTGGTGGTAAGGCAGCAGAGAAAAGGTCATTCCCAAGACAGAAACGTGAGCTCACCGGGTAGTAATTAGCCTGTGTGTTTATGTGTGTGTGTGTGTGTGTGTGTGTGTGTGTGTGTGTGTTTGAAAAAAAAAACACACAAGAAAAAGACAGACAGCAAGTGTGCAAGTGTGTGCTCATTTGCCTAATGACTTAACGAAGCGGTGGAGAGTAGAAGGGGTCCAGGGATCACCTCTGAGAGGCCATAATGACCTGTCAGTTATTTACAAAGACTTGCACAGGGGAAGGGGCTGGGGTGGGCTGAGTACCAACAAACATGTCAAACACACACACACACACACACACACACACACACACACACACACACACATACACACACACACACACACACACACACACACACACACACACACACACACACAAACATACATGCTGTCTTCTGTCCATCAAGGCTATAGACAGGATGCCCTTGACATGAGCTTACACGTTCTTCTGATTCCAGATGCCGTCAGACACACCTATGAACACACACCCACAAACACTACCCAATCTTGCTCTCACTCCATAACACACACACACACACACACACTTCTGAGAGCATGGCGCACAGCTGTAAGCTTGTCCGGACGTGTGTGACTAGCTCCACAGAGGGCCTTAGCAGCTAATTGAGGTTGTTGAGTGGACAGTTACTAGCTGGAGGACATGTCTAATTATACACACTCTGACAGAGGGGAAACAAGAGAGAGATGGACACACAATGCAGACCGACCAAGGGGACAGGCACACAGCATTGTCCCTCCCTTCCTCCCATCTCTCTCTCTCTCTCTCTCTTACTCTCTCTCTCTCTCTTTCCTTCTTTGTACCTCTCTCTGTCTTTCTCTCTCTCTCTCTCTCTCTCTCTCTCTCTCTCTCTCTCTCTCTTTCTCTTTCACAGTGTCTGTTCCTGACACATGCTCACTCTCTGTCTGTGTCCCTCCGCCCCACCTCCTCCCATAGATGCAATTATCTCCACTTTTGCAGGCTGCAGGCCTCTCATTTAAAACTGTGAGATTGAGCACCCGATCCTGTTGTTCACGCTCGCATGGAATTGATGGTCTGATGTGCCCTGGTGATTATTAGATAGCACAAGGTATGAGGCAGCATGGCTGTGAGTATGTGTGTGTGTGTGCGTGGGAGACTGTGTGTGTGTGTGTGTGTGTGTGTGTGTGTGTGAGTCTATGTGTGCACTACAGTATGTGTATCTGAGTGTCAATGTAAGTGGAGATACTCCATGGTGATATTTTGCGTCTCGGGTGTATTTAATCTAGCGAGGCAGTGTTTACCTCGTAATAGATGGATCAGACTGGGCTGTGATTAAATCTGTTAGAATGGGAGTGTGTATATGTGTGTGAGTGAGTGTGTATGTGTGTGTGAGTGTGTGTGTGTGTGTGTGTGTGTGTGTGTGTGTGTGTGTGTGTTTTTCATGCTTCAGCGCGCTTTCAAATAGATTAATGGGAAAATGTGACCTAGGCAAGAGCGGTCGCAAGGGGCGAAAATCCTGCAACTTCATCTGCAGATCATAATCCATTGTCACGCAGAAGCGGCCAAAACTGTGTGGAAATCTGCAGAGTAAACTTGCTCGTTTCTTCTCGTTATCGCTGGTGAGAATAAGAAAGGCCTTTCGGTGTGTGTGTGTGTGTGTGTGTGTGCGTGTGTGTGTGTGTGTATACATTTTCTTTCCGCAGTGGTGTCTTTTCACTGGGCCCGATTAGAATCAGAGATGAGGAGACAGCTGTTTGGAGCGAATTCACCATGTCACAGTGATAAATTTCCACATTCCTCTTAACCATAAAATTGAAGCTATCAAGGCTCTCCCTTCGCGCCCCCTCCCACCCTCTTCCCATCTCTATTTTAACGCAGACCCCAACACACACACACACACACACACACACACACACACACACACCACACCACCCTCGTGCATACCCCTGTTTTATCGCCCTCACCATCTCATCTGGGCTAGGCTCTGGCTGTGTAATTTGGGTGGGGAGTGAGTCAGATAGGGGACTGGGAATCGCATATCAGAATGTCACTCAAGCGGGAAATGGCTGGGCCCTGCATCTACAACACTTGACCGTGCAGCCACTCTCATATAGATATGAGTCACTTGGAATATTCATCCAAAGTCTGCATTTAGCTTAGTCAATCGCCAGGTCGCTTACATCTCCACTACATTCTCTCCTAGTGTCCCATTATATCGTTATTGAGTTCAGTTTTATGTGGATAACATTATAGACATTCTACTAAAGGTCTGTACATCATTTTTTTGTTACTAACTTTATTTTTACGTTTCAATAGTTCATAGATGATCATGATTATGCCTAGGCAGGACTAGCATCAAGCATGGCCTGACAATCAGTGTACTGGTTTCCTATAGTTTCACAGAAACGCTAACCATTGTCACATCCCAACTATCCTGATGCCTGAGTCAGCTCTTATTTCATACTACGGGTAGAAAACAGTTTTATGTCTGTCTCTTTGTTTCACCTATCTGGCATTTATTCAGATCCATTCAGATTACACATCCACATGAAGAAAAAAAAAAAACTAAGACAGACTTAACCTAACCACATACTGTCCACAGCATAGCCGCCAAACCAGATTACTCATCAAATCACCTTATTTTGGTCGGGCCAAGTTAAGCATGGGTGGCTTCAATCAAGTCTGGATTTCTGTACAAATTTACTCAAGCAAAGCAACACACACACACACACACATACACACACACACACACACACACACACACACACACACACACACACACACACACAGACCACATTATCAAGCTGTGCAATGCAATGGCAAGAACCAGATTTATCAACACCAGACCACACACCGCCACTATATTAGCACTTCAGGCGATCGAAGCGGCAGATTTGAAAAATTGTGTAAATTACAGAGTCAGAGTCAATGGGGGATTTGCATGACATTAGTTACGCATCCCTCTCCCAAGCACCAGGACTCATACATCTAACAATAGATAAACCTCTGGAGGAGATCTACCTAGCATGCAGAAAGAGATCTGATAGCGATGACAAGAAAACACACAAAAAGAAACGGCAACAAAATGCTAAATGCATACAACAAGTCAATATCATTCAGGCATAACTGTTTGTGAGACTTAACAGTCTTGATTTAAATTATATACAATAAAAACAATATATCAGAAGATTGGGTTGGAAGATTTTGAAATTGTAAAGTTTAACATTTCTAATGACAAGGAATCAGTCAGACATACAGTATAATAGAATCAAATATACAAATACTAACAGTAATCAGCAATACAAGCACAAATTTAATCTCTGTGGAACAAAAATATTGGTTCTCTTTCAGTCGAAGCACTTCGACGTCACCTAGTGGGATATCGCCTCAGGGCGTACATTCCTACTGAACCCTTTTTAACCAATGCCTTTAAGGCAGCGCGCGCATGCGCCGTGAGAGGCGCTATAAATTGCCCTGCAACGCGCGCTTCTGCCTTTTTCACCTTTCAGCGCTACAGCGACTACGTTGAACCCGACTACGTTCAAGACCAGTAGAGCTCCTCGTTCAGCAGGCATATGCCCCTGGTTGAGCCGTCTTGAACTATTCTATTACTAAATTGCATTATTGTTATTCTTAATATTGTGTTACCACTTGGTAATAACTGTGCATTTCTCCACAGACTATGACAACCCGCGCTGCGGCCATCATGGCTTCTGTATCTAAGAGATGCACTTGCGGGAAGTTCTTCCCGCTCGCGGATGGCCACTCTATGCTTGCTCTGCCTGAGGCTGGTCCACGAGCACGCAGTCCTCTGCCTGCCTGGCGAATGCCCGCACTGCACAGTGATGAAGCCAGTCCACCGACTCAACGATATCTAGCGGCCATGTGCGCTGAGCTAGTGGACGGTAATAACTCTCTACCCTCCGCGCAGCCTCAGCCGCCAGCAGCTAGCAGGAGAGGATAGCTAGCGAGCTCTCCCACCCGCCCCCGCTGCAGATATGGCTGCCCCTAAGCATCCCCATTCGACTCTGTTGGTCCTACTGCCCACATGGGAAGCCCTGTCGGCTCAGACCTATCTTTCGACTCCGGAGAGGATAGAGGTGTTGTGGACTCAATGGGTAAGATCTGGATAACCACGTCTCTTCACTGAGTTAACCCACGGGCAGTGTGCGTGCCTCCCCCAGGACGGCCCCTCTAGCTCATGAGGTTCACGCAAGCTCAGTCTCATTCAGCCTCCTCCGCTTCGAAAATGTCGGCGACATGCAATGTTTCACTAACACATAGGATGGGATCCAATGCTGTGTCACACCCCGTCACACTTGACTGGGTCTCACAGCAACGTTGCACAAGCACCTCAGTCAGCTGCGCATGTAGTCACTCATTTCACTCTCTCTCTCATGCTGTTCAACTAAGACCTCTTTACCGATAAGGGCTACTGCCTCGGTGAAAGTCATAAGTTCGCCATGTATTTCCTCCCCAGTCTCCTCTATAACTCGGGGCTCACTCATACTCATTTCATGTTGTCCAACTAAGACCTCTTTACCGATAAGGGCTACTGCCTCGGTGAAAGTCATAAGTTCGCCATGTGTTTCCTCCCCAGTCTCCTCTATAACTCGGGGCTCACTCATACTCATTTCATGTTGTCCAACTAAGACCTCTTTACCGATAAAGGCTACTGCCTCGGTGAAAGTCATAAGTTCGCCATGTGTTTCCTCCCCAGTCTCCTCTATAACTCGGGGCTCACTCATACTCATTTCATGTTGTCCAACTAAGACCTCTTTACCGATAAAGGCTACTGCCTCGGTGAAAGTCATAAGTTCGCCTTGTGTTTCCTCCCCAGTCTCCTCTATAACTCGGGGCTCACTCATACTCATTTCATGCTGTCCAAATAAGACCTCTTTACCGATAAAGGCTACTGCCTCGGTGAAAGTCATAAGTTCGCCTTGCGTTTCTTCCCCAGTCTCCTCTATAACTCGGGGCTCACTCATTTCATGCTGTCCAACTAAGACCTCTTTACCGATAAAGGCTACTGCCTCGGTGAAAGTCATAAATTCGCCATATGTTTCCTCCCCAGTCTCTATAACTTGGGGCTCGCTCATACAGAACGACTAACCCGTGTCGTCGACACACTTCACCGAAGCATAGGACTTTATCCAGTAGGCTACAGTGTCACCCTGTCATAGGCTACATTGTCTGGATCTCACATGAATGTTGCACTAGCACCTCGAAGTCAGCTGCTAACAAACATAGGGCATTTCACTCCCTAAACTTATACCATCCAAAATAGACCTCTTTACCGATAAAGGCTTATGCCTCGGTGAAAGTCATAATAAAGCTGCCATTTGTTTCTTCCCCAGTCTCCTCTATAGCTCGGGGTTCACTCTAACAAGGCTATCAAATTATCGATGCGTGTCTATGACACGCATTATGGACTCCGTTATCTCCAAAGGGAAGGGAGAGACCAACTGACCCGATGCAGTGCCTGGAAGCGTTTAGGCGAATCCACGGATTCCACCTGACCCTTCGGGCGATTTCGTTGGGTTATATTCAACAGTTTGCACGCCCCCACCTGGATTCGGTGGCGTCATTCACTATGGTTCATTGAGTTTATAAATATTTTTCACCGAGAAACAGGATCTCCTCATAAAGAAGGCGATCGGTGTCATTCCACTATGAAATGGATGGCCGGCTGTTACAACCGCTACCTATGGTAGCCTAGCCTATTTATGAGGGGTGGAGGTGTGAGACCCATCCCAGATCTGAGATGTCTAACAGTCATTGGAAAGATTCATTCTGTAGGCCTACTCAGGGAACATTCTCGAATGCGTGGAAGTTGCCGTTTCTCCACTGGCGTTCGCATCTTAAATTGTAGACACTCAACCACATATCCATCATTCTATTGCATCTCCAGCACCTGGGCTTGAGAGTGAATAAGACAAGGGTTCTATGTTCCCCAGCAGACAGGTTGACTATAATATGTGCCTCACATGCCTCGGTCAAAGCCATAATAATTCAGCTGATGACATGCATCTGCACCGCGAATGCACTGATTCCACCCGTGTCCTACTGACAATTCGGTGGGTTATGTTCTACAGCGTGCTCGCCCCTGCCTCAATTACATGGTGTCATAGCCCACACTCAGTGGTCCTCTGAGCCAGCCGAGAAATATAATCAGGTGCGTTGGCCAGCGCGACTGGCTTGCGTCGCTAGACCTGTGCTATGTGTTTTCGAGTGGGCGTAGCCCCGGACACAGACCGTTTCTGAGGCTTGAGTAAGCTTCTCATACTGCCCTAAACTTGCACTCTTACGTTCTCAAAGTGCGTGGAAGCTGTTGCTTACTCACTTTGAAGACGAGACACTCACATCTTAATTACCGACATTTGGGCAATTCTGACAGAGCCGCGAGAGACAGCGCTCAACCACATGTCCATCATTCTGTCACATCCCCAGCACATGAGCGGGACGGTGAATCGGACATAGAACTCCCTGTCCCCCTCCCAGCAGCAGGTGGATTTTTTCGGTCACACTTAGACTCCGATACGAATGTACAGCATTCTGTATTCTGTTGCCTAATCATGTTGTTGCTCTGTGTAAATCATGGCCAATCTGTGTATCTTACTACCAACTCTAAGGATACTCGTGTCCCGGCAGCTGAGCTGAGCCTGAGAGGCACGGACCTGCCCGAGGTTTCTTCATAATTGAGTTGTTATTTTAAGCGAAGGGCGTTTCATCGCCCCTGTTATTCACGGGTGCTCCCCATACTGTATGTGATGCGCCAATGTATTGTATTGAGCGGTCTGCACAAACATACTGAATTGACCTGAATTCAATTGAATGTTGCATGCATATTGCACAACGTCAGCTATCGACCAGAGCTTACGTAGCGCAATGAGTGTCAGTATAGCGAAGGCTGCTGGAGCTGCTTTGACACTTCTCACTGCAGCTGTAAGGGTGTGTAGTTGAGACAAGGCTACGTGTGTTGCTACCTACGCAGTTGTGAATACGATTATCAAGTGCTAGAGCCCCCTCGACCGGCGCTCTACACTTTGGAATGACGCGTATCTTCTTCATGGTGTGTAATGCGCGAATGTAACCCACTCCACTGCGCTATTGACATTATCCTGACTTCCTTCTAGACTTGTTTGAACGGGGCCGCCCCTTTCTTGACACTGAAGGTTTATTTGGCAACTATCTCTGCCTGCTATGCTGGGTGGAATTCTAAAAAAAAAAAAAAAAAAGTTGTATTATATTATGTAGTATTATAATTATAATTATACTGTATAATTATAATTTAAATAGTGTGGCTCAGTGGTAGAGTGCCTGCACGTGATGCTGGCGACCTGAGTTCCATTCCTGACTGATGCAGTCAGAAATAAATACATACATAATAAATAAATAAATAAATAAATAAATAATCAAACATGCCCAATCCTCTCTATGACCGCCATGTTACGATTGTGGCTGGAGAGTTGAAGGTGGTGCTCCAATCTGTTCTACCCATGGAGGTGTTATAAACTGGAGTATGCTGCTGAGTCCCGCCCTCCATAGAACTGGATGGCCGAGGCTAAGCTTGGAATACAAAAAGTATCAATTTCATTGTGCTATAAGCATAGATGCCAATATTGTATCTTATCCTAAATGTTGCACATCAACGCCATGTTCAACACTGGGGCTGTTGGTCCATGAGCCATGGTTTGCCCAGGCGCTTATTTCTTCTTAATGACGCTTGGACTCACGTTATTTTCTTTGTACAATAGTGATTCTTCATCCCAGAGGGTGGTATTATTGCTCCTAGTGTGTTTGCCACACAACAAAAGGAAGTGAGAGTTGTCGAGAGGGTGCCTGCAGATTTACAGCATGCATGACGATACACACTTTCTTAAGCTCCTCCAGAAATGAGCAAGTGTAACTGAAGGTCATGGAGTTTGCTCCTATGCTCTCTGGAGCAACATTTGTTGTAGGTGCTGGACATGTAGCCGCCACCAACTTGTAGGTGCATGAGTGTTCGTGCAAATATGACTCTCGTGCATGCGCCACCTAGTCACAGATAGGCTACCAAAATACTCTGTTCCACACTATTCTTAAAAATGGCGTATGCTAACGGGCCTCCGCCGATCGGCACGCCCTTGACCTATACCCGATCTTGGTCTGGAGTGTTTGAGCTACATGCAGTGGGCACATCTTCCCTGCAGATGGCGCCAGAGCTGCAGTCTTATGGCCTATTATGGTGTCTGAACTCTATCAGTGGTGCATTCTCTCTTTGAAAAGACAGAACGGCTGTTCATATGTTTCGATTCGTAAGCACTGGGGCGTGCACTATCGAAGCAGTGATTGACTCATTGTTTAGAGGGAGCATTCAGGCTGACATGGGGCCTATAGGACCCTAGCCCTGGATGGATTACGACCCCGCCCCACCAGAAAGTGTGGCGAGCTCTTGATTTATTGGAAAGGCATTTCAGTCGGAGTCGTCTGCCAATCGGCTAGCTGGGCCAGGCATAATATCATCGCCCGTTGCTATAATTTGCACATGACAAGCACGCTATCGCAGCCTCAGTCCTGTGGCCTGTGGTAATTACGCTGTGGACATGAGTGCGCATGGTTATTATTAAACTATATGTTTTGTAAAAATGGCGAGCATGCTTATCGCCTGCTCAGCTCGTATATTTGACGTTCCCCTACATGTTCCATGTCGTTATGCCAACTTAATGTGTTTGGGTGTACGGAGCACGCCATCGCTTGCTCAGTCCCATCTATCTCTGGCAACTGTCCATAAGTGTTCCATGTCTATTTAACTACGTAAATAGACTGTGTTGTTCCACTAAAGGTTGAACTGTGATTATGCTTGTGGGTCGTTCGCACCGTTACAATGAGGCGCTGCGGTATACGTGTCCCACTAGGTGACGTCGAAGTGCTTCGACTGAAAGAGAACGTCTGGTTACTTTCGTAACCTCTGTTCTCTGAAGGAGAACACGAGACGTCACCTATATATGCCTCCTTGTACACTTGTGCGTGCTTCAAGTGTGAAAAAGGCAGAAGCGCGCGTTGCAGGGCAATTTATAGCGCCTCTCACGGCGCATGCGCGCGCTGCCTTAAAGGCATTGGTTAAAAAGGGTTCAGTAGGAATGTACGCCCTGAGGCGATATCCCACTAGGTGACGTCTCGTGTTCTCCTTCAGAGAACAGAGGTTACGAAAGTAACCAGAC
>JAODXP020000008.1:20912873-20915032 GCA_027497455.2 Sardinella longiceps | reverse complement strand
TTCAAAATGGTTATGATTAGAAAAAAACTGTAGTATAGTATCTATATAAAAATGTTGTTGTACTGGAGTATTCTGGTTCTGCAATTATCTTAGGAAACTTGGGCATTGTTAATTCTCAGATGGCATTGTTCATACACAGGGGTGGACTGCAATATGGTGCACAGGGCAAATGCCCGGTGGGCCGACACACTATTTTGGCCGACAGCCCTGACATCCTCACTGTAACTGTAATCATAGGCTTATTTTCTAATGGTCTGACCAGTATGGTGGGCTGGTCTTGTTCAAAATGCCAGGGCCGATTTTTTTGTCCCAGTCCGCCCCTGTTCATACACACAAAACAACAACATAAAAAAAACATAAAGCATCATTAGTTTGACAGCAGTGGCATCGGCTGGCCAATCACGTTTTTAAACCTCTCAATGGCACAGCGAGATCATCATGCCTTTCCCCAGACTTCGCTTTGTGTGACCACATCTCAGTGCAGCCTCAGCAAATAAGAACAAAACGAGAAGATTGACAGCCTCGCAACCAAAAAAAAAAAAAAAAGTGCGGGAAAAGAAGCCAAGAGGCAGTGGTGCCCTGCGAGGCAGCCTGACCTGATAGCGGATGCTAATGAAGAGATCTCGCTGCCTGGTTCTCACTTCAAACGCCAGCTCCACCACCAGAAATAACGTAATAACCGGCACGCGCTGGCAAGCAGCTCCGACCGTCTCACTACAGGGCTATCTTTATCGTCCGACGGAGACTTACACCATTTCTTTTTCTTCCTCCTCTTTTCACGCCACGCTTTCATTCCCCTCACATAGGATTTTAAGGCGGCAAATCCCCCAAAGGAGGGTTTGGCCTTAGAGAGAGAGAGAGAGAGAGAGAGAGAGAGAGAGAGAGAGAGAGAGAGAAAGAGAGAGAGGGGAAAAAGTGTTTTATAAACACAAGCATTCATATAGTATCTGCTGTTCGTGTGTTATTTCAGGAAGATGTGATGGGGGGGAAAAAATGTCATTTAAAGTTACAAGCTCATTATTTGAGCGAGAGGAGGCCTGCTGAGGGAAATGAGCAAAGAGTCGGTGAGCTCAGAAGTTCAACTGTGTGTGTGTGTGTGTGTGTGTGTGTGTGTGTGTGTGTGTGTGTGTGTGTGTGGCAGTGGGAGGAATCAATGAAGCCAATCCTTGATGTTCTCCTCCATCTACCCCCCCCCTCTTCCAACTTCTCCTCACATCTCTCCATGAAAATTGCGGTAGAAAATCCACTCCTCATGAAAAGGGGGAGGGAGGAGAATGTGTGTGTGTGTGTGTGTGTGTGTGTGTGTGTGTGTGTGTGTGTGTGTGTGTGTGTGTGTGTGTGAGAGAGAGAGAGAGAGAGAGAGAGAGAGAGAGAGAGAGAGAGAGAGAGCTAAGGAGGGAGAGAGACGAATTTTAATGACATCTGTTACCGGAGTGAAGAAAGTGCCAGGGGTAAAGATGACTCGTTGGAGTAGGAGTGGGGGAGTGAATGAGTGTGAGTGTGTGTGTAAGAGAGAGAGAGAGAGTGTGTGTGTGTGTGTGTGTGTGAGGGGGGTTGTGGAGTGGGGGGATGGGAGCAAATAAATCTAATTAGAGAAAAATATGCCTCCATGCCTGTAGCTCTCGGATTAGCCAGATGTTGTTATGCAATCTACACTCGTCAGAAATTACAATCGGACTTCTGTTGCCAAGGATATTGAAATGTGCATTAACCCTGGAGGGCCTACCTTATGAAGGATGGCAATCTGTTTCTCCACTCGTTCCCTGCAGTTCCCCTCATTCTTCTTCTCCTCCTCCTCTTGCTCCCTCACCACCATCCCTCCTTCCCTCCCTCTCTCCTTCTCCTCCTCCTCCTCCTCCTCTGGTCTCTTTTGCATACTTTTGGTTACAGGCGTTCATTTGAGAAGGTCATTGGAGTGGGATGCTCATTAGAAAGCTGTCTGTCAAGGGTGGAGGTATGCTTCACTGGTGAACACACACACACACACACACACACACACACACACACACACACACACACACACACACACACTCATTCACACATCACTTATTGCTATATAGTCATCCTATATTGGCTATGATGGAAATTCAAAGCATAGAAAGTGTATGTGCGTGTGTGTGTGTGTGTGTGTGTGTGTGTGTGTGTGTGTGTGTGTGTGT
>JAODXP020000008.1:20902873-20905373 GCA_027497455.2 Sardinella longiceps | reverse complement strand
GGATTTGGCTGAGAAGAGACCTGTGAAGTGGCAGTGTGTGTGTGTGTGTGTGTGTGTGTGTGTGTGTGTGTGTGTGTGTGTGTGTGTGTGTGTGTGTGTGTTTGTATACTGCACTCTTTCTGCTGATTAATACTGTCAGATAAATAGTGTGTTCTGTAGTGTTTGCCCTCCTGGGATAGGGCAAGAAAGCAGATATTCCTCAATGCAGCATTTTAAGTGTAGAGAAGTGGCCTCAGCATGTTTACACAATGTATGCAAGCATGTCAACATGTTTGTTTCTGTGTGTGTGTGTGTGTGTGTGTGTGTGTGTGTGTGTGTGTGTGTGTGTGTGTGTGTGTGTGTGTGTGTGTGTGAAGAGGACAATATGCATCAGCATTGTTTGAGAGGATCTGTAGTAGGCCTATATCTTCTTGCAGCTGTATTGTCTTTAAATGGCCTGTTTCAAAGAATCCTTGGCTTACACACACATGTAGAATCAATCATTCTGAGCATCCCAAAAAGATTACTGTATGTGGATGATGTTTTCCTAGAAAGCCATCAGTCAATGACTTCAAACACAAAATAGCTTTACAAATAAACTGGTCCTTGAATCACTTCTACTCTGAATGCTTTCTTCCAAGGTCAATGTAAGATGGTTGAACCTTCTGATAGCTTAATGCAAATGATTCATTTTATGGGATAAGGAGTCATATGCATTATTCCACTCTTCTATTCACTTTTGACATCCAAAACATGTCTGGTCTCTTACTCTTGGCCATGCATATTCTTTATGTACTATGAGTATATACCATATACAGTATATTTACAGTATGGGAATACAGCATTTTGTGTAAATTGTGTACTAAAACATCCAGTGCTCAAGGCTGGTAATTGTAAATGCAAAAATGGAAATCTGCCATGAAAAGATGCAGGAAACATTTGGCTGTTATCAGTCAGTTGACACACAACTCTTTGTGTGTGTGTGTGTGTGTGTGTGTGTGTGTGTGTGTGTGTGTGTGTGTGTGTGTGTGTGTGTGTGTGTGTGTGTGTGTGTGTGTGTGTGTGTCACACACACATTTGCTCATCATGTCCCTAGTCCCTATCTTAGGTAAATTGTGGGTGGTAATTGTGTTAAAGAAATAGGCTGTGTGCCTTGCATAATGTACTTTGAAGTCAAGCCCAAAAATCTTCATATGTTTACAGATTTCAAAGTAGACATTTAAATCACTGAAGCAAATAGATGAATACTCAAACAAGCATGCACACACATACAGACAGGCACATAGACACCCACACACACTGCACGTTGTTTGGGTACTGAAGATGGATAAGGTCTCATTCAAAAGGCTTTTTGATGGTGGGAGTCTATAGTATAGATGATTGGTTGACACTGAAGGTGAAACTGTAACATGCTGACTGTGACTACACCCCTTGTGATGCAAGCCAGAGTCACATGATTCAAATTGTGAATTGGAGTGAGATCCAGGGTGAAAGAACAGCTATATCTCCTAAAAAGGGATCTCAGAGCACATTTATGTAGAAGATAAGGACATATAGCCTCCAAACTCTACTCTCTACTCAAAGATGGTTGTAATGTTATAGTGATTAGTGTGCTCATCCCCAAAAGACCTAGGAAAGCCATGGGGAACTGTGATATTCAACCATTGCTGGCGGTTAATGTTGGGGACCAACCACAACACTTTTTGTGGGCAGAAAGTCGTGGGGCGGGATTAGCGTTGTTTGAAAGACTACGCAGATTCTTGAGCCACAGTCTCTCCTCCATGGTGAGACTGTACACCATGTTATAGTCTGGCTTGTCAGGTTAGTAGCTGCTTGGGCCAAAGACCAAGATCTGCCTTGGGAAATGGGTTGTCCAAGCCGTTTTTGAGGTCTCCAAGACAGCAGAAGTCCTCAGTGAAATGAAGAGGTACCACTTGGACATCCTGGAGATTAGTGAAAGTCACTGGAAGGCCACAAGGCAAGTTCTTCAAGATGGATCCATGATCCTTGACTCAGGCCCTGAGAATACCCACACAGATGCAGTAGCCATCATAATCTCCAAAGAGTAGCCTAAGCCAAAGCCTTACTGGAGTGGAAGGACACGACCTGGAAAAAAAACACCTGGTATAGAACTGTGGTACAGGAGCTTCAAATTAACCCGTTGTGGCGGGGTTAAATACAACATGCTGGCAAGGGTTGCATGCGATAGTGAGAGCTTATTGAAGCTTAATGTCTGGTAAGGGACAAATAGGAATAAGTAATTAATGTTTCCCAGGTACCAAAAGGCCAAAGAAGTTTAGTCATGCTAGGCTTAAAACATTGATAAATGGATATTTATATGAATATGTGTAGCCTTATAGGAGAATGATGGTGTGATATTGCCATAAAGTTTATTACAATGTCATAAAAGTATGAATATTTGCCAGGGAGGAGAATTTGTGACGTTTGTGCAGGCCGGACAAGACCACTAGTTGTAGATATAGTTGTAGTGTAAATCAGTCAATAGCTCTGTTGTTCCAGA
>JAODXP020000008.1:20885373-20897873 GCA_027497455.2 Sardinella longiceps | reverse complement strand
GAGTCAAATAAAGACACTTATACTCTCAATTGGCACATACTGTATGGATTTGTTTTCTTATACAAACAAATAATATTTTCCTTTTATCACAAGATTTGAGAAATGACTTTAATTTTTACATTCTCTCTCCAAGTTTTTGGTAGATTTTCACTGCGCCAGTCACACTTGCCTTTATTGGTACAAATTAGCCTCTCAATAAACTTATGAAAGTAAGATCCAAATTATTTTTGATGCTCTGCGGTATTTGCGGCTGCATTTTTTCTTGACTTGCTCGCCCTCGCTGACAGTACCTAAGTGGCATGATGCAGGAAAGTGACGGTGCAGTAAACTACCTCACGGTATGGTAACGCAATAAGAATGATCAATCTCCACGCCTCCACGCTCGTCCCGAGTAAGCGTGTGCCCCAAACCACGGGCCCCCACCAGATCCTTCTCTCTTTTATTTCTTCATCACTCTTATTCACTCGCTCGCTGTTTTATTCATAACTCTTGGAGCAGGGAGCTTTATGAGGGAGGGAGAGACGCGGAAGCTAAACAGCCAGTAGGAGAATACCTTGCAGCCTTTCGCCGGCAGCAGGGATTGAATAGTAAATAAAGGCGGGGCAGCCCATCCACACACCCCTCACTCCAACCCCCTCCCCCCACTCCCTTTCCCCCCCAAGTCACTTTCTCTTTGTTTTTGTTTCCCCCCTTTTGGGAAAGGGGCTTTAATATATAGTTTGGGATGGGATTAAGAAGAATATGCAGCAGACTTTGCAAAGTTACTTTCTGAGAGTGTGTGTGTGTGTGTGTGTGTGTGTGTGTGTGTGTGTGTGTGTGTGTGTGTGTGTGTGTGTGTGTGTGTGTGTGTGGAGAGGGGTTATGTACTTGTGAGCCTGTACGTGTCACCACTGTGTTAATCCATTTCCCCCCCACCCCACCCATGCTAGACAAAGGAGTCGCTGTTGGACGGCGCCCCCGACTTGACTAATGCTCACCACCTGTACTTGTTCCCTTTGTCATTGAAGTCTGCAAACAAGACACGTATAATTACCACAATTAGCATTTTGGGGAAGAGAGGCAGAGAGAGAGAGACGCTGGTGCGGCGACACGTTAGCGCCACGGCCCCCCTTCCCGTCTGTAGATTAATGAGCGCGCTCCAACATCTGCAGCCTTCCGACTCCTTAACAAATAGCGCGTCGGGCGTCCGCCCTCTGCTCTCCCGCCTGTCCTGAATGGGAAATGGTGCTGTCGCGGCCCAATGGCGCATCCTGATGAGATCGAGTGCAAGCACACACTCACACACACACACACACACACACACACACACACACACACACATACACACACACACACACACACACACACACACACACAGATCAACCCTGTCCGACAAAGCCATCAGCACAGAGGAGATT
Source organism: Sardinella longiceps (assembly GCA_027497455.2). Lineage (NCBI taxonomy): Eukaryota > Metazoa > Chordata > Actinopteri > Clupeiformes > Clupeidae > Sardinella > Sardinella longiceps. The sequence continues at coordinate 20,896,476 of JAODXP020000008.1, read as the reverse complement.
GCAAAGATACACCTGCAGAGGTGCCACTCTTCAGTGCCATGGGAAAAAGTTGAGGTGATTTGGGTTACAAACCACCTCACTAAATCCCCAAAATAAAAAAAATGTCTTACATTAAAAGTAATGCCTAGAATACCAAAGTGAGTTAGTCTGACAAACTAGACAATAGCATATAATGTACTATTCTGGTGATGAAGGTTAGACCGTGGGTTCAATCCTAGGAGCGTAATCAGCGTTGTCTTCCAAACGATCTCTGTCTGCACACAATAGGATTGTGCTAGGACCCTTTCTTTGGACTGATCAGAGCAACACACAGGCCGATATCAATGACCCCTGAGCCTGCCCGCTGACTCTTCACACACAGAGCATGGTGATTGGTCACCACTCACTGATGGGTGACCAATCACATTTCCCTATAGTGCATTGCCAGACGTACTGGCTGAACAAAACAATTTGCCATGGCTAGGCTACATGTAGACCTCTAAGCTTAGATTGAGTAGTAGGAAAAGCAATGTCAAGTCATGGAATAATAACTATGGTGATGGATCAGTATAAGAAGCAGTGGTCAAAAGAAAAAAGTGGTCTTTTTTCATATAGAATTGTCAAATATCCCTCACTTTTGGAGCCGTGTTACCTATGGTGGACACATGTTTGTGCACTTACTACTATAAGTGAGCAGTGTTGGGGATAACGCGTTACTGTAATTTCGTTACTGTTGTCAGGAACTTAATAACGTAACGCATTACAGTTCAAATTTCACTAACGTCATTACAGTTACTAGACTATAGTAACGTTCGTTACAGCGTTACCCACGATTTTTTTCAGTGACATTCAAATTAACAAATTTACATGTAGGCTAAATCAGTGAGCTACCGGTAGGCCAACATGAATTGCTGTCAAAACCGCGTTGTTTTTATTAGTGGCGCATGCGTGCCTAACTGGTTGCTGTGGAAATCGATTGATTCAGTGAGAGGGAGATGGAAGAGAGAGAAGTCATGGAGAACACTGGCATTTGCATTATTTTCAGGTAGTTGCCTGCAAAGGCAAAAACATGTCGGTTAAGTGCTCGCTATGTCCTGGTGATAAACAGCTTTCCACTTCTACACAGTCAATGAGCAATTTGTCGAAGCACTTGGCCAGACAGCACAGTCGTACAAAGCTGGTGGCTAAAAATCCCCATAGCCACCGTCCCGGTAATGATGAGACTGCCCCTGCACCCAAACAGGCGAAACTTAGCCTACATCAGGAGAGGCAGGATTACGACAGGTAACATCGCAGGCAGAAATAAATAATCTAGTTGCAGCCTATGTTGTGGAGGACATGGTTCCGCTGTCAACAATAGAATCCCCCCGTTTTAGGAGAATATTAAGCAAAATACCAACAACGCGAGCTCCCATATCGGACAGAAAAACATTTTCGAGCTACTTGAGCAAATGTTATGCTGTAATCGAATCGGATCTCAAAAAGACATTTGAGACCACAGAATTTGTTTCTACAACAGCAGATATATGGAGTGCTAACAACAAAAGTTATCTCGGAATGACTGCTCACTGGATTGATGAAAACTTTCAGCGCGAAAAGGCTGCCATTGCCTGTAAAAGGGTCAGAGTTAGACATACATATGACGTTATAGCCAGCGAAATAGAGCAAGTTCATTCAAGTTATGGGCTAAAAGTAAAGTAACGAGTAAAGTAACAAGTTACTTTTTTAAATTAGTAACGAGTAAAGTAATGTCATTACAATTCAAAGCAGTAACTAAAGTAAAGTAATTAGTTACTGACACTTCCATAAATACTTGTCACATGTTTTGGAACAACATAAGGTCACTGGCATCTAAAGTAGAGTTGTACCTGGATCAGTGTAGGCAAACAGTCTTAGACCCCAAGGTGAAGTCTGATGCTAGCCTCTCTTTAGAGGCCTCATAACAGCATGTGTTTTTAGGCAAGATAAAGTAATGGATCTGAATGATGACACCATCTTTTATCAAATACTTTTATCAAACATGTGTCCAAAGCTAGAAACAATGACTTTGCGTAACTCATAGGAAACTCTCACCTGTGTTAAAAATAGGGACACACACACACACACACACACACACACACACACACACACACACACACGCATGTCACTGTGGGACATCTGCACTCGTTTGTCAAAAGTTTGGACAGCGCACAGGCGTCCACATTGGAGCCCTGTAGTCGTGTGTCAGAGTGGAGACACGGGGGGCTGGCATCGCTGAGGGAGATTCACCCATGTGTCAAAACAGAGCTGTGTGATAGGCTGGCAGCTCCATAGGGGTCGTTTACCTGTGTGTCAAAACAGCGCTGTGATGTGTGGCCATCTCCATAGGGGATGTTGTCTCCTAGGGGACCTTTTTGACTGAAGGGGAGGGACAGGGGTCATGGAGTGTATCCTGACACATTTGTTCCTGTGTGTGTGTGTGTGTGTGTGTGTGTGTGTTTTGTGTTTTTGTGTACTTTTGTCTCCTTCACACCCGTTCGCCTGTCTCCCTCCCTTCCCTCATCTGCCACTAAAGTAGACGAGTGCTGATCGCTTTCCGTCTCTCTCCCTCCCTCTCTCCTGTCTCTCCCTCCTGCAATTGGTGCTAGCAGACAACCTTGATCCATGGACGCCCCTATTATCGCTGTCTGTTTCCCCAATTAGAATGGGAATCAGGCACCCATGTTTCGTCTATCAGCCCACGTCACCCACCCCCCATCCCTCTCTCTCTCTCTCTCTCTTTTTCACGCTTTCTCTTTCCTTTTTCTTTTTTTTTTTTTTTTACAACCGTCATTTGCTTCCTAATAAAGCTCTGCTCCCGCCTCTAGACTTGAAAGCCTACTTCCTCATGCTTAAAAGCGGGCCGTCGCCAAACAAGAGACTAATTGGTAAAAAGCACTCTTTCTCTTTCTTTCTCTTAGCCGACTCTCTCAATCTCCATCACTCTCCACCGCTAATTTCCATTTCTTTTTTTTTTTTTTTTACCCAGCCACATCGCACAAGGACTCCATTGGAATATTATTACTTGACTTTAAGCATCTCAGGAATGGCAAATGTGATTTTTAAGGTGTCTATACCCCGTCGGCAGATTTATCAGCTTAGCTTTTGCTTTTCGGTTGGTAATTCTTTTTATAGTACGGCTGACTGACACGCAGTAATATTTTACACCAGCCGTTCTCCTCCTTGCGAAAGCCGATGAGTTCAGATTCCGCAGCCCTAAATCTAAGAGTTGGCTAGACGAAAGTGAAGAGCGAGACACTCTCTTCAGGTCGGAGGGGTGTGTCCGCCGCCGGCGTATGCGTATACGGTCGGCCTTCGTGGTCTTGTCAACAAGCCCGGCGCGTGCGGATGGTACGAGGCTAGGTCCACCTCATCTCCATAATTGCGTGGCCACTGACAGCCCTGTCTGGCTCCTGTTGCTGAGGGGAAGCGGAGACAGACAACTAAATGGACACTGAATGCTATGATGCTCGCCTTTACGACAGTCCGCAGTGCCTTGGTGATGAGCAGTGATTCGCCACTGTGTGTGTGTGTGTGTGTGTGTGTGTGTGTGTGTGTGTGTGTGTGTGTGTGTGTGTGTTTGTATATGTTTGTTGTGTTTGCAAGATCACGTCCCTACTCTGGATTCATGCATAATGGATCCAGAGGCTGAGGCGTCGGGCAGTCATGGCCCCAGCGCTGCGTTGATGCACATGGGGAGAGAAAGAGAGAGAGAGAGAGAGAGAGAGAGAGAGATGCTTATTTACCATGTCAGATCCTATCTCTCTCTCTCCTTCTCTCTCTCTCTCCATCTCCATTTTACACCTTTCCCTTCACTTTTCTTCTCTTTCATTCCTCTATTCCTTACATTATTATCCGTCACTACCCTTGCCTCTCTTCACCTCCTCCTCTTCCTCTCTCATTCTCTCTCTCAGAAGTGCAGATGAATTGGCCACTTAGAGTCAGAACACGAAGGATGGATGACTGTGATGGCCATTATGATACACACAACACATTTGGTACAATTGTTGTTTGGACAACTCAATGGCCTTATATGAACGCAAGATTTGTTTTGTGTGTGTGTGTGTGTGTGTGTGTGTGTGTGTGTGTGTGTGTGTGTGTGTGTGTGTGTGTGCGTCTGTGTGTTTTAAGGTTGTTTTTCAGGAAGATGAATCTTTTGCCACGGAATAAAGTGAACAAATAAACACACTGTAAGCAAAAGCAGCAATATCAGCACAAATGCCTTTATCTGAAGTTAGCCAGTGAGGAGAAGAAGAAGAGAAGGCACCTATTTCACCACTAATACTGTTCCATTGAAATTGAACCAATGAATTTGACAAACAGCCTGATCTACCAGCTGATTTACATAAGGTCAAAATTTGCATCTATATGCAAAAGTTAAACTTTACGAAAGAGAAACCTTTTCCCTATTTCTTTGGGGGAGTGACGCGAAAGTCCAGGGAAGCCGCACAACAGCTTCACAACCACACCACTTCCTCTCTTTTACACACACACACACACACACACACACACACACACACACACACACACACACACACACACACACACACACACACACACACACACACACACATAGCCTCACATATCCCTTCTTTCATTTCTTCTGGAAAATACCGTTATCCAGAGTTGGCCCGTGATTGGCCCGCAGTCTATCAGAGATGGACCATAATGAAATGCCACTACCCACAATCCCTCTGTCTGGACGGGCAGGCGGGTGGGCGGAGGGGCGAATGAGGGAAGCTTGGTGCTGCAGCCCCGGGGCCATTACGCAGCTGGCTGCGGGAGAAAGCCACATCTACATAAGTTATTTCATTATCTCCCCGGGCTGGGAACACACACTCTCTCTCTCTCTTTCTCTCTCCCTCTCTCCCCCATCTCTTTCGCTCTATCTCTACCTCCTCTCCTCTTTCTTACTTCTCTTTTACAGTCTCTTCGCTTTTCTATCTCTCACTGTATCTCTCTCTCTCTCTCTCTCTCTCTCTCTCTCTCATACTCTCTGTGTCTCTTTCTCATTCCCAGAGCCTGCATCCTAAGGGAGGTCATCGGCAGCAGATAGAATTATCTGCAGAATAAGAGGTAGCATTATCTAATGGCATCCAGCGCCCAAATATTTAATATTATCACCTTGACTTTCTCCCAGATTTTTCTATATGCATGCATGCACACACACACACACACACACACACACACACACACACACACACACACACACTCACATTTGACTTCCATATGTGGTCTGAGGCAGGTAGTTTGTTATGTGGTCATGATATTAACCTCAAAGGGGGAAGGAATATACATTATGTGCTTATGTGAGCAATACTGTGTGTGTGTGTGTGTGTGTGTGTGTGTGTGTGTGTGTGTGTGTGTGTGTGTGTGTGTGTGTGTGTGTGTGTGTGTGTGTGTGTAATGGTAAAGGATCAGGTGGAACTTCTGGATTTCTATCTGTCTGTAATGAATAAAATTTGCTTTCAGCTAATGGTACAAATGTTAGTAACCAATGCCGGCACACACGCACACACACACACACACACACACACACACACACACACACACACACACACACACACACAAACACCAACATAGACATACTCTGAATGTGTTGCAATAACAGCTCGATAAAGGAAAGGATTTATGTGTCTCTTGGCGGTTGCCGAACGGATTTCCAAAGACACACAAACAAACACAAGCTCACATAGTCACATACTTTGCAGTGTGCATCTCTTAAAAAACTTTTTAGTTTCTGTCACTTACCCATCTGAGAATACATCCACAGATTATTTCAGTGATAAATTTGTGATCATCCAAACATTTCCTCTCTCTCTCTCTCTCTCTCTCTCTCTCTCTCTCTCTCTCTCTCTCTCTCTCTCTCTCTCTCTTTCTTTCTTTCTTTCCAAATGTCATGAGCTGTTGTACTGCTCCCCACTCACTGACAGGTACATGTGTCAGTCCATCTAGAGTCGGAGAGCCAGATCCATCACGTGCGTCCTTCAGTCAATACTGCTTACTGCACCAGCTTTCTGCAAAGAACTTCAGGCTACACACACACTGGCAGTTATTACATGAACCAGAGCAAGCAACTAAAAACCTTACATCCCATCAATCAAGATTTCCACAGCCAGGATCTAGAAAGAAATTACACAGTAGTGTTGGCATAATTACACCCCTATGGAACAAACCAATGGATAAATGAAATTCATCAGGAATGTATTTGTTTGTGTGGATGCAGTGTGTGTATGACTACAGTGTGTGTGTGTGTGGCCAAGCTCTGTGAACTGCTGTAGGTGTGTGTACAGTAAGCTTGGTGAACCACCACATGAGTAATGTGTAGACATATAGTGGTTTGATCAAGGGGTCTTTTATGTGCTTCTGTTTGATCACACCACACTCCTGCATGTCAGACCTGAACATCTGTGTGTGTATGTGTGTACTCTCTCTCTCTCTCTCTCTCTCTCTCTCTCTCTCTCTCTCTCTGTGTGATTCTATCTCTGATTCTCTCTGATTTGTGGTGGTGTGTGCCTTTGATTTGGGTGGGGTGATCCGTTTAAGGCCTCCCGGTGTGTATCTGGATTAAGGCCCCCGTAAGGCCGGCGTGGAGGCTTGATAAGGCTGGTCATCAGAGTGGCCCTCCTCCTGTCCCCTGGGAGCCCGCCGAGAGACACACGGGAGAGGGTGCAGCCGTCAGCGCAGCGGCCAGCGGAGGCCATTTTATCTGCTCGCTCGCAGGTGGAGCTTCTCACTGTCTCTGGGTTTCTCTAGCTGTGTGTGTGTGTGTGTGTGTGTGTGTGTGTGTGTGTGTGTGTGAGAGAGAGAGAGAGAAAGAGGAGGGGGAGTGAGGAAGGTATTCATTTATGTGTATTTCTGTGTTTGTGTGCCAGTGAATGAGTGTATGTTTGAGATTGTGTGTAGACACAGTGTGGTGCTGTGTCTATGCGTGTGTGTGTATGTGTGTGTGTGTGTGTGTGTGTGTGTGTGTGTGTGTGTGTGTGTGTGTGTGTGTGTGTGTGTGTGTGTGTGTGTGTGTGTGTGTGTGTGTGTGTGTGTGTGTGTGTGTGTGTGTGTGTGTGTGTGTGTGTAGAGAGAGAGAGAGAGAGAGAGAGAGAGAGAGAGAGAGAGAGAAAGTGTGTGTGTGTGTGTGTCTGTGGTGTGTGATGCATTCTGTATTTTTTGCAGTCTGGCAGTCCAAAGCTTTACCAGGAGGAAAATTATCCGCCTCTTACTGGCCCTACTCTTCCCATCCTCTGCCAGCCTAGAGACACAAGCCACACTCATTTCTGATGTGGGATTCTCTTTCTCCCTCTCTTTCTCTCTCTCTCCCTCTCTTTTTTTCTCCCTCTGTCACACACACACTCACACACTCTCTCGCTCACACACTCGAACACACGCATGCACAATTTGTACTCTTCTTCCCTCCCCTCTTCTCCTTCGTCTGCTGATTTCTTGCCGTTTGGCACCCAATCTCAGCGAGGCTCTGATGGACACGTGAGACAGTGGCTAGCCCAGTCAGTCCTCCAGCCTGTGCTCCTATGACAGCACGCTTCATTAAGCCCCATTTGGACACACTTCAAAGATGGGCGCCACAATTTTGACAAGTCAGAAAAAAAAAATCTGTTTACTCGTTAATTTATTTTAGTCAAATAATTTTTTAAAGAGATGCCACTGATTATCTTAAATCGTTAGCAGGCCACATTTGACAGAACTGTTTATAAATCTGCTCACATCTTGGAGCTTCTGTGGCTATGAGATATGTGTGATGTCCATTTTGGCGCCACTTCTTGATCTGACCATATGCGCTACTTAAAAAACTAAATCACACACACACATATATAAATAAAAAAAAAATCATGACACTTCCAATCAGTGGAGAATATCTGGTGAATATCTATGAACACTTTTAAAAAGCAGTCATAGATTTGGCAAGAGATGCAAGGTTGAAAATCATTTCAATAAAGAGTCTTTTTTAAAATCTTGCAGCATAACAAGATGGTATATTTGGCTGAGATAGATTTAGGTTCAGACCAAGTCTTAAAACCTCATGAGTGTATAGGAGATGTACTGTACTTTGAAAGATATATAGGTACCTCATATTTTATTTTTTAGTGGTGTTGTAAAGACCACACAAATTTATCTCTCACTTTGTTGCTCAGATATAGCAAGAAAATACTGTAAATCTATGCAAAGTATTGTACAGACACTTAATGCCTCATGGGGACTTTTTTGATCTCATCCTTTGGCCATCCTTTGGCCATTTTGTATGCCTATCACATCTGATTCTGCCTACAGTTTATGGCAGGCTTGGTGTTTGGCATGTCCATCCCTCATTTGTGTGAAACAATGACTCTTCCAACAACTTCCCCCTTGTGATTTTTGGTCGCTGAAACACTGTTGGGGCAATAAATCTGGAGGTGGCCTGATTGAACACAGAACCAGAGGTGCATCTTAGGTGTTTTTGAATGACAATGCCCTGTATTGTCATAAGCTGCTCATTGGCCATGGAATATTTATTTTGTTTACCTATGATCAGGTGTCACTTGTAGCAATATTTATTTTGTTTATCCAGCTCATGATCAGGTGTCACAGGTAGCAAAGATAGACTAAACATCTCTGGCTATTGTTTCCTCAAAGTAACTATATATCCAAATCCTGTTTACAGTAATAGCTTTCTTTGAACAAGAAGAGTTGAGTTCATACCTTTAATTATTTAAACAGAAATTGCCTTTGACAGAAAGAGAGAGAGAGAGAGAGAGAGAGAGAGAGAGAGAGAGAGAGAGAGAGAGAGAGAGAGAGAGAGAGAGACTTCTTGGGAAAGGGTGTTGCATCCAAGCATTGACACCACAATAACACAACTTTTGTGTGAACACAATTATGTTCTCTCTTCCCAAACACCCACATCATGCCTGGCAATGCAGCCATTGTTCAAATGTCTTTGTGGAATTAAATGTGTTGATCTTAGCCTCCTACACGCTGGCCAGCACGGGCCGATACCCAATCATAAAAATAGCTACTCGGCTGCACACACAGTCAAGCTGGCCTGCACAGGCAACCTGATCCATACAAGCCTCCACACAACCAATCAGAGAGCAAAATTATGGCCAGGCACTCTGTGTGTGTGTGTGTGTGTGTGTGTGTGTGTGTGTGTGTGTGTGTGTGTGTGTGTGTTTGAGGGAGGGAGTGAAGGAAAGGGAGAGAGAGCGATGAAGAGGGAAGGTAGAGAGAGAAAGAGGGAGGGAGGGGAGAGAGAGGGAGCGCTGAAGTGATTTCTAAGGCGACAGAGCCCCTCAGCAGACAGAGAGGGAATAGCAGGAGCAGACATTGAAGAAAAATAAAGACAGCAAAGAAGGCAAAAGAGAAAAAGAAAGACTGGAAATAATTTGATGACCGAAATACCCCCATCTATCCTTTACCTTTTGTCTTCTCCTCTGCTCCTATTACTTTTATTTCTGCTGTTCATATAATTCACATCAGATGCAGCCATACTGTCATTGTTTGAGGGTTCAAGGGAATCCCAGCCACATGCAGAAATGGAAACTATTGCTACTAAATCAGCAAAAATTCATAGGGAATTATGAATTCTCCACTATCTAGCAGTCATATTTGGCAACCTACATGTATTCATTTGTATCCCTTACATTGGGAATGAGTAGGATAAGTCAGAGTGCTAAAATGAAGATGGGTTATAGCCGCCTTACTTACAGTAGCATTAGCACCAGGAGCGTCTCTAATCCCTGTCCTCTGCTTGTAAAATATATATATTGTATAAATATATATATCATTTTGCATTGATTGATTAACCAAACTCTATCCTGGGCAGACCCCAAAGTGGATCTGGTGATTATTTTACAAACTCTGCACACAATAAGATAACATTACAACCAATTACAGGAATGAACAACATGTACTGTGAACAGCTGCTCTTAGCTAAGGCCTCTCAATGACTCTCTAAACACATAGAGCATTGTTATTGGTGAACACCAAAGGTGTCTGACCAACCAAAAGATCAAAGAGAAGGAGAGAGAGAGAGAGAGAGAGTCTGTGTTGGAGGGGTTAGCGGCCGTTCACACTGAACACGCTTTCCCGCTTGTAAAACGCGAGTGTTCTGAAAATGTGAGTAACAAAAACATGCGAGGTCGAAAGTGATAAATGTACATCTTGTTGCTATGACAGCTAGATTTGGCTAAACCGCTAACTCCCCAATTTAGCTATGACTGGCAGATAGGCAACGGGCCCATTGTTGAAGAAAACGCGACCTTAAAAGTTAAACTATTTTCAACTTTGAGCGCTTGCATTTTTTAGTCGCTTGCGTTTTTACTAGCATTTTCTTTACGCGAGGCGCGTAGCAACGGTCAAGTCGCATCGTTCCATAGGGAAACAATTGAAATCGAGCGCCTGGAGGTGAAAAAAGCGTGTCAGTGTGAACGGCCACTTATCGCGGGTGATATGGTTTTCCTTCACTGTTTTCGGAAGCTTTATGTGGGTATATCTGCTATTACAATGGAGGTATTTGGTATCAAATTAAACTAGACAGCAAGACCTATCCATTGGTATCACTCGTAACTGCACTACCTTGAGATTTAAGGGTTCAATTTCAGTGTAAATATTTAGATTTCTATTTAGTCTAGAGAAATATCGTTATCTGCTATTACAGGCTACATAGGCTAAACTGGGTTTAGTTGGCTGACTGGGGTTAATCTAACCAAGAACTTGCAAAGATCACCACACATCATGAATTTTTCTATCATCCATTTGCATGATGCATTTTCATTAATAGCCTAGATCTACTGTGTGATGTGGAATTCACTCTTTCATTTAAATACATTTATAGCCAACACTACTTTTGGTATCACACAAACCAACCCAATAGACTCAGGAGGAAAAACTCCATCACCACAGAAGTAAAAGCACAAAATTATGCAATGTAGGCTACTGTTATTCGCAGATAACCTTCTTCAAACCATTGTCTCCACAGTATTTTTGGGCCAGGCTATTGTTACGTAGGCTATGGAAGAACTTTTAATATATATACATATATATATATATATATTTTTACTAGCCGATGGTCGTAGGGCATTGTCCCTACCAATGTTGAGACCAAACCTACGCTCTTGGGGG
>JAODXP020000008.1:20870373-20877873 GCA_027497455.2 Sardinella longiceps | reverse complement strand
AGCATATGACAGTGGACATATATAGCAGTGAAAACTTTGTTATAGAAAAGAAAAACAGTCAACTGCCTGGTCTTATATGAAGCTGCTGCAGAAGAGAAATAAACAACAACAAGCATTGTGTGCATTAGGTGTAAAAAAGAAAAAAGAAGAAGAAAAAACTGCGGAGAAGGGGATACATCTCTAACAAGTGTTTCAACAACATGGTGCAAAAACAACAGTGAGGCAACTTATGTAGGAGTCTTTCTCCCCGCCTCCTTCCTTCCATCTCTCCCTCTCTAATGTAGCCTATGTAAACGCAGACAAACAAAACACACACACCAAATATATGAATTCCCACAAACGTAAGCGTATCTACAATTCACACAAGCCCAGAAAGCCCTCATTGATCTCTTCCTGCATTGCCCATATGCGTGAGTGTGAGACTGTGTGAGTGTGTGTGTGTGTGTGTGTGTGTGTGTGTGTGTGTGTGTGTGTGTGTGAGGAGTGTTTGTTGTTGAATGTCTTTGGTGGGTAAGGATGTGAGGATGGCGTGGAGGTGGTGCTGCTGCTGATGTTTACTGGAGGTGTGCAATCTTTCCAACCAGATGAGGGGAAGAAGAGAAAAGAAGGAAATGAAAGAGTAGCAAGAAAGAGAAAATGAAAGGGTGAGAGAGCGAGAGAGAGAGAGTGAGAGAGAGAATTGGCCCAAGAGCACAGAAGAGTGAGGCCCAACCCAGCGAAAAGGTAAACAGAATACAGCAGAATTCAGCAGTAAGAATGAGAGTCATAGGAGGTGAAATATGGACTAAATGGTGCAAGCAGAAGCTGAAGGGAGAACAAGTGACATTTAACTCTCAGATGTAGGCAGAGGTGGGAGTGGAAGAAAGAGAGAACGTGAATGAAAGAGAGAAAGAGAGAGAGAAAGAGTGGAGAACAACCAGCGCCCAATAAAAGTGTGAAAAGAAGGAGGGAGATGGAGGTCTGGTAATGAGAGGTAAAGGAAAATCAAAGGCGGCTGTTGTGTAATGTGTGTTATTTACCTTTTAATCAATAGCCAACATCCCATTAACTTTTAATGTGTGCTTCCAATTGGGGCCAGGAATTGAATGGTGCTATGGGGGCCCGGAAGGACCCGACTATAAAGCAGAGCAATACCAGTGGAATCAGTCATAGTCACCCCTCCCCACAAAACAACCAGTGAGCCAGCATCCAGCGCTGACATTAACTAATGACCTTGGAAGCTCCATTTGGGAGGCTGCAGAGTAGAATGCGACATCCAGAAGTTTGGAGTTGGGTTGCATCAGGTTGCAAGACTTGCTCCTGGATCATCACGTGTGGCCAGAATCTGCAGTCACACATCCAAGTGACTGTGACAATGTCGTTCTCAACATGAAATTTACAAAAAGTCCTATAGATTCGATTTAAAACATTTCCAACAATGTGCTTTTAAATTAATAATATCCCTTTTTTGTTACTGTAATTAAGTCAAATTAAAACTAATTAGATAACATTAGCACAACTGCAACTCCCCTGATGATACCTAAAAATGACTGTAATTTAAACCAAAAAGATAAATGAAATTTAAGTGATTGATATAGTGGTTAGAGAAAGTCAACAGCTCTTTAAGTGTAAAATCTAGGATGATGGGATTTGTAATGTGGAAAGTCTGGAGACATTTTCATTCCAGATGAATCAACAAAACTCTGCGTTGAACAGACCCTACTCTCTGCTTTACTTTTTTCATAAATAACACCAAAAATATTATCTATACAATTTTAGTCTTCCATGTTGTAGCCAGAGAGAAACGGTAGTAAGAGAAATAAGGAAAGAAAGCAAGAAATATAGACAATAAAATATAGAAAGAAGAAATGGGTGGAAAGAAGGGAGAAAAGAAAGGAGAGGAAAAGAAGGGTGTGAGGGCGATGAGGAAGTGTTCAGAAGAGGGGAGACGTTTCCATCTAATTTATGGCCTCCTTCGTTCTGCGTCGCACGGTTGGTTTGGTGGCTCACTGGTGTTTATGATGTATTAAATTAAATCACACAGGAACAGCACTTCACACAAAGCCCAACGCACCTGAGTTAAATGTGTGTGTGTGTGTGTGTGTGTGTGTGTGTGTGTGTGTGTGTGTGTGTGTGTGTGTGTGTGTGTGTGTGTGTGTGTGTGTGTATCACCTCAGCAGCTCCACACAAATACCTGATTATCTCTGTGAATGAGATTCTCTCTCTCTCCCTCTCTCTCTCTCTCTCTCTCTCTCTCTCTCTCTCTCTCTCTCTCTCTCTTCTCCTCAACCTGACACAGAACCACCCAGCAGAGGAGAAAAAGAGACAGAACTCCAGCGGAGGATAGAAGAACAAGGGATTGGGCGGAGGACAAGAGGGATGGGCGGCAAGGCTGGCAACAGTGTCACGCCTGGCTGTCTCAGAAGATGGACTCAGTGATGAGCCTAAAGGATGTGTGAGGTGTGTGTGTGTGTGAGTGTGCATGTGTGTGTGTGTGTGTGTGCGGTGCTAAGTCGATAGAGATAAAGTAAAACACACTCGCTTGAGAAGAGTGTGTAAAACATTGCTCAGGCTGGATAATGCCGCTGTATGGGAGAGCGCAGAGGTAATTTGGTAGTCGGATAATTGATTAATGAGATGGAAACTTTTTCAGAGTTGAATTGTTTTAGAGAAGCATGGATGAGATGTACTGTATAGCTGCCTAAAGGCCACTGCTGTGAGCAGGAGTTGTGCAGAATAGAGGCGATGAATCTGTGAGGAGAGGTCTGCAGATCTGAGTACTGTTGCTCACCCTTTTCTTGCTCATGAGCACGTTTACAAGTAGTTGAGAAACAGCATTACAGAAGATCTTGCCCTGATGAAGACTCCTGTGAGTCAAAATGTGTAGGTGTAATATCCATGATAATACTGTAAAGGATTTTTAACTTCTTCACTTTAAATCAGTGTGCCTCTGAGTTTTAAGACTGCTGTTTATGAAGTAGCCGTGTTAGGCGTCAGATTTTCTTAAAAGTTCAATGTCCTTTTCCGAAGAGCTGCTGATTTTCTGTATTTAAATATTTGACCCAATGCAGCACTTGCCCCTTTTTCTTTTTTACCAATAGAGGCCCATTCCTTTTCTTCTCATTTCCGAATGTGTGATCTTCTACACACTATTCTTATCACATCACAGAACATGTGTCATCTTAATCTTTTACATTGCATTGATGTGATAACACTTACAAGGTCCTGCAGTGCATTGTGGATTTCTAATAGGGAACATGTGAGGTGGGTTTACAGTCTAATCGTTAGACTGCCGCGAAACAGGTTAGTTTTACCCTATTGATGATGTGCCATTGCAGTGGTGATGCTGCAGTACAGAAAGAGCCACCGGTTGTTTTCTTACCTATTAGAGCCATGAAGATACAGTATGTGCAGGCCTAGTGATGTCCTTCATGATTGTGCCTACCAACTCAGCTATTGAATGAATGCATTTGAAGTGAATGCATCCAGCAGTTGTCAGATTTAACTTTAGTTGCTCCCTGTTAAATCTGTTGCTTTAATGTCTGGAGAAAAAAATATATCTTAAAGTTTCATATACATGTACTGTAAATTATCTGCAATTCATTGCCTCACAGTTTAGTATTTTAAGCATCGTTTTCACATGCACACACCTGTTTTCTCGCATAGCAACTGGTTGCTATAGACTCAAATTCCACTATCACCTGTTTTTACCTGTTTTTATGCATAAATGACCTTCTGACCATGAGCTAATTACTTTAACAGCATCTCATGATTTACTATTACAACCAGATTCAAACCCCCAACAATAAATGAAATTCCAAAGGCAGACACAAGTACTGTAGTTCTATTGCTTTTTGCCTGCCAGCACGATAGATCAGGAGGTCACGATGACGCACTTGCAGAACATCAATACCCAGGTTTTTATCCAAGAATTTTGTTTCCTGGATACGTCAGTGGTCTGCACTGTTTTCTGTCTTTACTTTGAGCATGTGTCCCTGCAGGTTTCCTCCCTCAGGTCTTATAGCTGAACCAACAGGCGCTAAAATAGCCCTCTGAGAATGATCAGGTTTGGACCCTGTTGAACTTGACAGGGTGCTTAGACTCAAGGTTCATCAGGCTGCCCCATAATGAGTTTCAAGTAGGTCTCTAATAAGTAGCATGCCACTGGTATAGATCCCCCTAGAAACATTGTTTGCCAGTTAATGATTACCTTTTTGAAAGTTGGAAGGAGCAGGCGGCCTCATTTTCTGCCTGCCTTGTTGGTTAATATATCATGTTGAGGTGTCTGTGGGTAATGGTGTCGAGTTGTTGGGCAGGCTGACGCAGCCAAAGCCTCAGAACACCCCCCGACAAACACACACACACACACACACACACACACACACACACACACACACACACACACACACACACACACACACACAGTCACTAACTCAGTGGTGACATTACACCCCCCACTTCACACACACACACACACACTCACACACACACACAAGCACTGCTCTCCGCAGCATAGAGAGAGAACGAGAAAGAGAGAGTTTAGCTCAACAGGAAGTCGGCCGGGCACAGCGCTCAACCCCCCCAAACGGCTGATTAACGTCCTGTCTCGTGCATTTAGCATCCCCGCCTTTCCCTCTCTCTTTCTCTCCCTCAGTCTCTTTCTCTTTCACTCTCTCTCTCTCTCTCTCTCTCTCTCTCTCTCTCTCTCTCTCTCTCTCTCTCGCTCTTTCTCCCTCTCTCACCCTCGCTTCTTTTCTTCTTTCCCCTATCCCTCCTTCCGATCTGGTCCTCTCCTCTCCTCTCCTCTCCTCCTACCCCCTCTGTTCCTTTCCTTCCCTTCCCCAGTACCCCCCATCTCTCCCCAGCTGTTGGCTGCCTCTGCTCTGTCATGCTGCTGTAAATGTGCTGAGTCATATACTCTCACTGCAACACCCCCCTTTCTAACACACACACACACACACACACACACACACACACACACACACACACACACTCCCTGCCGCCACTCCTGTCGCTTCACTGTGGAGGAGATGGGTGGGGGATGGCAGAGATGGGGGGTAAGGAGTGAATGAGGGGGGTGTGTGTGTGTGTGTGTGTGTGTGTGTGTGTGTGTGTGTGTGTGTGTGTGTGTGTGTGTGTGTGTATGTGTGTGAGGGAGAAGAGAGGGAGCTGGAGAGAGAGAGAAAGAAAGTGGAGGGGGGGGGGTGAGGTGGGTATACATGAAAATGTAGGGGTTGGGAGGAAAGGTGTGTGTGTGTGTGTGTGTGTGTGTGTGTGTGTGTGTGTGTGTGTGTGTTGGGGGGTGGGGGTGGAGGGTGCTGACGTTACCCCGGCTCACAAGACTTGCCCGTAAATGAACTCATTTTTCATCCTGCCTCCCCTGTTAATGACTGGCACTTTCCCCACACGGAGGCACGGCCTCCAAAGAGCTGCCCGACTGACAGAGGGGCATTCATCACTGTGCGACAGCACTGCCAGGACACGGACAGCAGAGAGAGAGAGGGAGAGAGAGAGAGAGAGAGAGAGAAGGAGAGAGGGATATGCAGGTAGGGGCCGGAAGAGGAGGAGAGAGAGAGAGAGAGAGAGAGAGAGAGAGGGAGGGAGGGAGGCAGGTAGGGAAAAAGACTTACAGAATAGAAAGAAGAATGGGCAAGAGAGTAAGGAGAAAGACAGGAAGAGAGGAAGAGGGGTCAGATGAGAGGGAGGGAGAGAGAGAGAGAGAGATAGTGGGAAAAAAGTGCAGAACAAAATGAATAAGAAAAGTAGGTGGAAAGATACGGGTCTGTGTCCAGGTGTAGGAGGCACTGTTTGCAAAGCAAGATGACAGACAAGATCCTGACAGACACTTACACAGACAGACAGACAGACAGACAAACAGACAGACTGACAGACATACACCTAAACTGGCAGTCTAACTGACAGATAGTTACAGGGGACCAAAAAAAACAAGACGGACACAAGACAGACACACATAACAAAACTGAGACACAGAAAAGTTCTACTTGTACTGAGACCATGGACCCCCACCCCACCTCTCTCTCTCTCTCTCTCTCTCTCTCTCTCTCTCTCTCTCTCTCTCTCTCTCTGTTCTTCTCTACCTCTCTCTCCCAAGCTAACACACTGCAGTAGCTCCAGCTGTGTGCACATTCGAGCTAGCCGCTAATCCTCACGTTTTAATAGCTGTTACTGACAGTTCCTTTGTATGCAGAAAACAATGGGCTTCACACTGGTGAGATAGAGGAGGAGTAACAGCTCCCCTGCCCTATTCCCCAGACAGACCCCTCTCTGAAAGACTGAATGAAGTCTGCAACAGAGGAAGAGAGGCCATGGTCACAACCTCCACCAAATGTGTTTCTTTCTCTCTCTCTCTCTCTCTCTCTCTCTCTCTCTCTCTCTCTCTCTCTCTCTCTCCCTCCCTCACTCTCTCTCTCTCTGGGACTCATAGTTGTCTGCTGGCTTCTGAATGGGGATAAGAAAAAAAAGAGAAAAGAAACGAAGATGAATATTATCTCTTTTACCTCCAATTTAGTTTCATTTGTGAAGCTATTGGATAGCAGATCTCAAGGTCGGCATATGATATGGGGAGAGGGGGCAGAAGAGTTGGTGGAGGATGGTGGTGGTGGTGGTGTGTGTGTGTGTGTGTGTGTGTGTATGTGTGTGTGTGTGAGTGTGTGGGTGTGTGTGTTGGGGGGGGGGGTATTCTATTTCTTTCTTTTTTTTCAACTTTCTTTTCTTTTTTGTATTTTTTTCCAAACGCCTGCCCTTGGAACATTATAAAGCAGCTTAGTCCCAGCGTGCTGGGCCTTGGGGGGATTGTTTACACAAAGAGACGGGTGTGCGGACAGAACGCCTGATTAAAAATTCAGCCGCGCACGCACACATCTGTGTATGTGTGTGTGTGTGTGTGTGTGTGTGTGTGTGTGTGTGTGTGTGTGTGTGTGTGTTTTGGTGACTCGTGTGTGTAACTGTGTGTTTATGTACGTGAGCGGGACAGAAACAAACATCTCCTGCTGTCAGGCCCCCAAACTTAATTGCGCTGCCCCGGGTCCCACTCTCAATCATATTACCTGATGAATCACCCGCCATAAAACAATGTTGTTAGAGGCGGCCCCACAATAGCCCTGGTCAAAGGAGAGCCACCACGGGAGAACACAACGTTCTCTCTCTCTCTCTCTCATTTCTAGACTTTTCTAAGATGGAGACATTGCAACAAAGCACAGGGCCATTTTTTTTTCTTTCTTTTCTTTCTTTCAATTCTATTCTAGATGAGTTCATGGAGAGTCCTTCGGTGAGTGGTGGAATTTGTTTCGCACATTTTTATAAACAAAGACCAAAATAAAAAACAACAATACAGAGACAGCATCCTAGCAACAGCCTTACAAAATTGCTATGGTGATGCTTGGGAGCAGTGCAGCAGCTCATTAAAAGGTCCTTTAGCAGACGAAGTGATCTCCATAGATGAATCTATCTATACTACAGAGTGTAAACAGATTTTCAATGGCACCAGGAGCTGCTGAGACT
>JAODXP020000008.1:20847873-20865373 GCA_027497455.2 Sardinella longiceps | reverse complement strand
CTTTGTGCTCCTCTCTCTCCCTGGAGGCTGGGCCACATGCGGGGGTGACTCGGAGAGAAACTTGCTGCTGCTAAGTGACGGCATGTCACACAGCTGATGAGGATGGTGGGGGGGCAGTGGGCCAATAGGAGGACAGGTGGAGGGGTAATCACTCGGAAAATGAGACCTTTGGAGGGAAAGAGAGAGAGGGAGCGATAGAGAGAGAAAGAGAAAAATGAGAGAGGAGGGGGGTGGAGGAGAGAGAGAGAGAGATGGAGCAAAAACAGACAGATGAGTGTCGTCCATCAGTGCTACAGAGACTTGACCCTGACAGAAACTCATCATTGCCATTTCCATAGCACCTTTTCACCACAAGCACAACATGCACCGCTAAAGGGCTTGGATTTAAGCCTCCACCCCTCCATGCTAAGGGTAGGCTAGCAGCTACCTCCTGTCATCCCTGCCAATGGCATCTGCTCCTGGACACATCAGTCAGACTTTACACCCTCTCTCTCTCTAAACTTCCCCAGGCCTCCTGCCCTGGGTTGCCACATCTGTCAATATCACAAAACACTCTCCGCTTGGAGCTTTTGGAAATGGCCTCTTGTTCGTGTCCGCAGTCAAACTCCCATTTGGCAACATGCTGGGTCTGGGTAAGGATCTGTTGTCAGAACTAGCAAATTGACAGTCAGCCAATGTGTTTGTGTGTGTGTGTGTGTGTGTGTGTGTGTGTGTGTGTGTGTGTGTGTGTGTGTGTGTGTGTGTGAGAGAGAGAGAGAGAGAGAGAGAGAGAGAGAGAGAGAGAGAGAGTCT
This sequence comes from Sardinella longiceps, assembly GCA_027497455.2. Lineage (NCBI taxonomy): Eukaryota > Metazoa > Chordata > Actinopteri > Clupeiformes > Clupeidae > Sardinella > Sardinella longiceps. Next base: position 20,864,581 of record JAODXP020000008.1, on the reverse strand, counting down.
CCTTTAAATTGTCAACAATCAAACCGCAGCTCTTTGGCTTTGTGCAAGAAAAGCTGAAGGTTATTTGCCCACCTGGGCAGCTGTCAAAACTTTTCAGCATTGCGGTCAAAATGTTGAGGTGCCAAAGTCTGCAATCACTCTTAGATAGTATGAACGCTAGGGTGGTACATATCGATCCGACAACTCCAACGGTTAAGGGCAAGCGAGAAAAGTAATGCAGCCTCGACTCCGATAAGACAAAAGCCCCTCGACTTCTACGTTCTACGGCGTCGGTGCAGGAATGATGGAGGTAGATTATCCCAGCGTGTTGAGCGACCGGCGCGTCGCCATCGTCACTTTGATTGGGTCTCGCTATCCCCCAGCTACTTCGTCATGGGGGAAAATGAGAATGGCACAGTGGGAGGGAATAACAGGTCAATACCCTAACTGTCTTCGGTGGGCCAATATCGCTCCGCGGACGTGCATAACAGTCGCTGCGAGTCATCGATTGGCAATAGAGACCCCCACAGAGGGGTGGACTGTGTGTGTCGATCTTTCTGGATCGTTCCATAAAACATATGACAAAGTCATGAAATCCACCTCCACCTTAACACCCTCAAGTTATTATTACAGGCCACTGGGGTGAAGTCTCAGACGAAGCACCATGACACATCCGTATTATTAAAAATGGAGACACTTGAGAGACTTCTGCACACCTCTCTGTGTATTGACTGTGAAATTGGCAGGGCTGCCTACACTATGGCCGGCCTACACCATAACCTACCAACACCATAATCTGCCTCTTGGGCTACACCACGACCTGCTTCTTCTTCTTCTTAGTGTTTAAATTAGATCTGAAGTAATAGCTGAATTAGCCATTAGAGTCATTATGTAGCCACACACATGGCAACGTCAAACTCCAATTTCATCAACTATTCCATATAGCTTTAGAAGGCCCAGAGGAATTTGGTGTGGAATGAGAATATTCACCACGGGTATCCCTCTCTCTACTCCTCTCTTCTCCTTTCATCTTCTTTCTCCTTCCCTCTTTTTTTCATTCCTCACTTTCCTTCCTTTCCTCTCCAGCTGTTGCTGTGCATCTCGTATCTCTCCCTCCTTGCCAAGTTCAGCTCATTTTTTTCTCCTTTTCTGTTGGCATTCAATTGATTTGGAGAGGCTGAAAACAACACTCTCTCTCTCTCTCTCTCTCTCTCTCTCTCTCTCTCTCTCTCTCTCTCTCTCTCTCTCTACTCAATGAGAAAACAACGCCACAGCCGGATTGTGTCTCACAGCGGTGGCGGCTCGCACAATATGCAACGGCGTCTCCGGGTCGGCTGCTATCGCATGCGTGACGTGCCAATTGGTTTGTGCCCGCATGCTTAAGCAGGGCGGCCAGGGAATGAAATTACGGCGTGAAAATGCCCACCGCTGCGCGCCCAAAATGGGACCAGGGTCTGGCAAATTGGTCATCAGCTCCCTGGATATTGAAAAATGTCACTTGTCAGACGGAGATGAATCTTCTTTTTTTTTTTTAGACGATGCTTACACTTTGTTTGTAATTCAGAGAAGCCCTGCAGGATATTTCTCATGACAACTAGAGGTTACCAAGAGCCAAATGAATTCTAACTCACTCTCAGTATGGAGATGAACAACTTCATTCTTCTTTTCCCTAATGCCTGTTTAGAATGCATCAACCACACCTGCTAAACAACACATATATCAGACGCCATTGCATATTAAACACCATCCAGACATCAGTTGTTGAATACATTCTCCATGTTACCTCGTTGATGTGTTTAAATTCAGCGTGATGTTGACACTAACACCAGAATATTTATTTACACAGGCAGAGCTAGTTCTTATGGTAGGATTAGCAAGACTGGAAGACAATGAGGGAGGTCTTACAACAAGGGAATTTGGTAAACAATGAGCCTAATGCATGAGGACACAAGGGAAATCAACTTTGTCTGCTGAAGCAATGCATGATCAAGGCGACATTTTGTTATGTTAAGGAGGCCTCGACTGTGCCTCTGATTTTCAGTCTTCCACCTGGCAATTTCCAAATTTCAAACGTGAAAAGTTCAAGTAACAAAACACAAGCCCCAGTGTCTGTACACTGCAAGCATAACTGAAAAACTATTGGAATGAAATCCACACATACACACACACACACATACACAGTGTATTGGGCGGACATCTTGAAAGAGGAAGATAAGCCGATATATAGTCTAAGCTATGAAATCCAGGCTGATTGTTTCTAAAGAGCAACACAGCATGACAGTAATGGGATAATTGGTGTATCCTCTGAAATGCAGATGGGGATACACGCTCGCCTATGATGTCTCTCAGCAGGCTACCGAGCCGCACTTCCTGTGACCCCTGGAAAATGTTTAAAATGTGCCGGATGTATGATACGAGTTCAGGGCTCTGATACGATTGGTCATGCTGGTGACATGACTGGAGTGCAACATGGGTGTGTAGATGGCAAGAACAAAAGCCTTACTCTTGAGTTGGGAAGTTGGAAAGTGCAGGATGCAAGGCAAAGGAGAAAAGCCCATTTGGGTTGGCTGGCTGCTGTCCAAGGTGCTGAAATGCTTCAATTGCATTGGTACTGTATGAGCATTCACTGGGTACACCCACATGCATTGACAGAAATATAGCAAGACGAGAATGGTGAATAAAAGCTGAGTGGAGAATAGGTTCTGAAGAGAAATATAATGATGTAGGGGGTAGGTGGATGTTTATAGAGGAAGTGTGACTGATGTGTGTGTCCAGGAGAGTAGCATCAAATTCTGGGCCCTATGCACAAGCAGTGGCCATGGGTCCCCCTCACTTTCTGGAATATAATTCCAGACTCATCAAGGGCCCTTCAACCTTTTGGGGCCCTGGTAACTCACCCCCCCCACACACACACCCTCCTCCCCCACAATTCCCCTGTGTGTGTCTTGTAGCCTGTACCTCCCTCTGAAGTCTCATAGTAAAGTGCTATTATGTTGCTAAAGTTAACTTTGATGTTGCTCTCCTCTGTTAAACTCATCATCTATCTGCTCTATTAAACTCTCCAGCTAGCATGATGCCAGTCCATTATGTTCCTCATGAATATACTGAAGGGGAATTCATGTGAACACTTTTTTAATCAGGAAACAAATATGTCACCAACACCATAATAATGCAGATGATTAAAAAAAGCTGACGATTAATTAAATGAGAGTTGAGCCCAACCAAGCAGAAGCAGTGTGACAATCAGCACATGTCTTCAAATCCATGGTGATGTCTTACAAAATAAACACCCCTTATAGAAGAGAGATAGGCGTGTTTCAAGTTTTACTCACTTCAGTTCAAATTGCTCCTCAGTCTCCTAGACGTTCATTACATGTGTGAGCTTGTTCATATACAGTCCAGTCTCTGGAGCTTCAATGTGGCTCACACAGACTATATAGTTATATAGTGCAACTGTAAGCCAATCAACACTTGAGTTCAGTAGCACAGAAGAAAGGTGATTTTTTCCTAAGCTCAACAATCAACACCTTTTTGCCATACAGTAACTTTAAGGGGGCTGTAAAGAAATCCACTTAGAAAATATTACTGAACTCATTCAGGCATCCAGGATATGAAAGTGCCAAATGGTTATACAATTTGTTGTCGTTTCTTTAGTTTTTTTTCAGTAAGGCATGTGTATCCTGTGGTAGGATTCTGAGAAACTGTGTATTGATGTTCGTTGCCAGGGGAGTCTTAGCCTCGGCTTCATCTGAACAAACCCTTTCAGCCAAGTGCTCCAGCAAGCAGGCAGCATGCAGGCAGGCAAGCAGGCAGGCAGGCTGGCCCAGTCAGAGGCACAACATCAAACACAAGCTCAGATCCTTGGTCTTCTACTCCATCTACAGTTACCCCAGTCAGGAGGGCCAGCTCCCAAACATGATCTGACAGCCCAGAGAAAACCACAAGAGGACAAGGGTAAAGAAAATAGAAAAAGAGCAATGGAGAGACAGACACTGATTGCAAGCAGAAGAGTGATAGAGAGAATGAATAGAGAGAGAGAGAGAGAGAGAGAGAGAGAGAGAGAGAGAATAGCAGGGGTGAGATTTGTAGACAGAGAGAGCGGGGGATGATGGAGGGAGGTTAAAAAAAGGGCCTTTTGTCCCCCATCCCGCCATTAATCTGAGCGGTGGAGAGAAATGGCAGGGGGATTAAACGTGTTACTCTCCCAACGCTCAACAGCCCGCTGCTCTCCAACTGCAAATTAAAAGACGCAGGGGTGTGTGTCTTTGTGTGTGTGTGTGTGTGTGTGTGTGTGTGTGTGTGTGTTCTCTGTGTTTGGTGGGGATGGGAGGAAGGGAGCGAAAGAGAGAAAGAAAAAGGTGTGTGCGTGTATGGGGAAGGGGGGGTGGGAGGGAGGTAGAGAGAGGTAGAAAAGAGAGTGAGGGAGAGAAAAATAGCGTTAATTGCTTGCCAATCGATAATACTATAATGACTTTGTGACAAATGGCTTGCTCTCAGTGCTTGGGCTTGGATAGGAGGGAAGTGTGTGTGTGTGTGTGTGTGTGTGTGTGTGTGTGTGTGTGTGTGTGTGTGTGTGTGTGTGTGTGTGTGTGGAGGTGGGTGTGAAGTAGACGTTGAGGGGGGGGTGGATGTTGGGGCAGGTGTTACTGGTGGTGCTTAAATGAGAATGGCTGTGATCGGAAAAGGAAATATTTGCTTGTGTGACTACAAGCCCAAGCACCCAGGGCATCCCGCATGTCAGGCTTAAACAAGAAGCAAAGGCTCTCCTGAGAATTACTACAAGCTCTTCCAATGGACAACAACAGTGTGGATGTGTAAAGCCAAAGGCATGATTAAATTACACGATTTAAAAAAGGATCTCCAGGTCAGAGGGTCAGCTTGGAAATCACAGGTACTCGGCAGTCGCCAGGTGTATAGTCGCCAGGTGAATATAGTATGCCAAACACCTGGAGAAATCACACTTAATTCACACAGAGCATCAACCAATCAGAGATAGTAGTTCACAGCGTCTTTCAACTACTTCCTGAGCCTTGACCATCACTGTCCCGTTATGATGATGTTACTTGTCAAGTATGGACTGTTAAAATAATCATCTTCATGTATGGTAAACTGGTGACCTTAGATTATTCTGTTTCTTTAAATGCCATAGAACTGTGTGCCAGCCAGTCTGTATAATTGTACTACTTCCAGCCAGCTTTCAGAGCTTTCAGAGTTTGCTTCGTCAGCATAGCCTTCTTTGTAGGCTGTCATGAAAAGTTTGCTTGCTAACAGAACATAAACTGGCCAGAAGCCTTGTGATATATTGTTACAAGGTCGAAATATACAGTAAACCACAACAATGGCAAACAATTTTGGTAGACATGCCTATACAGCCATGAGTTTGGCCGAGCCACTCCATACAGCGTTTGGTCTAGAGTGCTATGTGAATGTGTACACATTCAATGTGGACAAATTCAAAGTAACACAACGCTCTACCTGTGCCTTGCTGTGTGTACACAGAGGTCGCATGAGCCCAATCACAACAATGTAATTTTGCGTAATTTGAAGACTGTTGAGTTTGCAGAGGTGTCCTCAAGTCATCTAGCCTGGCGAATGCCAAACTAAAAATCACAAGTGATATTTAGTCTGGAGACCTACCTATTGCATTCCTCGTAGTGGAAGCATCGTTTACGATTGTCCAGAGCCGTTTATTGGGCGCTACGAATGTCTATCATACAATCTGTACATAGCTCGGAGCCAATCCCAGAGCCACCAGTGATGTAAAATGCAATCGAGGGCCTTGCAAATCCTTTTTTGTTCTGTGATTGGATACCGAAAGCAGGCGAGAAAATCGGCCATGGTCACCATGCTGCTTTGCAGAGTAAAATTAAATAAGCATGCAAAGGAGCATGGGAACTCCCAGGCTACAAGTCATCGCTAAAATTGTGTAATTTGTGTGTGTGTGTGTGTGTGTGTGTGTGTGTGTGTGTGTGTGTTTGGGGATATTTTCCACATGTTGTTTGTATGTTTGTGCATATATTGGCTCTCTCTTTCTCTCTCCAAACACGTCAGGACACATTATTTACACATTTCAGTGGACACACAATAAATGTAGAAATATTTGGTCAAAATCTTGCATCCAAAACCATCTCATAATCAGCCTTACATATAGGACAGTGGATGGAGACTCAAAAATATCTCAGATTTCTATCCAGCACGGCATTCAAACTTAATAACCACATCTAATTTCTTATTTATCAAACATAGCCCCAGGCAAAGCAAATCCAGATGTGTACAACTGAGAGAGTGCACTTAACAATGCAAGTACATCATACAGAACAGGTGGTTGGAGCTTGCTGGTGGAAGATTTACTAATCATTTGTGTTGAAGCACCACAATCACATATTGCCTGTCAGTATTGTAGCTATCAAAAAAATCAAAATTGCATACTGAGACACCCAAGCCAATAACTATTTCCACTCATCCAGGTTCAAAGCAATGGATCAGATAGGAATGCTGTGTAAAATAATTGTGTAGCTGCAGTCATCAGTTAGGACAAAACTTTGTTTAATCATACAGTGGTGTCATTAGCAATTTTAGTATTTTTGTTTGGCTGGTTGTTTAGCATCTGTAAGTTTAGGAGGCATTTTGCTTGTTTTTTTTAGTTTGGTTTTTGTCTTGTTTTTGATTTTGGTTTGTGAAAATGTTATATGTGTCCTAATCACTATAGCCTATTTAATCAGGGCTTATTGTACGCCTGATACATCTGTTCCGCATGGTCTTGTGTAATTCTTCACTCAGCTAAAATGGCCCCATTTGGTAAACTGGTCCTCACTAACACACACACACACACACACACACACACACACACACACACACACACACACACAGTCTCCCAGGTCATTTCCTCCTCCTTGGCCTGCACATATGGACCCCCCGCTGGAGAAAATGGAGACAGATCTGCAGCACTGTTGTTAGTCCGGGTCTCTCACCTGCAGTATTGGGCCAAGAAGGGTTGGGGGTGGCTGGGTAAGAGGGCGGTTATTTCTCTTCTGTCCCCAGCAGTAGTGGTACCAGGGGCAATTTGGGACCTGGGGACAGCTGACAGGATGCCCTGAGGAGCCAGGAAGGGTTGTGGGGCACAAACCCAGAGAGAAGAACAGAGGGATGAAGGGAGGGAGAGACAGATGATAGAAAAGAAAGAGGGATGAAGAAGAGATATTCAGAGATAAGCAAATTCAAATTGAAGAGCAGGGTTGGGGGGGGGGATAAAAATGCAGAAAAGAAAAGTACAGAGATGATGAAAGGGAAAGAGAAGGAGGGAGTGAGTGAGAGAAACGCTGCAGAAAGAAGAAGCCGGTTAGAGATTGATGGCACACGTTTGCCCAAGTCAAATCACCTGTCAGGACGCCCGTGACACGGGATCCATTTTGTTGCACGCCACCATTAACCTTGAAACACCTGGATTTATTTCCCTCTGCCCTATGGGGGGGTGGAGGGGGAGGAGGGGGGCACAACCTGTGACCAGCGTCACCAGAAGCCATGCCAAACCTCTCTCACTCTCTCTCTCTCTTGCTCTCTCACACACATACACACACACACACACATTTCCACCTGCTTTATTTAACCTTTCGCTCACAGTCACAAATTGCAAAACAAAACTCACATCTCATTTTGATTTGCAGTCATCAAGAAAACATAAAACAACTACAAGAGAGAAAGAAAAAAAAACCCATCTGTACAGCTTGTGGCCAAACTCAGCTAACGACAGGGGCAGCGGACAAGGATACATGGAGGGACAAAGCATTTGATCCCAGCATGAGAGGGCCAATCTGCAGGCCATGTGGTGAGGGTGGTGGATTCAGCACACTGGACAAACTGCTGATAGCCTGGACCAAAGGTGGAGGACGGGAGCAGCTTAATGATCTGTGGTGGAACTTCGGGGTGGGCCAGTCATTGGATGTTAGCATCCATCCCAACAATATCATGCTGTAAACTCAAGCTGGACAGACACAGTACGATATTTTCAATCGTTTGATGCAGCACCAGCTCAAACTGTATAATTAATTTGCAGGGGTTAAAAGTTTACAGCTCAGGGCATATGGAAACTTTTCACCACTGTTTGAGTGACCCATTTTAACATACAATTTGCTTTGGTACCATCTTCAAATGAATTAGGGTATACTTTTTGAAAATATTATTCCCACCTTGGAGGCCCCGTGGCTCAGTAGGTTAAAGCGTCTTTCCATTACTCCCGTTACCAGGGTCCAAGGCCGGGCCGAGGTCATTTCCCGATCCTTCCCCGTCTCCCACCCATCTCCTGTCCACCTCCATACTTTCCTATCAGATTAAAGGCAAAAGCCCCCCAAAAAAGTTTTATCCCCACCAGCCATCCAGTATATGCACTGTAAAATCCTGGGTGGGAGGTAAGAAGCCAGTAACAGCAGGACATTCAAACTTTTTTTTATCACACATCATTAGCAAGTTCTTGCAGCGGCAGTAATTATTGGAAGATTTTGTATGTCTTTTATGTAGCTAGATTACTAGTTTTATAGCAAAAAGCTGCCTGGTGTCTCTTTAAATCAGCAGCAGCAGATACAAGAACAAAGTACCTTTAGCCCATGACAGCAAAGCCTTCTTGTGCCAAAAAAGGTGTTTGTGTGTTAAAAAAAAAAAAAAAAAAAACATGGTAGGGAGAATGTAGATGGTAGATCAGCTATATCAAGCTAGTGATCTTAAGTCATCATACTGAAGTAACTTTGGCATCATTAAAGAGTTACCAAATGTCTTTTTAATGTTGATCAAGGATTGTTGTAAAAATGATAATTTGACATGTTTGGAGAGTAATTGTTTAAGAAGCATTGTTAAGTAGTAAACCAATAAATAAAATGTTTCCTGTCTTGCTGTAGCTGATCTTCTCCTGGACCCAAGATGCATCCTAGAAGGTTCTCCCGCTTTCTCCTTTTCTTGAATTACTTCCTGTTATTGTCAGACTAATCATTTCACTGGAAATATAACTTTTCTTTCTTACTTTCTTTTTTATATTGGGTGGTGGTGGGGCTTGGGGGTGGGGTAGTTTTTATTTTATTTTATTTTATTTTTTTTATCCCTAGCCAGTCTAATATGAATAAAATTAATCCCATCAGAGAAACCAATTTCGGCGTCAAGAGTTATGGAAACTTTTACGCTAGATCTGAATAATAATCGAGTGCCAATTTTGAGCGGAACATCAAACTTTGGCTGGTTCATTTGTGCCCAAATCAACACAGAAGTCTCATTAAGCGCGAGGCATTCTTCAAGGCCCGCTCTCACTCGGGGATGAGCACAGGGAGCAGACAGCCTGGAAAATAACGTCTCCGAAAAAACTTGGCAAAGCTCGTGGAGAGGCGAATGAGCTGGCTTTCTCGAGGATGTGACACATGCACACACACACACACACACACACACACACACACACACACACACACACACACACACACACACACACACACACAGCCCCTCTCTATCACTGTCTGCATTAAAGGTACGACAAGAGAGGTGTGAGGCAGTTTGTTTTAGTCTAAGCAGCAGAAGCTCAAGCTGGCAGAGGTATGACAGTATGGTGTGACAGCCTACATTAAAATAAAAATAGTCGGGCAAAGCACAAAGGTGTGATGAGATTTTTTTTTCTTTCTCCAGCATGTAGAGTTGCTGAAACAGTTCTGCACCTTAATCTTGGCAAGAACTTCACTGTCCAACTTACCATCATATAAGCTCCAATGAGACCCGCATGCTAACAACATACTTAAAAAAGGTATCGAGCAAACATATTGTATAGACTATACAGAATGTCTTTAATCAACACTTTGCTTTGGAAAGCCTGCTGGGGTTTGAGGTTTAAGTGGAGTATGAAAGTGTGCAAATTGGAGCACAACTTCTTCCTCCCACACCAAACAAGGAGGTCCAAGGTTCTCCCTCAAGAGCCTAGGAGCAGATGGAGCAGGTGGAGCTAGAGGAGATGGTGGAGGAAGAGGAGGAGGAGGAGGTGTTGCAGGGAGATGGAGGGATGAGGACATGGAGGAGGTGATGAGAAGCCTGGCAGGAAGACAAGGAACGCCTGACAGATCTGGTCCCTCTGGTATCCCACAATATGGTGCCCTGACCCACAGCATTCTGAGAAGAGAGGCGACCCCCACTAGAGCTGGACAGTGGTGTGTGTGTGTGTGTGTGTGGTGTGTAGTGTGTAGGTTTGATTACGATGGTCTCCGTTTGTTTTGATCCAGGTGCCGCGACCTCCACAGGGGATCCTAGCAGCCCAGCGCTGCGCTTCTCCAAGCCTGGATGAGCCTCGGTAAATATCAACAGATGCTGCTCAGGTGTCAGGAGAGCTCTGGAGAATAACAAGCTGCTAGTGTTTCTCTCTAACACACACACACACACACACACACACACACACACACACACACACACACACAAACACACACACATAAATGTAACACAAACATACATACATTTGATGCTACTTTTAGCAGAAAAAATCGAAATGTCAGTTTTCTTCCTGCGGTGCAGAATCAAGCAAGCTAAAAGAAAGAACTGCACAAAAGGGAAAACGAGAAGAAGTTAAAAAGAGTCTGAGGATTTAAAAAAAAAAAAACTATGCAAATCACCACACTTTCCCAAACCCTTGGCCAAGTAACAAAGAGCGGAAGAAAAGAGCCCCCGTCGCTGTTTGCATTGGCTAATGTATGTGGGCCTGGCGTGAGTCATAGCCGCGAGCAGATGTTTGATGATTTTATAAAGCTCGGGAAGGGTGATTGTGCTGCCAGCGCCACGCTGTAATATTGATTAACGAAGGGCAGGTGGGCACCCTTGTGCCACCTCTGCCGCCTGCTCTGTTTGTTTATATGCGCTGCCCGACGCCCCGCTCGCCCACCGCTCCCAGCCATTAGTTACATTTAGAGCCGTCCCGAGACGTGCAAACGCATATGCTAATCGCAAGCTAGCGAGCGAGCACTTTTCACTCTGATTTTTTCTTCTCCTTTTTTTTTTTTTTTTTTTTTTGCAAGACGAGGCAAACTCTAGGAAAGGAGGGAAGGTGAGGGGGTGCAATCACAGCCTTGTGCTACACCCTGCGGGTTCATCACAGATACACACACACACACACACACACACACACACACACATGCACACACTCACGTTATGCAAATACAGTGCACAAAGTGTTGCTCATCAATAAGCAAAAGTTGAAACCTGATTGAAACTGAACAGAAAAAAAAGAAAAGAAAAGAAAAAGTGGAACCAGTACTGTTTTGTTAACCCAAGACACACTGGGAGAGTAAGTTCCCACAGTGATTTATTGTAGATATATACTTCAATATAATTCCCCGCTCAGAGAGGTGTAGCAGAAAATACTTTAGATTATTTATAATCTTTTTTATGTTGGTGCCAATATTGTATGTAGTGGAAACTCTTCCAGACTTCTGAAGGTGACACACACACACACACACACACAAGGTACAGTGTGTGGCTCAAACAATCGAGGCCCACCTCGTTCAGTATGCAGCGTGAAGACCTGACCTGCTCGCACTGGACCCAGGCTGCTATTGTATCGATCCCCTGCTGTACGGCACTGTTGTTTCTGAGGACAAAACGCTGGACATAAATCAGAAGCTGACTCCAGCAGGAGTCTCCAGAGGGGGAAGGAGTAGGGAGAGAGAGAGAGAGAGAGAGAGAGAGAGAGAGAGGGATGAACGGAAAGAGGGAGGGATGGGGAGAGAGAGAGTGCAGACTAACGGCTTCCTAAAGGGGCAAGAGCACACTCAGGAGCATGGGGAGCAGCTCACATAGCCTATTCATCAAGACCCAGGGGGGGGTTCCTGGTGGATTTTGATGGGTTAACCCCCCTGCTTCATTGCAGGACATGAATCAGAGGGAGGAGATTTAAGGGCTCATAGTCTTTTTAATTAGTTTCAGAAAGTCTATGGTAGGGCTAAGGATATGGATGGATTCAAGCACTGGGTGAGCAGGGATTGAGGAGGTAGACCTTATTATGACCCAAAGAGCACTGGCATTAGTGTGTGTGTGTGTGTGTGTGTGTGTGTGTGTGTGTGTGTGTGTGTGTGTGTGTGTGTGTGTGTGTGTGTGTGTGTCTGTGTCTGTGTGTACTGTGTGTGTGTGTGTGTGTGTGTGTGTGTGTGTGTGTGTGTGTGTGTGTGTGTGTGTGTGTGTGTTTTGGGGTTACCAGTACACTTGAGGGTACAGTGCGTAGTGTTGAGGCCTTTGGATAGTTCTTCAGGAAACGACAGAATACAAACTGATTTCATCTTTCTTCCATATTGCATTGTGGAGGACAGACAGAAAGTTCCTTTCACTAAGGGTATCGATTTCTTAAGTGATTACTGTATCACTCTGACCTCAAATGCCCAAGACTTTGCCTCTGTGGCCACAGAAAAGCAATAAAGGGAAACTAATAGTGTACGGAAAGAACCTTTAAAGCTCCGTAACCTCCAAACTCTCTCTCACCTCGACGCAAAGGACTTTTGATATGGGGCCATGTCATTTGGCCTGTCCGAGTCTCCCACTGACAAGACTAACATGACTGCCCGTTGACAGACTGATGGGACGGTTTGACACCAGAGGACAAACTGCCAAGCCTGTAATCCTCTCAGACCCACAGCCTGATACCCCTGGATCAGGGGCCAGGCACAACTTAAAACCTGACTGACACTAGGTCAACACAAAAATAATAACTTTTCAAAGCCAAGTACATGCAGGGGTGTTCTGTGAGCGTGTGTGTGTGTGTGTGTGTGTGTGTGTGTGTGTGTGTGTGTGTGTGTGTGTGTGTGTGTGTTATCAGAGAGCCAAGTACATGCAGAGGTGTTCTGTGAGTGTGTGTGTGTGTGTGTATGTGTGTGTATGTGTGTGTTACCAGAGAGCCAAGTACATGCAGGGGTGTTCAGTGTGTATGTGTGTGTGTGTGTGTGTGTGGGTGTGTTACCAGAAGATATCCCAGCCTTCTCCCCTTAACTGCGGTTTTATGCTAATGCAGAGGGCACAAGTTTCAACAGCCCCGGTATCTGTTGCATCAGCCATCCTCCGAAGCACAGCACGGGCTCAGCACGGATAAGGAGCAGGCTGGATGATGAGCGGTGGAACGGGGGCTGAGCGGCTCGGGCCTCCCCTAACAGGGGAGCATCCACGGGCGAGAGTTTGGTGAATATTTCCATAAATATGATTTAATTCATCATGCTGTTCTCTACGCTAGAGCGGCCCTCCACTACGCATGGAATCCGCAATGATTTGGTTCCCACTGTGGGAATGTTGTCCCATTTTGGCTAAGAAAGGGAGTTGAAAATGGAAAGCCAGCACATTAGAAAGAAAGAAAGAAAGAAAGAAAGAAAGAAAGAAAGAAAGAAAGAAAGAAAGAAAGAAAATTATTGAATGACAGAATAAAAGCAGCAAAATAGTAAATAAATAAATTAAATAAAAATAATACAAAATAAAAAGTCAAATACCTAAAGGAATTTCCACTAAGAAACATATTTGAGGTCCAGCCCCAGTCTACACTTCGAGCTGAGCCTGTAGTTTTATCTCACAAAGGCCATCTGCAGTATAAACACTGTGACTGTGCCTCAGCTCCACACATCCTGCTACAACTCTATCATCACTGTAGCAGCACAAACAACTGATAGGAAGCGCTTGTGACAGGGAGAAAATACATTAGGTTGAAATTGTATGCACGGTGATTTTTTTTTTTTTTTTCGCCCGTCCGTTCTCCCTCAGGCTGTTATCTTCCAGCTTTCCTCAGTAGGAAACTCATTAGCTTCTTGTGCCAAGCGCGGTCGGAAAACTCGTGCACACTTTGTCTCCATTGCTGAGAAAATTAATTAGTGAATGCAGACACCCAAGCCAGTGTGTCAGGCTGGATTCTGACAGTTCTGCTTTTCTTCCTCTCCTTCTCTCTCTCTCCCTTCGCTTCTTGTCTTTTTTTCCCTTCTCTTCGTCCCTCCCTCTCCCTCCATCCCCTGTATCATTATTTCCTGGTGTTGTTGTCACTTTAGTAACGCTCCACGCGTCCGAGGGATTGAAGTATTGATCCACTCAGCCCTGTTTAAAAATTCCGGATTAAATTTGCTCATCTCTCTGTTTGCTGGTCATGGTTTTAAAAAATCCTGTTTACCGTGTAAAGGAGGCCCGCATTGAATTTAGTGTCTTTTCGGTGGATTGCCCCATCCCTCACACACACACACACACACACACACACACACACACACACACACACACACACACACACACACACACACACACACACACACACACACACACCCTGCTTTATATTAGTTTCATTAATACATTGTCTCCACTTGGGGTAGGTCAACCACACATTTCACTGTACATTTCTCCATAGGCCATTACCCACAAACACAGTAGCCATCTAAATCTATGCTCTATAATTCATTCAAATCCAGTCACTAATGCCCTGTCTGAAAGAACAAGTTCTTCGAATAACACATTTAAGAGAAGAAAGGGTGAGAGAGGGGAAAAAAGCGAGAGCAAAACACCTGCAATTATAAAATATCGACACGGGAGATGATAAGCTCTTTTGTGCACCCGTATCGACGCGCCGGCACCGCTCCGGCTAACCCTCCTCTGAAAACCCGTGGGTCAATGCTTCCAGCCCCTCATACGCCCATGGTCCTATTATAGCCATCGCTCCAGCAGCAGATGAAAGGTAGAGGTAGAGAGAGAGAGAGAGGGAGGAGGGGGGGTTATTGAGCTTGGGCAGGCCCAGCTGAGGGGAGACGCATTCTTCGAAAGGGGAGGGGGGGGGGGGGTGGTTTCCGCGGATTGGGATGGGGGATTTTTTTTCTTTTCTTTTTTTTTTTTTGTCTCTCCTGGCCCCCGTGGGTTGAGAGAGGATCGTCTCGCTGATATAAAACATTGATCAGCATTGATTTTTTTTTCGCCCATCCCCCACCTAACACCCTCCATGCACACACATACACATACACATACACATACACATACACATACACATACACATACACACACACACACACACACACACACACACTCTACCATCACCCACTCACTGTGCATGTGTTCTGCCGAGCCTCTCCACTTACTTTTCCCCTTCGCTCTTCACATCTCCCTCTTTTCTTTTCCTTCTTTTATTCTCTCTTTCTTCTCTTCTCTTCTTCTCCTCTTTGCTGCATGGCTGCCCCCCCTCCCCCTCTCCAACCCCTCCTCTCCTCGGCCCAGACGTCCAAACAATGTTTTACCCCTCTGTGCGTCGTAGTGGGCGGTGTTTTATCGGAACAGGGGACAGTGAAAAATCTATACTCTAGATAAACAGCAGGGGAGGGTGGACGAAAGGAGAGAGAGAGAGAAAAAAAATCACGTCTTGGAGAGTGAGGAAGGAAAAAAAAACAGGATAAAGAGCACATCAGGAAAAAGAGAGAGGACCTTGGTAGATGGGGGGGGGGGTGCTGGGTGTAAGGTTGGGTGGGGGTGTGGGGTGCTTCTGTCCCCCTGAGGAGGAAGAGTGTCTTTGCGGAGCGGCGCTTACAGCTGTCGACCTTGCTAGGGGAAGTTAAGGATCTGTCGCTGTCGAGGCACTTTAAATCACTTTCACATTAAGGGACGGTAATGTGGCAGTGAGTTAAGGTTTCCTAAAAGCAACTTTCAACGTCAGAGGACATACACAAACACACACACACACACACACACACACACTCTCTCTCTCTCTCTGACAGCCGCCCACCACCTCACCCCCACCCTAAACACACACACACACACACACACACACACACACACACACACCTTGTGATGTCTAAAGAACTGAGAGGAGCTCTGCCCCGAGTCAGAGTCATTCATTTGACACTGCCACTAATCTGTGGCCTTGCACCGAGGTCTGGTTACTCACAGACACCAAGATGGCAGCCATGCTCCGGGCCCCAGGGAGAAAGCCCTTGACAGTCACAGCTCTCCAGGAAAGTGCTGAGACGACCTCTCAAAGTAATCTCCAGAGGACACCAATTTTTCCACATTATTTAGCACGTGCCCTTAGATATTAACCGACTTTGTAAAAGACAAAAAAACAAAGGGTAGGGTAAAAAAATGTAACAAACAATTATTAAACCAAGTGATTCAAGTTACCACACATTACTAATAACATGATGTTTACCTATAATGGACAATTGTTATTTACAGTAATACCTACAGTAGTTTGATTCAATGTAAAGTAAGCTCTCCAGGAAAGTCATGAGACCACCTCTCAAAGTAATCTAAAGAGGACACCATTTTTTTCACATTATTTAGCACGTGCCCTAAGATATCGCCTGACTTGGCAAGACTAAAATAAAATAGCACAATGTTTACCTTGTTAGACATTTACATTTTTACAGTAATAGTTATTCATATAAAATATTAAAAAAATATTAGGAAAGAGAAAAGTTGAGGCTAGTTGGTGGTATGCAATCCCATTCATGGATGAACTCAGTGGCTTTCATGTGTTCCTCCAGGCCTGGGCAGCCTTGTCCTTCCTCCTTCCCCCTGTCCCCTGCAGCAGGGCTGGGGCTGGGCTAGGCTGGGCAAGGGCTGGGATGGGGCTGGTGCTGGGGGTGGTGCTACTTGTGCTCTGGGCTGGGCTGGACTGGACTGGATTGGGTCACACACAGCAAGGAGACCCAGGAAGCCTGAGAGCATGGAAGACTTTTTGCCCTTCTGTGACTCACACTCACAGACAGATAGTCATGCATGTGCAGGCCTT